>MU228145.1:785248-807744 GCA_018584345.1 Thuja plicata | reverse complement strand
TTCACAACACTATCTTCTTCATAGGTCACAGTTTATAAACCATCATCAGCAATTAAAACCAACCAAAATTTACTTTACGGAGTTGGCTTGGAAGTTTTAGAATGCGGGTGCTAAAAGCATGGTAACACAAAGGAAATTGTATAAATAATTTCTAGTTTGTTATAAGAGAAAGGAATACCACGAGAACTACATGCTATTAAAATAATTTTGGTTGCTAATCTTTTCTTGTTCCAAAAGGAAAAGGAAATGATTTTTTATAGTCCATAATACCAATTATATGGTGAGAATAATATGAGAGGTGTATATACCTTAATACTTTGGGATTTAAACTTGCAAACTTTTTTCCAAGAGCATAAATTCTCCACCTCTAGATCAACTTAGGTTGTAGATGCCACCTTAGGTTGTACCCAAGATTTGAACTTTGGTGCCAACTCAGGCCAACATAAGAGTTTAATTTGATGGAAGATTTTATTTTATATTTAAGATTGTTTAGATATTTGATATAAGAACCCAAGCTTTAGGCTTAAATATTTTCAGAAAAGAGTCAAGGACGTAGGGATATCCACGTCATCAAAGTGATGTGGAACATGGTTTTAGCCTCATCCCTTATGATATTGAGACCTTACACTCTTAGAATTTATCTCTAATGGACTCATAACCTTTCAACTACAATTATGGACCAAGAGCCTGTTGACATATGATTAAATGCCACTTCTACAATAAAATCTAAATAATTATTTAAATTTAAAGGGTGTATTTTTTAGTATTCACTAATGTACTTGTTGGAGATGAAAAGGAAATTTTGAGTAGGTATTTGAAGGCTAATAAAGTTTCATTGAAAAATGTGTTCAATAATTAGATTTGATAGTGAAACTTTATCCATATCGGTAGGGATGGCTTCACTATTATCAAGGACTTCTTAATCAAATTTATTGAAGAATTTTTTTTAACTTAATTTGTTGGGTGTATGAGAACTCCATTTAGATGTTGTGATTTATTCATATTTGATTTTTATATATACCAATATGAAATGCTCACCACAATTAGATTTAGATGTGGTAGTTTAATTATTCAACATTTTGTAGATGTTACTATTTTTACACTTTTCATAATTAGATGTATTCAAAATAATAATTTCAAAACATTATTAGATAAAAGGAGACATTTTATAGTCTTCAATTTAAATAATTTTCTACGATAAAAATGACATTTTAAGTTATTTTAAGTAGTATTTGAAGACCAATAAAGTGTCATTAAGAAAATTGGCCAGGTGGTAGGTCGTTGATAGTAAACTTGATCCATATTTATGGGGATGGCTTAAATGTTGAGTAAGAGGAAATTTCTATCAAATCTATTCAAAACTTAAATGACTTTATTTGTTGGGTATATGAGAGTTATATATAGATGTGATCGTTTACTTGTATTAAGCTTTTCTACATATGAATATGCAATTGTCACCAATTAAATTTAGACATTGTTTATTTATTCAACATTTGTACATGTTTTCTCCTAGCTTTTTTCAAAGAATTTTGGGATAGTGATGGGTATGATATCATTATGGTAATTAAGGAATTCTTCCAAACTGGTAAAATCCTTAAGAAACTCAATAATTCTCACATTGCACTAGTTCTAAAAGTTCATGTTCCTACTAGCTTTTCTAATTTTAGACCTATTAACTTATGTAATATGGTCTATAATATATTTTCCAAAGTCCTCGTGAACATAATCAAAATCCTTGAAAAATGATCAATATGGGTCAAAAAGATTTTGTCTGTAGGTGCCAAACGTTGGATGCGACTACCTCTACTCACGAAATTCTACATTTTATTGAAAGGTGTTTCCTCCTAAATGTGACCTTGAAACTTGATATACCAAGGTCTATAACAGGTTCAAATGGGATTTCTTGTTTCATGTCTTAATGAAATTAGGATTCTAGGAACTCGTTTCATCAAGATTATGAGTGAGTGTGTGACCATGCTCACATATTATGTCCTTGTGAATGAGGATCTGAGGGGATTATTTAGGGCAAAGAGGGGTATCATGAAAGGTGACCCCCTTTCCTCATGTACCTTTGTTTCTTGTTGACTGAGGTGTTGAGAAGGAAAATTATTAAACTCATTGTTGATGGGGACCTCAAGGGTGTCAAAGTTCTTTCTACTATTCCCCCTTCTATGTTGTAATAATTTGTGGATGATACCATCATGTTTGGTGTTGCCTCCTTGATGGAGGTTAGCAGATGGAATAAATGCTTACACAACCATGTTAATGTTTTGAACAATGTATCAATTATGAGAAACGTAAGGTCTACTTATTTAACACCACGACCTATTTAAGAAGAAAAATTCAAGACATATTGGGTTGTCAATTTACTAATCTTCCTAGAGCTTACTTGGGAATCCCCATCACTATTAAGGAGGTTTCCAACAATCTAGAATTTTGTCTTGGAGCGTCTTCAAAAGAAAATAGTTGGATGGAAAAGAAAACTCTTTAGAAATCTAAGTTAATTACAAATCCTTGTGACCTCTCTTCAAGGTATTTTGGTTTATTTTATCTCCTTGTTTAAAATCCCCTTAAGTGTGGATGAAAATTTTGAGATAATTTACAGGAATTTCGTGTGGTCTAGTATTGAGGAAAGGAAAATGTTAGCCCTGGTTAGTTAGGATAAACTCTACCCCCCTAAATGGAATGACATGTTGGTAATAAGGAAAATCCATCACTTGAATAAAGAACTGATATCCAAGATTGGGTGGGAACTAACACAAAACAACAAAGATTAGTTTTCTATAACGAGTTCTTAGTTTTAGAAGGTTGTTTTCGATGTTGGATTCCCAAAAGGATCTAGGGTTTGGAATAGCATCCTTAAAAATCATAGATTTCTTTCTTTGGAGCTCAAATGAAAGGTGTGGAATGGACATCTTATCTATTTCTAGGATGACAATTGGTTGTTGGACCGACCCCTTGATAGTCACCCCATTTATAAAGATTTTTGAGATTTGTGGTCTTGCAGAGGGTTTCTTCATCTCTTATGTTTTTTATTACTTCTTGTTTGATGATTCTTGGAAGAATCTGCTACTCACGAGGGCTTCACTTAGTGAACCTGAATCATAGCATGTGTGTTCGTGGCATACTAAAGAATCCCCCTATTTTCAAAAAATATTGCCCCAAAATCCCTTTTTTTCACCCCCCTCCAATACCCCCACACCTATTTTCCTATATAAACCCCCACCCCCCACCCCCAAAAAAACCTCTACCCCTTATTTAAGCAATATATTGCCCCTTTTTTGCTCATTTTAAACCCCCCAATATGAACACACGTGATAGTATATTTCCCCTTCATTAAAGACCTTGTGTTGCTACTATGTTGTCAAGATCATGTTAACCTTTGCCAAAAAGTGTCTCTTATTTAATAACATCTTCAAAGGATTAGGTTTCCCCTATTTCCTACAGAGGATCATTTTGTCTCGACTAAGTATCCCAAGGGAAAAAATTTAGTCAATTATGTTCATAGTTTTTTGTTGAAGGAAGACAATTCTAGTGCTTTCTAGGTGAGACTTTGGAACCTTCATCTTCTCCTGAAGATTAATTTCTTCTAGTGGATGAAAATGCATAAAAAATTTGTAATACAGGATAATCTCATAGAGTGTAGATTCTAACTCCCTAATAAATGTGTTCTATGTAAAAAGGAAGAAGAAACGATTCCCCACATTCTATTGCATTGGACCTTCTCTCACAATGTTCAAGGATATGTTTTGCAAAGGATTCAATCTAGTTGGTCTATGAAGAAGGATCTACCTTCTCTATTTAAAACTTGGTGTTATGTCATTAAAGGATTGAGAAAGAAAACCCTCCTCACCTCTAGTGGATCATTTGATGGAAAGAAATAATGAGATATTTTGAGAGGAGGAAATGAGCACAAAGGAAGTGTTCTTAGTCTTTTAAAAAGTTCTTATAGGATAATATCTTTGTTTTTCACTGGTCATACTAGACTACCCCCTACCCCCCCCCCCCCCCCCCACCTAACTTAGATTCTAATTAGGGCCTTTATCAAACCTCTTTGAATTTGAAAACTCTAATAATATGGCCTAATTAAATACGAAATGGTTACCACCCCTTGTTGGTTGGTGCAAACTAAAATTTGATGGGGAAAATCATGGTAAGATGGGACCTAATAATGGGGGGGACATTAAAATAATGAGACCTCCCTTAGAAGAAATGGTGGTTGGTTTTGTTGAAAGCATTGGTTTCAACACTTATAATGTGGTGAAAAGTATGGCTCTTTGTTGGGGAATCATTATTGATCTTTCCATTTTCATCATGTGCCTCATTGTTTAAGGGGATTCCAAATTGGTGATTAATGTTGTTAAAGGGTCTACCCATGTGGGTTGGGATTTGGATGACATTATTAATTATATGTGTAAACTTATTTTAGGCTTGGAAAATTTTGAGCTAAATCACATCTATATAGAAGGTAATATGGTGGTTAATTTCATGGATAGTTTAGGGTTGATTAAGACCTCCTTAAGGTTTTGGAGAAATTTCACTTACTTTCCTAACAATGTTAGAAGACTCCTTTCTTCAGAGTGGTGATTCCAAATTACTAACAATGATGATGGAAGAATAGGTTGTTAGCTACAAGCCTATTTTGTACTTATGAGATCTTTCCACCCAGATGTGGAATCTAACTTGGATGAATATGTGGACTATTAGTCGGCTTCCCTATGTCATGTGGTGGGCTTCATTAATGTTTTGGCATTTTTATGCTTGGTGTGCTACCATGATGCTCACTCATCCTAGGGTCCTAATAGTTTTAGCTACTAAGCATTGCAATTATAATGTTTGTATCCTCAATATTTCTACTTATCTTACTCATGTTGAGGGGCGGTCATGGGTGATGATGTGACCTTATTTTGATTATTTTTCTAGTTGGGCACTCCTTTATTTAGATTTTAAGTTTGATTTTGCTATTGGGGGTGGTAATTATGGCTTATATACTCTTAATATTTGTGATGAGAGTAATTATATTTATTATCATTTACTTCTTTAAGCTTTTTTATTTATTAATGATGGTCCTTTGGAAGTTGGTACATGATTGTCTTTCCTCCATTTCAAGAAATTTACTTATGGCTTTGAGCGACACATTTGGCAATTTGGTAGGATGGCGCCTAGTAATGGTCCCTTTTACTTTGGCACACATATCAATCTTTTTATTCATTTTTGGTCATATTTTATCCTACTCATGATCTATTGGTCTAAATTTTTGTGTGGGTTGGGAATCACTAAGATTTTGTGGGTTTTCACTTTTGGTCTAAAAAATGGCATGGTGATAGAGTTTGAATTGATCCTAGTACCTATGATGGGATCAAAGAGGGTACGATTATTTGACATATTTTTAATGAGGGTGGGGTTTCACAATTCTTGGAATATCTTAATGGTTATGATTAAGTGTTGTCTATCCAATTTGTCATCTTTTGGGACAACCAAAGGGCTTATATTGTTGATATATGTTTTTAAATCAATGAGGATGTCATTGATAAGGCCACCACTATGAGTACTAGAGGCTAAAAATGCAAAAGCCAAAGCAGAGTGGCCAATAATGATAGCTTGTTGGGCTTGTTCTTAAAGGAGGGATAAAAACCCATCAAGTTCCATGGTAGATTTGACAAACTAGAATTGTTTCTATCTTGGCACAAATATGGAAACTCGGGGTCTTCATGACCTCAATAATAACATGAATCCTGAGAGTGTGGGTAAAGAGAATAAACTGGGGAAACAAAAAATGTCCCCTACTAAGAAAGTGAAGAAGACCCATTTGCAGATTAAGGAAATACATAATAAGGACACTACTCAGGTTAATATAGAGGAGGAGGTTAAAGATGAAGGTGACACTAATCCCAAAAGTTCAAACAAACATATAGGTCACCCAATGTATAAGGGTAAGAGAGTGTTCAATGTTGATTATGCTAATGAGGATATTTCATATTCTAATGATGTGTATTAGGACACTAGGGAGATCTTGGTTAATACCACCAATATCCAGTGTAAATACCCCTACTTGTAGGATTCAATAACACTGAGTACACCCATACAAACCTATCTAGATAGAACCATACCTATACCAAATGTGATGCTAATTTTTTTCATCTCTTAACATTGACAGTTAAGGTCCCCGACTTATAAAATAAGTTGGTGAGCATGTCTAAATTTATCTCTAAGGTCATGCATAGGTCTACTAATACCTTTTATTTAATTCTAGATAAGAAATTTGACAAAGATGGTAACAAGAAAGCAATCATAAGAACTAATCAAGTTCCTCATTGAAGATTTGGGTTGGCTCTTTGGTTTACCCCTAATTGTTATCTTTTTGGTGTTTTTTATTCATTTTATGTATTTTCTATGTTATGCTTTTGGATCCTTTTGTTTAAGACTATTTTTATATTAAAAACCATTATTAAGTACTCTTAATGCATTGTTAATGTGTTTTTGATAGTTTTCTAGTTTGCTTTTAGTGCCTCTAAGTTGTTTTGTAATAGGGTCAATACCCTAGTTCAACTACTTTTAAGATCAACAAATATTTGTACACATTGTTATATAATTTTTTTTTACATAGTAAAATATAATCAAATAATAGTTTTAAAAAGTTACGAGATGAAATTTAGATTTTTGTTAGAGTTCAATATTATTGTTGTTAGCCCCTTGTTAATGGGGTTAGGGAATTGATTCCTAGACCAAATGGACCCTATTGGAATGGAAGCCTCCACAACACAATTAGCACAAATTAAACTTTGATGGGGCTTCAAGGGGAAAACCTATATTGTTTAAAGTGAGAATGGCTTGTTGTCTAGTTTATAGGGCCTCAAATCTATTCAGTAGGGGACAAATAACATTGTGGAGTTCCATGCTCTAATCTATGGATTGAAATTATGTTTAAAATGAAAGATACATAAGTTATAAATTGAAGGTGATTCCACACTTGTAATCAATGTATTAAGAAGTAGATGAATGATTAATTAGAAGTTAAAGGAACTACTTGATGAAGCATTAATAATCGCTAGAAAATTCAAAGAGGTTATGGCCAACCAAGTGTAGCAAGAGGCCAAAATGATGGTGGAAAAAGTAGCCAATATGGTTTTTGATCAAATAGTGCTCACATCAGGGGTTGAATGATTGACTGAATAGTGACAGATTATTTCCATATCACCACCTTAATAATGAGTGAGTACACATGCGAGCACACATGTATTTGAATATATGGTAGGCTAGAACTTCATATAGATGGAAAATTTGCATAAGTCAGGGTCTTTTAAACTATATTTAATACATATATAAATCCTATATGTTATCCAAGAGGAATGGAAATTGAAATTATATTCAATGGATAATTTGGGCCTTAATTCATATGATAAGTATTTCAAGAGGTGTGTCTCTCTACAAGAAATATGTCATTAAAAACCAAGATGAATAGGGGCATAAACAATGAAAGTGGTTCAAAGGATAATTTATTTGGTTTGCGTGCTACACTAATAATGGACACTCCAAATAAGCTTGTAAACCAACATAGATTGATGTTGTTTCTTAAGCTTGTCATAATGTAGGGGTTGAAATTGGTTTTCAACTCATCAAATGGGTTGATGCTTAAATCCATCAAGATGGTTCTTGACAAATATTTTCTACTTTCATACAACCTCTACCATGTCAAAACTGACATTTCATGTCATTTTGTAGTTTCATTACTAATTTAGGGGAAAAATAAGATTTGGTTTTGGCAAAGGCCAACAAAATTGTTATGGATTTTTTGGGTGGATAAGAGGAGTATCCTCTAGTAGATAAGAGTGGTTTGGGTATCCCTACTTTGAATGATATCCCACACTATCTAGAACCTTCTTGGATAATTTTGTTCAACTACATTGGAGTAGTATCATGTCAAAGAAAAAATGAGATGCTCTTTTATCAAAAGGATGGAAAATGTAGATCCTCTTTATAGTTTGGATTAGATATATGACTTCATCAACCTAAAGTAGGAGATAAGAAATGATTGATAATATCAAGGAATAATAATATTATAGAAGTAGCATTAGTTTCATCCTTCATGGAGGAGAGAATGAATGATAAGGGATTTTGAAAATATCTAGTGTTGTGCTACAATGGAGATACACAGGTTGGATGACCTTTCAATTGATGGAATAGGGATGGTTTCTAGAATACAATGTGGAGGTTGTCACCCCGAGCATGGAAGGCTCTGGAAAATGTTAGATTCATAAATTTCACCTAGGAGAATGATGGTTGGTGGACAAGGTTCTACACACAGAGAAATAACTATGGCATTGGATCAAAGCATATGGGAGGTGCATTTAATTTCAAAGATATTGAAGAGAAGTTATGGCACCCTAAAAACTAGGGGAATCTAGTGGAAGCAGTTAAGATAAGGAGCAACTCTGACCATGCTAGGGTTTTTTCTTTGTTAGTAAAAAATAAGGAATGGAGTGATTCAGTTCATTTATTTAAGGAGAATGCTTTCTTTATGAAATGGGGTGGGGAATGGTTGTTTTTTTCCATAGTAATAAGATGGTGTGATGAACATTGGGGGAAAGATAATATTTTAGAAACCCTCCTGAATGAATTTTACTTAGTTATTTGCCCTACTACAAAGGATAAAGAATGGATTATCAATAGTGGTCATTTCCTGAATGGGGGGAAGGGTTTCTATATAAAAGATTGGATACCAAACTTTGAGCCTAAAAAGAGTGCATTAATGAGATCCAGTTTGGATTAGACTGCATAATCTTCCTCATAAATATTGGGACCATGAAACCCTAAAGAATATTGGCAAAAAACTAGGTGTTTTGGTTAAGGCAAATGAAGCACTTGAAAGAAAGGAATATATCATGTATGCCTAAATTTTTATTCTTTGAAAATTCATACATCCCCTACTAGAAATAGTGGAACTCAAAATAGGTGAAGGTATATATGGAGACAACGAAATGAATTTAAGGAAATGGTGGAATTGTGTTCCAAATACGAATGACTAGGGCACCCAACTAGTGATTGTCCAAGGGATGGTAAAGGAAAAGTTTTGGATCAAGAATCTTTAACAGATGAGTTGATCAATCTCATTGAATATAAATAGTGGGAAGACTAATGGGAAATGTAGGATTGGAAAATACACCAATGGAGTCAAAAGGGTGAAGCACCTTCGAGGAGACTGAGCCAAGAGGATTGGGAAGGCATACAAAAGGAATAAATTAATATTTTATTGTAAAATGGAAATGAAAACACTTCCCAATATTTTTAAGGATGAGAGGGATTATAGATTGAAGAGGTAAGCCTCTTAAATGGAGCTGACATGGTGGGAAAACCCCATAATTTAGAGAACAAGGGAACAATGGATGTAGGTTTGTTATAATCAGCTCAGAATGGAGAGCATGAGTTGATGATTACTTCAAAAAAAAAATTGATGCCAATATATTACAATAATTGCAATCACACATAAAAGGTGAATTTAATGAATTGGTGTCCTTCCAGAGATCACCTTACCCATCATTAAGCAAACAAGTGAGTGAGAAAAATATAATGTTGGAAATGGAAGAGAAACCAAGGGAAGATCTAGAAGAAAAAGCTCTTAAGAAAATCTACAAGGAATCAGGATAAGATATATGTGTTTATGATGGGGTTTATGGTGTTGAGGAACCCATTTACAAGGACATAGTAGTATCCCCAATCAGAAATCTGGCGCTGCAGGAGCACCCCAAGAACACATTCATGCATATGATGTTAAAATTTTGAATTTTGTTTTGTTTTTGTAGATTTGATGTGATAAGTTCATTTAATACCATTTCATGTGGGTTTGAGTAAATATTAGGTAACAAGGGGGGTTGGAGTGTCAAGTTGCATAAGTTGTTAATTTTGCAAAATGTTGTCAATGTTGTAAAATGTAGAAACATGGAATATGAAGAGTCATAAGTTGTAAATGAGAAAATTTGGTTGGTTTTAATAATTGGAATTAATTTAAAAGGCATAAATATAGCCTCTGAATTTTAACTCAATGGTTGAAGAATTTTGGGAATGAAAGAAAACTTGTTTTGAAGCTATTGCATACTAGTTTTCTATTATTATTTTTGTAAATAAGCTTCTTTTTTATTAGGTACAGCCTGGTACGAAATGGTAAATATCTAAATTTTATATGGTTGGAAATATAAATGATTTAAATCTCATTTTATTTTGGTTTGGTTCAATTTTATGGAAATTTGATCATTTTTGTAAGTGTGGGTCTGAATCTACCCTAAGGTTGCCTGTTTTGGGAAACACAACATAAGTTTCATTTCTATTGTTGGATCTTGATGAAAATTGGTTAAAAAGTTTGTATCAATGTTATCTTAAATATAACTAAAGAGATTGGCCTAATAATTTTATGTGTAAAAGTTATTAATAATTTTTCTCAAGTCACCATAAATCAAAATGTCAAATTAGGCCTAATTCCTACAAGGGCAGTCAAAATTTTACCAAATTTGTACAAAGTAAACCTATCTAGTTTTGGGATGTGTTCCATAATGGCCAAATGTGTATTTGAAATTACTTTTACATTTTATTTATCATTTCTTCCTTGAAATTTATGAAGGAAAAACATCGTTTGGATGGCTACTAGCTAGTTGAAGGCTTGTAAGAGAAAACCATCCTTTTGGTGTGTTTTGGGTATTGAAGTATTGGCTAATTTAGAGTGTTTTCATCCTATTTACCCAAAATATACATCAATTAGTATCAAATCCAAAATATCTAGGCAAGTGAATAATTTTTGGAATTTTGTGTTTGTCTTTTGTAGGTTAAAGGGAGAACATAGATGCCAAGAGACTAAGTGGTGAAGAAGAGAGGAAGCCTAGGTGATGTGTCACAAATACAAGGAGAATCAAGGTGAAAGATACTTTCTTGAAGAAGGATAAATGGATTTGTTGAAGAGATACTTTTAGAGTGATGGTTTACCAAAGAAGAAACAAGAGAGGAAAAGAGAGGAAAGATAGGTAAAGAAGAAAAGTGAGAAAAGTAAATAAATGGAAATTGGGAAAGAGATAAGAGAGTTGAGGAAAACCTTGGAATAAATGGGAAAAAGACACCAATTTTAAAGTTGGCATTCACCAATAAAAAAGAAGGTTACATGGCCAATTAAGAAGATTATTTAGAGGATAAAATAGTACTAGACATTGAAGAACCTTTGTTGATGAAGGAAGAATCGAAGTCACTTGAGGAAGAGAAAAGTTAGGAATCACAAATGGGTCCTAGTGCTATGGTTGTGGGTGAGAAGGGGTTTGTACAAAGCATAGAGTCAAAATATGTTGTTTAACAAATGAGACCCTTAGAAGACAAGGTTGAATTGGAGTGTACGACATAAGGAGACAAGGAGGAGACCTCAAGTTCTAAATATGTTATTTATAATATTTCATTGGAATATGCATGTGTAGGTTTGTTAGACAAGGAGATTCAAATAATTGAGAAGAAGGATCTTGAAAGAGATCAGGTTCAAAGAAGGATGTCAAAGCAAGACTATCGTACAAGGATGAAAGAAGAGGAGTTGCGCAGAAAACCTAGAGCCAACAATTTGAAGACACGGAGGAAAATCCAATAAGACATAAAATCATTGCTACAAAATAATTGGAAGGGATAGGAAGAAAGAGAAGACTGACACTCAAGTGGACTTGAGTTCATTTTGCCTTGGGAATATGGTGCAGGAGCACCCCAAGGGCACATTCATGCAATGATATTAAAATTTTGATTTTTTTTTTGTTTTGATAGTTTTATGTAATAATGTAATTTAATACTATTTCATATGGGTTTGAGACCATATTAGTTCAATAGAGGGGTTGGCATTTCAAGTTGCATAAGTTGTTAATTTTGCAAAATATTATCAATGTTGTAAAATGCAAAAACATGGAATATGAAGAGTCATAAGTTGTAAATGAGGAAATTTGGTTGGATTTAACAATTGAAATTGGTTGGAAAGGAATAAATATGGCCTTTCAATTCAAACTCAGTGGTTGAATAAGTTTGGGAATGAAATCAAACTTTTTTTGAAGTCCTTGATACTAGTTTTCCGTGTTTTTTTTCTTCTAAAAATAGTATACTATTTTGTTTGGTACAAAATGGTACAGACATAAAAATTATATGGTTGAAAATATAAACGAGGTACCTTTCATTTTATTTTGGTTTGGTTCAAGTTTATGAATATTTTAAGAAGTTATGATCATATTTGTAAGTGTGGGTTTGAATCTACACTAAGGTTAGTAGTTTTGGGAAACACATCATAACTTTCATTTCCATCGTTGGATCTTGATGAAGATTGGGTAGTTTTTTATCTATGTTATCTTAAATCTTACCAAAGAGATTGGCCTAATTATTTGATGTGTTAAAGTTACAAATGATTATTCCCAAGTTGTCATAAACTGAAATGTCAAATTGGGCCTAATTCCTACAAGGACAGTCAAAATTTGAAAAAATCTATATGAAATAACCCTAAATGATTTTGGGATATGTTTAATAATGGCCAAATGGGTATTTGAAATACTTTTAAATTTTTTTTATTGTGTCTTCCTTGAAAGTTATGAAGGAAAAACACCATTTTTGAAGGCTACTAGATAATTGAAGGCTTGTAAGAGAAAGCCACCCTTTTGTGTGTTTTGGGTATTTAAGTATTGGTTAATTTAGAGTGTTTTTATCTTTTTTACCCCTGATATACAACACCTAGAGAGATACTTTGAAGGATCAATTGATAGTGGTGGAAATTATGAGAATTTTGATTTAGATTATGCGTCAAATGATGAAATATATGGTGAGGATGAGCTAGGCCTCAATGCTGGTATGGGGATTATAAAGAAGAAAACTCTAGAAAAAGCTTCATCTCTTTTAGAAAAGCTAAAATTAGAGAAATAAAAAATGTGGAGCTAAGACTTATAGAATGAAACTTGAAATGGCAGGCAATGCTACTAGTCAAAGAAAATTGAGATCGGGAAAAGGCTGTGCCTTTTTCCCGACAGAAATGAAGGTCCTTTTGTGGAATGTTAGGGGATGCAATTCCATTGAAAATATTCGCTTAATCAAAGGGTGTTTTGATCAGGTGAGGCCAGATCTTGTTTTATTGCAAGAAACAAAACTTAAGGGATTGGATATGGAATTATTTGGTAGAAGTTTTAATAGATGGAAATACTACCTTGTCGACGTCGTGTGATCTTTTGGAGGCCTCAGAGTTCTATGGAATGATTCAGTAGTTGATGT
Source organism: Thuja plicata (assembly GCA_018584345.1). Lineage (NCBI taxonomy): Eukaryota > Viridiplantae > Streptophyta > Pinopsida > Cupressales > Cupressaceae > Thuja > Thuja plicata. Next base: position 794,490 of record MU228145.1, on the reverse strand, counting down.
TTAAGTTATCTGATAAGAAAGAAACTCACAATGGTTAAGTTTTGACTTAAAACAATTATTCACAAGATTTTTTTTATCAATGTTTATGGTCCAAATAGATCCTCATAGAAAAAAGAATCATGGAAAGAACTATCGTCAATTATATCTGATGGGGAGGAGAACATGTTTTTATTAGGAGGGGATTTCAATGCAATCTTGAGACCTTCAGATAAAATGGGTGGTTTAGGTTGGTATGGGCAGAGCCATAATGATTTTAGTGATTTTTTTAACAAATAATGGACTAATAGAAGTGTTCTTAAAAAATGAGGACTTCAATTAGACAAATTAGAGAGGTGGATTCCTTAATATTGCAGAGAAATTCGACTACTTTCTTCTAGCAGGGAATTGGGTAGAATCCCAATGGACTTGTGAGGCAAAAATTCTACCTATAATTGGCCCAAACTACTATATAAATAGTGTGAGAATCCAAGAAGAAGAAGAAGCACCTGATAAATGCCCTTTCAAATTTGAAGCAATGTGGTTCCGTGCAGAAGGTTTTAAAGAGTTGGTGGTCGGGTGGTGGAGGAATGCTCCAGCTAGATCATATAATAAAGATTTTTTTGCAAAAAATTGCAATTCCTCAAGGAGAAATTGAAGAAATGGTATAGGGAATCCTTTAAAAACATTTTTGTTGAGAAATTTAATTTGGTAAAAGAGTTAAATCTACTACATGAAAAAGTGATCGAGGGGGTATGACTAAGGAGGATATATCAATGAGAAATCATTAAACAAAAGGTACTCTGAGGTACTGGCAAGGGAAGAGGTTTTCTAGAGACAAAAGTCTCGAGAAACATGGTTAAAAGAAGGTGATCAGAACACAACTTTTTTTCCATATTTCGATGAAGGTGAGAAGAACCTGCAATAAGATTTTCTCAATAAAGGACTCTTATGGAAATGTTTGACAAGATGCAAAAAAAATGAATGAGGAACCTATAACCTATTTTTTTCTAATACCTTTATGGGCAACCTTGAGGATTTAATAATTGACCTAGCCATATTAGATGACATTCCCACATGTATAATGTAGGATCATAATGCAATGTTTATGAATAGGGTATCTATGGAGGAAGTCAAAAAAACCTTATTTGGTTTGGGTGGAGATAAATCCCCATGGCTGGGTGGATTCCCAACAACATTTTTTGTGGGATATTTTTTCCTATGACATATGGGAAATTTTGGAGGAATCAAGGAAAGGGGGATTCATCTTGAAATAATTTAACAATACTTTCATTTCTCTTATTCCAAAGAGGACTGAAACAAAATCATTTGATGACTTTAGATCGATCTCCCTATGTAACATGATTTACAAAGTAATTTCTAATGTCATAGCTAATAAACTGAAAGGTTTCTTGGAGGCGGTGATTTCCAGTGATAAAAGTTATTTCTCCTCGAACATGTCCATCTATGAAGGAGTTATTGTGGCCCATGAAGCCATCCACTCTATACGAATGACCAAAATAAAATGAATGATGGCTAAGATAGACATGAGAAAGGCTTATGATGAAGTAAATAGAAGATTTATTCTAAAATTTTTGTAGATATTTGGGTTTTACATGGAATGGATTACTTGGATTAAAAGTTACATTAAAACACCATGTTTCTCGATTTTAGTCAATGACAGTCCTCAAGGTTTTTTTTATTCGAATAAAGGAATAAGGCAGGACGAACTAATTTCACCTCTTATTTTTATTATCATGGTTGAAGCTCTAGGGAGATTGATATCTAAAAAATGTAGGGGTGATCAATGGAAAGACATCAAGGTAGTTTAAGGTATTGACCCCATATCATGTTTACAATTTGCAAATGATATTTTCCTAATGGGAGAAGAAACCCTGCGAGAAGCTTGACTTATGAAGGAGACTATTGACAAATATGGAAAAGCATCTGGGCAATGTATTAATTGGAGTAAATATGAAGTTTTCTTTTTCAACACTGCTAAACAAAAGCAACAAGATATTTCTGACATTCTAGACATGAAATTAGGGACTCTACCAGATAAATACCTAGGTATCCCTCTCTTTGGAGGTGCTTGTAAATCTAAGGTATGGAAGGATATAATGGATTATTATCTTAGGTGAATGGATGGTTGGAAGATAAAATGTTTAACCTCTATAGGTAGGATTTTAATGCTAAAACCATTAATATTAGCAATACATGTCTTCTTTATGATGTGTTTGAAGCTACCGAAGAAAGTAATTAAGGTAATAGGGAAAAAATGAGGAAATGTTTTTGGAGTGGAGCTAGGGATCAAGATAAAATTCTATTATTGACATGGGATAAAGTATGCATATCTAAAGGAAAAGGTGGGGTTGGAATAAGGGACTGGAAGATTATGAATGAAGCTTTGGGGGGATAGCCGGTATGGAATATTTACTCCAATCTAGAATAACTATTGGTTAAAATTATGAAAGTATAGTATTTAGATTTAGCAGAAGATCATAGGATTTTTATCATGCAAAACCCTCCTAAGGGTTCAACAATTTGGAACTTTATTGTGACATGCAGGCTGGTCATAACCAATCACATTTCTTGGCAAATAATTAGTAATGAAATGAAATAAATTTTTTGGGATGATTCATGGAAAGGATTACCAGCCCTAAAAAAGAAAATGTTGATTTGCATGGCATTAGATTACTTTATCTACAAAGGCGGGGAGAGAAATTTTGGGACTATTTGGAACTTAAATAGGGGGTTTTTAGCAATCAATAGGTTTGGAATTATTTAGACAATGAAGGACTATCAGATTCAACAATTGAGATAGATGAAGGATGTTTTTCAGAGAATGAAACTATTTGTGACAGGGAAGGAGGATAAAGGGGTTTGGTGTGGATCCTTAAATGGAAGCTACTTGGTAAAAATAATCTATCAATTTTTGGATAGGATGGAGGGCGAGAATGTCTAGTCAAAAAAACTATGTTGGGGGAAGGAATGTCTACCAAAGGTAGGCACATTTGCATGGTTAGTTGTGAGGGGTAGAATTATAATTGGTGAAAGGAGGAAGATGCTTGTCTTCATAGGACCTTTAAAATGTGTGATGTGTGAAGTTGTAGAAGAAATTGTGGATCATTTACTTCTTGAATGTAAAGCATCTTTAGAGTGTTGGGACAAGCTTAAAGTGAATTTGGGGTGGCAGGGCTCTTTTCAAAATTCCTTAAAGGAGGTGTTTGAGGGGTGCCCGGTTCATCATAAAAAATCTACCTTGTCAAGTGTATGGATGGTCAGTCCTATTATAGTTTGGGAAATTTGGAAAGAGCGAAACAAGAGGATTTTCTTGGAGAAGAATGATACCATGGCTAGATTGCTGGCAGAATAAATCATTAGATAGAGGAGGTAGTTGGGGTATCAAAATCAAAATTACATCAATAATCTCATATACTATATACAATGGAGGACAAGAAGATTCAAAGGATGTGGCCTAGGATTAAAATTAGGTTGGTTAAGGGACCCAACTAGGGAAATCCAATTGCAGAGTCAAATATGGATGTTACTGGGAACAACCTTTAGAAGGATGGTGCAAGATCAATTTTGATGGTGCAACAAAGGGGAATCTAGGGCCATTTGGTGTAGGTGTTATTATTTGAAACTGGAAAGGAGACACTTTAGTGATAGGAGCTAAGAAACTTGAGGAGGGGACAAATAATGTCGTACAGGCTAAAGCAAAATTAATGGTTCTATGCTTAGCAAGATCTTTGGGATTGAGAAAAGATCATTTGGATGGGGACTCTCTAATTATAGTTCAGGCGATCATGAAAATATTAGTTACATGACACTTATAAAACTTTATTACAACCATAGTGAATGAATTAGCATATTTTGAAGATTTTAAAATTAGTCATATTCATAGAGTGGGGAATAAAGAGGTAGATTGCCTCTCTAAATAGACATTAAATTTTGGAGAAGATGGCGAAACCAGAATTAAAGATAACAAAAGCATAGGTAATGATGGACTAGATCTTGTCTTACTAAAGTTAATCAACATTAATGTCTCATTGACATATCCAAAATGAATTCAAATATTGTGTGAGTATGGTAGTCACTTTGGCGAATAAAGTGGGTAGATGATGTAACCCCAAGGAGGCCTTTAATATTGAAGATTTTTATTGGTACAAGTTTGCACGAGTGCATTGAAGAATGGTGAATTTTAATGATGAGTGTGATTTTGGGAATGATGAAAATATCCTAAGTAGTATGATTGAAAGATTGTAAAATATCTCCAACACAAACAAAGTATAGACTAGTATTTGATGACAGACATAAGTTTAATGAAAAGGATGAGCTGGTGGGGAGGACATCACTCAAAATGATTAAAAATGTTTAAGTGATTGATCATTTAACATGTGTTAGGTAGTTTATTGATATCGACATTGTGATTTTGTATACACAATTTGTTTCTTGGTGTTGAAGCTTAGTGGAGTGCAAAAAATTTGGATGCCATATTCACAATGATAACAAGCAGACAACAACAAGGTTTTTATGGGACAGTGAAGGAGCAAGGCCTCAAAACATTACTAAAATGTAAATGTCAAAATATGGTTGAGGCTATTTTGGAGCTATTGGAAAAACATTTCATGAAGGAAAAGCATAGGTTTTGACTGAATGTTGATATCATTTCCATGATTTTAGTGTGAGGACTAGAACTAGCTGAAGAAGCTGACACAATCAAATGGGTGGTGCATTATCTCTTTGATGAGGAATTGTTAGATGACATGGATTGGGTCTTTGAATGGGAAATTGTGGGAGTAGGATTTGATGTATCAGAAGGTACCAAGGATCCTGAGGAGGCTGAAGAATTTGGAATTGATCCATTTGTGTGCTAGTTGAGAAGGATTGATAAGGTGAATACAAAATCTAGATGCTCGCAACTTGGGAAGAACTCAAATTAGTATTAAGGAGACAAGATTTTGAGGTGAGTCACATAGTCATTTATTTTCCCTAGAAGATACCTAGAAGGCATCGAATGACAAAGGCAATGTGTGCAAGGGATGATAAAGTAGAGTCATCAGGTATTTAAGGGACAAAATAGGATGCAATGATTTTTTTATGAGGATTTCTATCGAGAGTATTTTTGGTTTTTTGTTAAAGTGTATATGTAGTTGGTGTCTAATAAGGCAATGCTATGCAGGGTGACCTTTTCTATTTTTTATGAAAAAGTTGATGGTATGGGCTTAATTATAAATTTGTAACTGGGTTGGCTCTAGTCTAGTGAAATGATAACACAAAGGGGTGTAAAGAAGATAGTATGGGAAGGTTTTGTCAAAATTATCAATCATTTTGTGTATGGAACAAGTATTCAAGGGTCTGGTATTAGGTTTTTTGCTCTATGGTTGTTTTGCAAGCCACTGTAATGGCTTGGATAGTTCTTGAACATTATTGGCAGGGGTGAGATAGTTACAATCTAATCTGAATACTGTTGTAAAGATACTATGTACATAATTTCCAAATGAATAAAAATATCAATATTACCGACCAAAAAAAAGATGATACAAGCAGCGAGATTTCATATATAAATGATGAAATAGTAATTGTAAGATAAAAAATAGAGATATATTGTGAGAGATGTGTTGGTTGAATGTTACTAAAATGTGAAGGAAGAAAATTATGGTTTAAAGAGAGGGTTTGAATTGTTAATTGATCTTCTTAACCCTATTTTCCACTTACTTGAATTTGATTGATTGTATATTGCAATTATGATTGTGATTAAGGGAAGATAAGATGCTCCTTTCTTTCACCCTCAAATACACAAATAGGAGATCCAATTTTTATCAACCCCAAAGAGTTAATACACAAACGAATCCAATATTTGGAAAGAGACCAAGAAAGGGGATCTTAAATTCTGTAAATTGATTGATTACTATGATTAATGATAGTAATTGAAAAGAATGGGAGAAAGTACCAACCTTACAAAATGGTAGATCAAAGATTGCTATTTTCTGAGATCTGTAGACTATTTCTGGAAATGTTGACAGTTGATATTGAACCGGAACAGAGAGACGGACAAAACCCAGAAATATTTTTCCATTCTGATGTCGTCTTATGAAAAAGGTTGACCATGTACCACTTTTTCCAACTCGATCTGTTCAACTCTGAAAGTGTCCCTGTTCGCACAGTCTGAAAGAAATATGAAAAGGGTATCCAGATCTGGCCTCAGATTTACAGTCCCAAACTTGTACCTACAAGAAAAATGTTTGTTTGTTATTGGGGAGGGGTTTGCCTTAGTCAAACCCCAATTTAGGAATTAACCTTGAAATCAATAAAGTATAGAAAGCTAACAAATAGTAGAATTGAATCTAATAGTGAAGCTATGATATTCAATAGGTATGCTAATGTAATTCAAATGTAGCAAGTATGTAATTATGAAAGCATGGACTTTAGAAACCATAAACCTCCATGATTTTATGCTTGGAATCCACCTTGAAAGAGTTTTGAGGATGCACAAAGGATCTTGAAGGAAGATCACACCACCATGATGGCTAGATCTAGGGTTTGAATGATGAATCTTGAATGCTTGAACCAAATCCCTTCAAAGGCTTGAAAGCTTGAATCCTTGATCTTCAATGGAGAACTTGAATGCTTGGGAGGAAGACTTGAACACCTTGAGAGCTTGAAAACATGTAGAACAATGAATGCTTGAACAAAATCTTGATCACCTCTTCTCTCCTAGTTGATAGTTAGAGAAAATGAGAGGAGAAGGCTTCCTTTTATATGAAATTTGGGCACAATCTTCTAAGGAGGCCTAAATAGGATGATTAAATCATCATTTAAGCCTTTACCCCTAGGAGAGGACCTATATTAAATATAATTTAGGAATCAATCATTTCGGAACCCGAAACAACTGACCTGGAAGCGGGAGAAAACTTTTTGCAGAGATCAACATCTGGGAAACTGTGGGATTCTGGGTTTGGGACCCTAGGACAGGGTCAAGTTCAGCCCTATCCTAGGGTAGGGTCAAGGTCAACCCTATCTTGGAAGGTTGACCTTGTCCCTGTATCCCAAAAATAGAGTCCTGCAACCCAGAATGCAGAAATCAGTCCTGAAAGTGGTATAAGGAGGAGCAGATCAATGGGGGTGATGCAGAAATGGGGGGATGATGTAATGGAGGTCAAATAAATCCCCTAAGGAGGGATAAATTCTCTTAACATGGAAGTTCTTCCATTTTAAGATGATACATTAAGCCCCCACTTTAGCGGGAGTATGAAAAATCGAACGTGCTCACGGTAAAGTCAGAAGAAAAAGATCTTGGTGGATTGCAATCAAGATAGAATATCACTAAGCCAGGAACATAAGCCCCCAGACTAAGGATTCTAGCACAACATACATAAATAAAGATATGGAAAGTAAAGAAATTTGATCATAGAAAACATATATGACGACATAAGTAAGACAAGAACAACACTATTGATAAAATAGCTTCACGATCTAATCCTACTAGCATGAAAGAAAAAGAGAGAAAACAAAAAGTGATTACCTCACCTAGTAAGATGCCCACATTACTATGAATCACCAAGGAGGGAGAGCCCCCAATAGGTTCACCCATAAACTGTGCTTGTAATTGTAAGTGTGTCTTCTGACGACTTTTTGAAAAATACCCATAGATCCACATTCTTGTGTCACTATGGAGTATAAAATGCATGTCCATTCAGGATTTAGCAACTTATGTGTGTTTCCTTTCAAGGATTTAGCATATCATAAAAGGGTGTGTATCTCTTCAGGATTTAGCAACTTATGTGCGTTACCCTCCGAGGATTTAACAAAAAATTAAAATGCGTGTCTCTTCAGGATTTAGAAACTTGTATGCGTTACCTTCCGAGGATTTAGCAAACATAAAAGTAAAAATGTGTGTCTCTTCAGGATTTAGAAAATTGTGTGCATTACCTTCTGAGGATTTAGCATGCTACAAAATGTAAATAAATGTAAACTATAGTGCAAAGGAGACCCTATATAGGCCCCCCTCCTTATCATGGCTACCCACTAGGTAGGATAAGGAAGAGGAAGAGGATACCTACTTCACATGGTAAGGAGATATCCAACTTAACAACAATGTATACCATAACCTTAGCGAAGAGTATTAACCCTTACATCTAAGAACATAGATAATCATGAAATAGATATGTCACTTATGGAAAATAGGATCCTCAAAGAGGAAGAGATCTCATCAACAAGAGCCCTACCAGAGAGGAGTGCTTAGGATAAAATATCATCTTCAAAAAGAAAGAGGGACCCAAGATTCAACCATCAAGTTCCTTATAACGAGGAGGATGAGGAATCTCGGAATGAAGGATAAAAACTCTAACCAACAAGCTAGGGAAAGAGTTTATAAAGAACATAATTTTCCAAATAAAGAAGAGGTACTGACCTATGACAATCACCTCTCCAAATAGGGGGGGGGTGTCGATGGTCATAACATAGATCTTTATAAGGAAAATAATGTTTGCAATATAAACAAATGCCACTAAGCTAAGGAAAGTAGATCCTTAGATAGAGGTAGAAGAAGAAAATACCTTGCCCCCCAGAGATGACGGCAAGGGATATATCAAATTATATCAAAGTTATTAAAATAAGAGATATCCTTACAAAACAAATGTCTTAGAAGGAATATCATGAGTGTAGGAAGTTAGAAAGATAGAATGTAAAAAGAATAACCAATTATACTCAAAGCCACATTGATGCTAAGAATATAATGGATCCTCTGAGACTGTAATAAAATACCTCTTGCCCCCCAGCTTAAGAGACAAGAGGAGAAACATAGTCTAACATGTAGAAGAAGAAGGGGAATACCCTATGTCAAATTTATGAAGAAATCGTAGTGCCACGCGGGAATAAGATATAATTCCATGAGAAGCTCTATCTCTAACATATAATTTGAAATGCACACAATCAACAAGTAAATGCTTATTACTATTGTGAAAAGGGCATTTGTACTTATGTAAAGCATTTTTTGGAATAGGTTTAAAAATTTCTTTCTTGGAATTTGTTAACTGGATTTATACTTTCTTAGCCACATCTTGAGGAGTGTCATAATAATCTAAGGTAGGTGTGGGAAGAAGAATATCAAGAGGAGGCCGATAGTTACTATCAGCCACATGAAATTGAGAAGATGAATATCCTATACCATGCATATCATGTTTAGGAGATACATTGATCGGGTTTTTAATGTCATGTTCATTAACACCAAGCCCTAAACCCTTATAACCTTGTTTATCTAC
>MU228145.1:772281-783597 GCA_018584345.1 Thuja plicata | reverse complement strand
TCTTGAAGGAAGATCACACCACCATGATGGCTAGATCTAGGGTTTGAATGATGAATCTTGAATGCTTGAACCAAATCCCTTCAAAGGCTTGAAAGCTTGAATCCTTGATCTTCAATGGAGAACTTGATTGCTTGGGAGGAAGAATTGAACACCTTGAGAGCTTGAAAACATGTAGAACAATGAATGCTCGAACAAAATCTTGATCACCTCTTCTCTCCTAGTTGATAGTTAGAGAAAATGAGAGGAGAAGGCTTCCTTTTATATGAAATTTGGGCACTATCTTCTAAGGATGCCTACATAGGATAATTAAATCATCATTTAAGCCTTTACCCCTAGGAGAGGACCTATATTAAATATAATTTAGGAATCAATCATTTTGGAACCCGAAACAGCCGACCTGAAAGCGGGAGAAAACTTTTTGCAAAGATCGACATCTAGGAAACTGTGGGATTCTGGGTTTGGGACCCTGGGATAGGGTCAAGGTCAGCCCTGTCCTAGGACAGGGCTGAGGTTGACCCTATCCTAGGGCAGGGTCAAGGTCGACCCTATCCTGGAAGGTCGAACCTGTCCCTGTATCCCAGAAATAGAGTCCTGCAACCTAGAATGCAGAAATCAGTCCCGAAAGTGGTATAAGGAGGAGCAGATCAGGGGGGGTGATACAGAAATGGGGGGATGATGTAATGGAGGTCAAATACATCCCCTAAGGAGGGCTAAATGCTCTTAACATGGAAGTACTTCCATTTTAAGATGATACAGTAATATTTTGAGCAATGTAATCACATAATAGGTAAGTTGAGAAGCCTTTGGTTCTCACACTATGTTGTTAATGGCTCTTGTAAATTTGAAAACTTGTAAATTTTTGTATTATCGATATATAGACCAATAATAGCTACAAGTTATCCATAAATAAATTATTGTTAACTATAAAAGGGATATTTTTAGTTGTTCCAATATTTGAAAGCTAATCAATGTCAATATTTTTTTCAATAAATAAAATTAATAGTAAAACTTAATCAATATGAGTAACAATTTTTTATCAAATTTATTAAAAAATATCATGACTTTATTTGTTGGAAATATGGGAGCTACATTTATATGATTTTAATATATTTAATTCATATATTAGTATGCAATTCTTATGACAATTAGATTTAAATATTGTAGCTTACTTATTCAACATGTTGTAAATATTATTATATTTATACTTTTAATATAAAATATATAATAAAAATAATAATTTTGAAATATCATTGACATGAAATGATACATTTTCTAGCATTCATAATATAATTATTTGTGATGAAAAATATACATTGACTTGTTCAATAGCTGGAGTTGATAGTAAAACTTGATCTACATTAATAGGGATGACTTAAATAATGAGGAAGGAGAAATATTTTATTAAAAAAAAAACAAATTTAAAAATAGTAGTTGCCTTTATTTGTTGGGTGTATGCAAATTATATTTAGATGTGATAGTTAGATTTTATAAATCTTTTATGCATATGATTATTATTCAATGCTCGCCATGATTAAATTAAGATATGGTAGTTTATTTACTCAACATTTATACATATTACCAAATTTACAATTTTTATAGTAAAATACAATCAAAATGGTTGTTAAAAACACCATGCAATAATGAGATATTTTTTAAATTTTTTATCTGAGTAGTTGAAGACTAATAAATTATCATTAAAACATTTGTTCAACCAATAGAGTTGATAATGAAACTTGATTCATATTTATAAGAAAGGTTTAGATATTATGATTATGGATTATTTTTATCAAGTTATTCAAAATTACATCTAACTTTATCTATTGGGTATATATGAGAGCTATATTTAGATATAATATTTTACTCAACATCAATTTTTACACATGATTATGTAATGATCCCCACAAGTTCATATTTTTATGGGAAAAAGATGGAGTTGTAGAGAAGGGAGGAAGGAGAGAATAATGGAGGAAAATCTCGATCAGAGGATGGAGAGAAAATAGAAGAGGAGGAAGTTGTTTGTGAAGATTATGAACACAAATTTTCAAATCATTGATGTATCATAATAATTTTGCTTGACAGAGATGTAATAGAACATTTGGCAATTATATGTAGGGTTATTGGTCCCCCAAAAGATAGAGAATGTATAACAAAATGGGCCAAAGAATCATGGAAAGCATTATTTTTTAAAATACAATTTCTAGAAATTTTTTTGTTGCAATTTTTTATAATGTTGAAGAAAAAGAAAAAAATCTACATGGAGGATTATGGTGTATACAGGAACCCCCAATTTATTTGCAGAAATAGTATGCCAATATTGATCCAAACAGTTTGAATCCTTATGAATCGGTGATGTGGATTAGATTATATAATCTTCCAATAGAACATTGGACACATGAATGCTTGGAAAAGATTGGTGATCCTTGGGCATGATTATTGACATTGATGAAGAATTGGTAAATGGAGATTAATATAAGCATGATAGAATTAAAATTTCAACAATTAGAGAGATTCCAAAGGAGATAATGCTTTGTATAAAAAATAAACATTGTATTCAAAGAATAAAAATAGAGGAAGATTTTTTTTTGCTTGAGTTGCAGATGGAGAGATCACTAGGAATACCATTGCAAGATAAAAGTGAGAAAAAAAAATCAAAGATAAACCCCTAAGAAAGGGGGAAAGATAGAAGATGAGACAATTGAAAAATAATTGAAAAGAAGGATAGAAAAATGAATTTGACAGAGGCAAGAGAGTTCTCAAGATCAATTATAATGAATAGGAAATCAAGGATGTCTCAGAATATTATAAGATGTAAATATTGCAAGGGTCGATAAGATGCATGAGAGAATCATAAAATCCGCATCTCCAATAAAGGAATCTAAGAAGAATTAGAATAAGGAGAAGGTTTCTGCCCAAACTAAAACTGATAAGATAAAAGGACACAAAGAGTATCAGGCAACCTTAGAGAAAGATATAATGGAGATCTTAGAAGGAGAGTGGGATTTGGAGGCATTTGATGGTTTTGGGATATTAGGACCTGGGTTCTTGAGTCAATCTATAGCCTCATGCTTCCAAAAATATGATAAAGGGAAACGTAGAAAGTCAAATAAGCAAAAAAGAGAGGAGGAAGCATTGGAGTAAGGTTTCTTAAGCATTATTTTTTTTTGCTAAATCCAAGAGAGCAGGGAACTCCCATGGACATCAATGAAAATCATATCCTAAAATTTCAAGAGCCTCTCTTCCCTTGACAAAGGTTCTTGGTATAGTGAAATATGGAGAGAATGATGTTTGCCTTATATATTTTACAAGAACAAAAATTTGGAGCCTTGGTTGGGGAGGAATTTGTAAGATATTATAAAAAAATGAAAGGCACATTCATGGATGCTCACGGAGTGGCTGGAGGGATGGGGATCAGGTGAAATCATACCAAAATTAAAGAATTCATTACTAAATCCATATGCAACTAAAGTTTGTGCAAGGAGAGAATGAGGTAAAAAACTTTAACATTTATGTCTTTAATGTTTACAGGCCAATAATGATAGAAGATAAACTTGCCACATGGAAGGAGATATTAAGTAAGAAGCATGTAGTATGTTGGCATATTGGAAAAGTTGTAAGATGATTTCATTGGCATTGATTTTAATATAGCAGAAGGATTGATTAGAAGAGTTATTTGGTTATTCCTAACACTAACTGTTGCAGGTTAGCCAGTGGAGAAGACTGTTAAAAGGTCAGGTGAGAAGAAACTATTGTAGAGATAATTTTGCACACATAGAGGAAGGATGATGAAGGTTTATACTATGTTCACCCAAATTTACAAAAGGTTTCATCATGATTTGGATAGGTAACTAGGTTGCAGAAGGTGACTAACAGACGAGGTGACAGACTGTGTTAATAGGAAGACAAAAAAGGTTTGGTGTGTACGATCAGGTCAAAATTTATTAGAGAGAACCTAGTAGTGTATTTGGTACATTCTCAAGTATCTTCAATTCAATTGGTTTTTATTTCATAAGTTCGCAAGGCATAATCTTATTGTTTCAGAGACTTGTTGACAATGTTCTTCAAGTTCAGTTGAAAAGAGTTGGCAAATCCAATGGATGTGGTGGATTTGAGTGTTTGAGTGTTTATAATGATGTTATAGGATGTTCTTGAAGTGTTTGCTTGATTATTTAGTGATACACATGAATAAAAAGGATCAGATTGGTGGGATTTTTGGTCAATAGTATTATTATTATTATTGTTGTTGTTGGCCGACTTAGTTGGTAAGTCATGTTGTGCAAGGGGTAAATCATGAAATTTGGGAGATTTATGATCTGTAGGTAATGGTTTTAGGTCATGGATATGATTTGGTAGTCATAGATGGATTTGAATCAAGATATTTGGCTTGTTAATTTGAAGAGACGGTGAATTAGGTTTTGTTGACCTAGTTCTTGGTATAAGATGATGAATTAGGGCAAATTCAAGGTGCATAACGTGTATGCAGAAGTTAGAGGTAGCTAGTAGAGAAAGATCTTGATTAAGAGGGGACCATAAATGTTTCAAAAAGAGGTTGAACAAAGATATGTATTATTCTATATTGGAGTTGTATCAGACATAAGGTAGATTTCACTTACATAGTTCATAGAATTTTATAGATCATTGTAGTGATCATATTGTAAGGCAATGAGCCTTCCTCGGGGTTGTAGCCCAAGGATTTTCATTTGAGAAGTGAGCTCTGGGTAGTGATCCTAAATGCATGTGCATTTCCCATACATTTTAATAAGGTTATACTTCTAACAAGGTATTTTATTATTGTAGGTTATCATTCCCACTATGGTTTTTCCCCTAACAGGATTTTCACGATAAAAATCTTTTGTCTCATAGTGTGGATGATAATCTGATTTGTGTATGCATGTATGTTTCACATTTCATTCAATCAGATCAGAGTTAAAGGTACTTGAGTTAAAGGGTTTTTAGAACTAAGGGTTTGGATCTTGAAAGTTTAGAAACAACTAATTCACCACTCCCCCCCTCTTACTTATTTATTGTCATATTATCTACAATTGGTAATAGAGCTTTGGTCCCTTGAAGGAAGCCTAACAACTTGAGGAAGATCATATATGAAAACTTACAAGAAGTAAAATACTAGGTTTGAAGGAACAAACTACCCTATATGAAAAGGATAGATGATCACTCATCTAAGATGCATTGGAGAGGAATATTGGACCATCACAAATAAATCCTACACTCCTCCTGTAGATCTATCTATGACTACACTAGATGAGAAGAAGAATTTTGAGTATAACATCAGAGAAAATTAATCACTTTTAATTGCTTTATCAAATACAAAATATACAAATGTAATGGAGTTGGAGACTGCACATCAGATTTTGACAAAGCTAGAAACCCTACATGTAGGTGATGCATGTATCAAGCATACTAAGTTAAAAATCCTAAAAGGAAGTTATGAATCTCTAAGAATGTATGAGGATGAGAACATCAACTCTTATATGTTGAAGATACATGAATTAGTTTGAGCATTAGATGTGTTGGTGGTGTATTGGACGAAGGGGAAATTGTTTCAAAGGTATTGAGATCTTTTCCCCCAGGTTACAAAAGAAAATTTGTTGTCATTGAGGAAATCATAAATATTACTATTGTGGAAAGCGATACATTGGTTGGTAAGCTATCTATTTTTTAGATGAGTAAGTTTGGTGATTCTCTACCCAAAATTGAATCATCTTTAAGGGCTACTACATCAAGAAGAGACATGCATATATCAGACCAATTAGGTGAAGGATCTACAAGAAGAGTATCAAAGTATGAAAATGAAGTAAGAGATCTTGAAGAAGAAAAAAGAGAGCTTCAAGAATTGGAGGCACCAGTGGCAAGGAGGCTATGAAAAGGATCTGGTAAGTACAAAGGCAAAATTCATTTTAAATTATTTTCTTGTAAAAAGATACAACATTATCCCTCTAGATGTCTAGAGAGATTTACTAAGCACAAATCTAATAAGTCTAAAGATGAGAAAAAGTTTTATTATGTTGCTAATGATGAAGGAAAAATTGATGTTGAATCCTATAATGTTAAGAGTGAAGATGAACTTGTTTTTGATGTAACTATAGAGGATAAACCTAAGACTACAGATATTGTGTCAAGTGTTATTGCTAACAATATATCTAAAAATGTCACGACTAATGTTGCTAACAATAGTGTGATCAAGAATGAAATATCAACTACTCAGGGAGATGAGATAACTCCAACTACTCAGAATGTTAAAGAAGACAAATGGAATACTACTAGTAGGTGCTTGTATTTCATGACTAATAATATGAACAAATCTGTGGAATCTGAGATGCATGAAAGTGGTACTGTCAAGAGGGAAGACAACTCTGAAGGTAAGGATTCTACAATTTATACTTTTGCAAAAAATAATGCTAGAGATATTATGAGTAATGCTCATGATAATTGTGATGTTAAGAAGACCAAGTCCAATGATATATTTTCTTATAAAAATGTCTCCGCATGTAGTCTTGTTGAAAAGGATACTTCTGAGAGCTCTGTGAATTGTGTTATTGAGGAAGAAAAGGTCTCAGTCACACAAAGGATTAAGAAAAATGATTGGTTGATAGATAGTGGATGTTCACATCATATGACTAGAGACATAAATAAGTTTAAGATGTATGAAGAACATGATGACGGAATTGTTAGATGGGGTGACAGCACTGAAGGGAGAATCAGAGGAAGAGGTAATATTTTGTTAGATTGAAAGATTACAATAGAAAATACACTACATGTTATTGATTTGACATATAACCTTCTCAGTGTTGGTCAACTAGTTGAAGAAGGATACACTTTACATTTCAGTGATGAAGGATGCAAGATTCTAAATAATTTTGGAAGTAAATTTGGATCAGGATCAAAGAGAAAGAAAAGTGTCATCCATCTATATAATAAAGGAATAAAATATCATATAACTCAGATTGATCAAAGTCGAATCAAATCACACAAAAGTAGACAAGGAATCAACCTTAACAACATATTGCACCAACATCTGAATCAGATGCAAAGGATATCAAAATAAATTGTCGATGGAGATGATGCAAGAAAAGGAGAAACAATAGAGTTACAAGTAAAGTAAATGATATCAAGGTATAGAAAATTGAATCATTCAAAAGAGAGTAACCTACCTATTCAGTCTAGAAAGAGTTGATTTGGTGTTTTCAAAGACAAATTAGATGAACAAAGTGTCAAAGTTATACTTTTTGAAATGCAAACTCCTGATGAGAATAAAATCAAGATTAATCCAAAATAGTTAGTAGTTTAAAAGGAAGGAATAGTAGATGAAGGTCTGACAGTAAATGAAAAGGGATCAATAAAATGTGATTGTTTCAAAGTCCAAAATTAGGAGTCTGATGTCAAACAACTCAAGGAGAATGTAAGTCAAGAGTCAGTTCAAGGAAATATCAACTCACAATATTAGAGATCTGTAGAAGATCAGAATTGTCTAATATCTAAGATTGATGCCAGAGAAGTGTATAATGCTTGCATGGATGGTCAGTGGGTTAGAACCATGGAAAAAGAAACTTAGAATTGAAAATGAGTATAAAGAGAAGCTCAAGATTTGTTCAGCCAAGATTGAAGCACTGTTAATTCAGATAAGGTTAACAAATAACATTGGCATTGGATCAAAGAAAGGAGAGTGCTCCAAATCCAACCAGAATAAATCTAACTTAGGGAAAAAGAGGAAAAAGACCAAGAAGAATTCAAAAAACAAGCCTAAGAAGCTCAGTAGTAAATGCTTTGACAAAGGTGAGCACAAAGAAGAGGATTGCAGAAAATGATATCTATGTTTTGATTGATGAAGGGGTGATCATAATCCAAGCATATGCAGTAATATGAGAAAGAGGACTAACACTCTTAAAAAGGAAAATGATAGACATTTTGCATGCAATAAAATTTGGTCACATTACAAGACAATGTACTATTAAGAAGAAAACAAGAATAGATAGAGAATTATCTTGCAAATCAAATGTAACATATTTGCACTTACTACTGGAATTTGTAGAAACAAGGAAGTGGATAGAGATGCCATTAAAGTAGCAAACAAGAGAATGAGAAGAAGTAGTCAAAGTAGAAGAAAATCATAAGTCAAGGTAGACAAGAATGTTTAAGATAACATTAAGGAAAAGGAAAAAAGGGAAGGAGAAAGGAGACAAGGAACACAAACATAAGAAGAGAACAAGAATAAAGAATAACAAGGATACAACAGATATGGGATCTACTTAGGTAGAATCCAAAGGCAAGTCAAGAGGACTTTATCCTCCTATTCAAAACTAAGATGTAGAAGGATGCATCAGTGCGAAAGAGTTTCATGAAGATATCATTAAAGACAGATTGATGTATGGAGGCTACTACTCAGGGGGAGTAGTAAGCATGGTGAGGAAAAGTTATCTAATCTAAAGTTGAGCATTTGCAGTGAGTTACAAAGAAGTGCAAAAATAAGTGAGTCGGGTATTTTATCTATATTGGATATCTCAGAGGTGTGTGCAAGAAGGAAAGTTAAAGATGACGAGATAACATAAACAGAGAAGGAAAATGAAGCAGACATTGATATAAAAAAGAAAATTGTGAAAGAACTAATGATACATCCTTGTCATTGATGTCAAATGGGGAGAGAAGTAGATGTGAAAAAGAAGGGAAGAAATCAAATAATAGATCAGAGGAGAAGATCAAGAAGGAAGCTAATCAGATGAAAGAAGCAAGTTTGTGTATACTTGCACATAAGAAAGAAGCAAGTCAAGAAGTTTAGTGTGTATAAAAGGTGGAGAAGTTGATGGAGATAAGAGTATGTAATCTAATTGGAACCAAGGAGAGCATGTTCCCAGGGGGAGAATAATCAAAGTAGAGAAGTGTTTAGAGAATATTTGAAAGATAATTATGGATATTGTTGGTAGTACTATTGATTAGCTTTCTAGGGGTGAGGATTGTTGGTTTCTGATTATATTACTTATTTCTCACATCATATGTTTCCATCAATGCCAAAGGGGGAGACTGTTGGCATATTGGAAAAGCTAGAAGATGATTGTGTTGGTATTGATGTCAACATAGTAGAAGGATTGATCAGAAGAAGTGATCAGAAGATTTATTTTCATATTCCCAACATTAATTGTTGCATGTTAGCCATTAGAGAAAAATGTTAAAAGGTCTGGTGAGAATCAGATATTGCAGAGATAATGTTGCACCCATAAAAGAAGGATGAAAAATGTGTCTACTATGTTCACCCAAAGTTACTAAAGGTTTCATGATGATTTGGATAGGTTACTAGGTTGCAGAAGGTGAGTGACAGACAAGGTGACAAACTATGTTAATAGGAAGACAAAAAAAGTTCGGTGTGTACAACCAGGTTGAAATTTCTTGGAGTAAACCTAGGAGTATATTTGGTACATTCTTAGGTGTCTTCAACTCAAAGGGTTTGTACTTCAGAAGTCTACAAGACATAATCTTATTGTCTCAGAGACTTGTTTACACTATTCTTCAAATTTGGTTGAAAAGAACTAGAAAATCCAATGGTTGTAGTGGATTTGAGTGTTTATCATGATGCTATAGGATGTTCTTGAAGAATGTGCTTGATGAGTTGGTGATACACATGAATCAAAAGGATCAGATTGGTGGAAGTTTTGGTCAATAGTAATATTCTTATTATTATTTTTTTCTTGGTCGAATTAGTTGGTAAATCTTGTTGTGCAAGTGGTAAATCGTTAAATTTGGGAGATTTATGATCTCGAGGTAATGGTTTTAGGCTATGGCTATGATTTGGCGGTAAGAGATAGATTTTAATAAAGAGATTTGGCTTGTTAATTTGAAGAGATGGTGAATTAGGTTTTGCCGACCTAGTTCTTGGTATAAGATTATGAATTAGGGAAAATTCAAGGTGTGGAAGTTAGAGGTGGCTAGCAGAGAAAGAGCATAATTTACTAGGGATCAGTGGTGTTTCAACAAGTGGTTGAATAAAGATTTTCATTGTGATATATTGGAGTTGTATCAGACATAAGGTATATGTCACTTAAATAGCTCAAAATAGTTTATAGATCATTGTAGTGATCAAATTGTAAGGTAGTGAGCCTTCCTCAGGGTTGTAGCCTAAGGATTTTCATTTGAATAGTGAGCTCTA
Organism: Thuja plicata; assembly: GCA_018584345.1. NCBI lineage: Eukaryota > Viridiplantae > Streptophyta > Pinopsida > Cupressales > Cupressaceae > Thuja > Thuja plicata. The sequence continues at coordinate 773,447 of MU228145.1, read as the reverse complement.
GGCAGTGATCCTAAATGCATGTGCATTCCTTGTTGGAGATTTGCTTTTGTGCAAATAGTTGATTGTACATTTGTCATTGATGACAATATATAATATACAACAGTGGCTTGTATGCAATTATCAGTACAGATATTCGGGAGCCTTGTGCATTTACATCTATCTTGTAGACATGTTCTGGATGCCATGTTCATACACAGATTCATATATGCAGTTTCAGTTGAGTTATGTAATCTATTTTGGCAGTTACAGTTTCTGGAGATTATCTGTTAAGAGCCAACGCATTTACATTATTTCTTGAGTTGCGCCCATCTTCGGGCTATGCGTGTTTGTATTCATTTTTAGTTATGAGTTAATGATGATTATCCAAAGGTGCTAAACATATTTTAACAGAAGCATGATGTTTGAGTTAATTTGGTAGAGCCGACTATGTGAAGCGATGCGTCCACTCATTTTGAGTTGCACGGTCCTAACTTTGATTGTGTGGTTAGTTAAGCCAACAAGGAAGTTGATGAAGTGTTTCCTATAGCCGTCGTGACCTTATCCTTGGGAAGATACATATAGCTATTCAAATGTGATCACTAAGTATGAAAAATGAATTAAAAAAGAACAGACAAAGCAGAGCAGAAAGTTAGACAGTAAATCTACATCATTCATCAGTTGAAGATCTATGTGAAGAAGCAGAAGAAGATTACAATTTACTGGAAATGATCAAGAAAACAGGTCTACTCAAATGGTTCATTATCAGATATAGTGTATATCTGCCTTACAGAAGGTTGCAACCTTCACCATTTGAGAAGTGAGCTCTTGGACAGTGTGTCCTCACCCCTAACAGGGTTATCTGTAAAAGAATCCTAACAGGGTCTGACCTTTGACCAGGTCTCTGTACTTATTACATTGTAAAGATCAACTCCTAATAGGGTTGCAAGATCTTCTAACAAGGATCATTATAAACTAGTACAGTTATTTGTGGGTGCTAATTCCCACTGGGGTTTTTACCTATTTTGGTTTTCCCCATTACCAAAATTGTGTTGTTCAATTCTGTGTTATCTTGTTGAGCTTATGTTTAAAGTTATTCTATACTCAATTGGAAAAATAATTGAATCTTGTAGATAACTAATTCACCCCCCCCCCTCTCAGTTATCTCTTGGGACTATTCCTAACAATTG
>MU228145.1:702543-730358 GCA_018584345.1 Thuja plicata | reverse complement strand
CATGATTAATCTATGAAAGGAAATATGCAAATCTAATCTATGAAAATAAACATGAATCTAATCTACATGAGTAGCCATGAATGCAAGAAGAAGAAGACAAGAAGAGAGAAGTTGCAATATCCAAGCTAAAGTGCTCAAATGCTCTTGCAAAATTGCTCTCCAAACCTGCAGCATAACAATACTATGAAAAACCTAATATGAAAATGAGAAGGAAAGATTTCCTTTTAAAGAGCAATGGACAGTTGAGATTAAGAGACAAAAATCAAAGGCTATGATTAAGAGGCAAAAACCCACCACTTAGGGAGATGTGATGAAAAAGAGATTTTTATTTAATTTATTGCCTTTTTCATCAAATAAAGTGCTTTAAGTGGGGATTTTTATTTATTTAATTAAAAGAGGGGTTTTCTTTTAATTACATAAATTAGAAGAACTTTATTTAATTAAATGGGGGGAATTGAATTTAATTAAATAAGAGGAATTTTATTTAATTAAAAGGGAGAAATTTAATTTAATTAAATAAGATGAATTTTATTCAATTAAAAGAGAGATTAAATCTTTTAATTAAATAAGATAAATTTTATTTAATTAAAAAGAAAATTAAATCTTTTAATTAGATAAAAATGATCAAACCTTAGGAAATATTAAAATAATTGAATTAATTACAATTTGATCAAGGAAATTGATTTGAATTGAAAATATTGTAAAGCATTGATTTAGGAAATTGATAAATGGGGCCCAAAGTCTAGGTGACCATTTTAGGGTGCATACAGCGCTGATGATATGATAGAATCTAGTCTCCAGTTTAGAAGAGAACCTTTCCTAAGGGCATTAATGCTTATAGCTGAATCCCCTTTAATATCTAGCCTTTTAATTCCTAACTGTTGACAGAGAGTCATCCCTTCCACTAAGGCCTCCAATTCGACCCATTTATTTGTTTCCTTACCTATAAATTTTCTACACTTAGCGATTTCCTTACCTTCTGAGTCATGGATGTAGCAACCTATACCTGCCAAACCTGGGTTTCCTCGCAAAGCCCCATCAAAGTTTAGTTTGAACCAACCTGCCTGAGGTGGAGACCAAATACAAGTTCTTTGATTGTTTGAGGATAGACGGTCCCCTTTTCCAATAAAAGGTGGGAGTTTCAATCCTATCCACTTATTCCTAGTGCTTCCATCCCATTGTGTCATAATTACTTCCTTTTTATTTCTTATCATAATTTTATAATTGGCTACTTCTATTAAAGAGCTTTGAATTTTATTAATTAGATTAGATACTTCCATCATAGAATCTTGAAAAATTCATATATTCCTTTCTTTCCAAATTTACCAAAGCACAGTCGAAGGGGCCAAAGACCATAATAGACTATAAATGCAATCCTTATTAAGTTGTGGCCAAGATAGGAGAAATTCAAAAATAGAGTTAGGGAAGGCAGACTCCTAATTAAGTTTCTTACATAGCCAATCCCAAACTTGTTTGGAAAAGGGACATCCAAGAAGTAGATGATCCATAGTTTCTTCATGTTCTTCACACAAGGAACATCTACTTGGGCCATTATAGCCCATACACTGGAATCTATCAGTAGTTAGGATTCTCTTATTCCAGACTAACCATGCGAAGAAACCAGCTTTAAGCATAGATTTTTTTCCCCATAATAAGTTATAGGGAGGAGACTCACTTTGGTTAATAGTTTTTGATCTTAGATAATTATAGTCATCTTTAATTTTATATATTTCGGTCTTATTACCATCCCATATAAGTCTATCCGACTGTTTCTTAAAAATAAGTTTCCTAGTTGATAAAATTGATTTGAGATTTTCTTCCTCCTCCCTAGGTATCATCACGTCTTGTCTATCCTTCCATTTCCATCCATATTTAATATATTTATCAAAGGTTACATAATCCTTAACCTTAGTACTCCTGCATGCTTCCATGATACCTCTAGATTTGGTCCATTCTCCTAGATGAATAATGGAAGGTTGTCCTACCTAAGAATCTAACCAAAATAATGCATCTTCCCCCTAACCTATGTTCCAAGAGAGATTATCTTGAATAATCAATCTACAATGAAGCATAAAGTTCCAAATCCTAGACCCTCTTGGGGGATTCGATTCTCTAAAAATATTTATAGGGTGGGGATGATTTAAGTATTTATGTGATAAAATTCTAACCCATTTGAGCTTGGGGAAATTGATCATTTTCCAAACTAGTTTAGCCCCAAAGGCTTTGCTCTGAATTTTGAGATCTCTGATTCCCATTCCTCCTTCATGCTTTGGTCTACATACCTTGTCCCATGCAAGAAGGGAAATTTTTTGTTTCTCCACAGAGGCTTTCCAAAAGAAAGATCTCATTATTCTATTTAGTTCATTATGCTGATTTACCGGGAGATCAAAATAGGCTAGTTGATACAGAGGAATAGCCGAGAGAACAAATTAAATCATAATTTTTCTCCAAGTCGATGACAACCATTTGCCTTTCCATGATGATATTCTTCATTTTATTTTCTCTACTTTGTGATTCCATAAAGTAGATGATCTAGAACCTTGGTCCAAATATAGTCCTAAATATTTACAAGGAAGGATACCTTTTTTAAAGTTTAAAATATTACATATACCAGTAGCATGATAGGTGTCTGTGTTGAAGAAAAAGATCTCAGATTTCTCTTGATTAATTTCTTGTCCTGAAGTGGAGGAGTAATGATCTAGGATTATTTTAATTTTGTTGGCCACTTGAAAGGAACTCTACCCATAAAAAAATGTGTCGTCCACAAACTCTTGATGGGTAGTAGCATCAATCCCACTTATTATTTGGATGCCCTGAATCCTTTTATCTTCTCTTTCTTTATTTATACTATGGCCGAGGGCTTCTTCCATTATAATGAAGAGGAAAGGGGATATCAGATCCCCTTGATGAAATCCTCTTTAAATTCCAAAGAATCCCTATGGAGATCCATTATCAAGTATGGATAATTTTGGAGTAGAGATACAAGTATGAACTAGGTTTACCCACCTTTTTTCAAAACCAAAAGCTAGCAAACAATTTTTTAAGAATGCCCAACCTACCTTATCATATGATTTTTTAATGTCTAGGTTAATAAGCATACTCAGTTTTTTATTGTTTTTAACAGTATGTATAGCTTCTTGGGAAATTATAATGCCATCATATATAGACCATCCTAGAACAAAACCAGACTATTCCTCGCTAATGATATTTGGGAGAAGTTTTTGAAGCCTACTCGTCAGAGTTTTAGAAAAAAGTTTATATAATGTGTTGCATAGAGCAATAGGTCAGAAATCATTGAATGTTTACGGGTTCTCTTTTTTAGGAATTAGAGTGATAAAGGTATTATTAACCTCCTTTAAGAGGTTCCTGAAGTTCCTTATACCATCTGGAGCATCAATAATCTCTTCTCCCATAAAGTTCCAACATTTCTGAAAAAAAAACATGTTGGGAAGCCATCTGGTCCTGGTGATTTGTCCATGTTCATCTTATTTAGGATTTATTCAACTTCCTCCATAAAAAATATGGTCATGAGTTGTAGATTTTGATCTTTGGAGATAACTTTAGGGATGAATTCCAAGATACTATTATCTGCATTTGGCAACGCATCCTTAAGGTAAAGCTCCTTAAATTAATCAACAACTTCATTAGCTATACCTTTACGATCCTCAATCCAATTATTACCTTTTCCTTTAATAGATGTAATCCTATTAATACATCTTCTTTGCTTTGTACTATTGTGGAAATTTTTTGTGTTCTTATCTCCTTCATCTAACCATGTTTCCCTAGATTTCTGTCTCCAATAGATCTCTTCCTTAGTTAATACATCCTCATATATTTTTAACAATTTTTTTTCTTCTTCATATAGGGAAATATCCATACCTCTTTCCAAGACTTTTTCATTTAAGGATTTCATCTCGTCTTCAAGGGAGAGTTTTGTCTCAAAGATATTGCCAAACTTCTCTTTATTCCATGCTTTAAGTATTAGTTTAATAATTTTGAGTTTATTAACTATTTGATAAAGCTTGGACCCTGTAATTATAATTTCCTCCCACCATTCCTTGACCATTTCTAAAAATCCTTCAATTTTTAGCCACATTTGTTCAAATTTAAAAGGAAATTTCTCTGGACTTTTATCTATTATGATTTTTAACTCTATAGGAAAATGGTCAGAGCTAGAAAATGGAAGAACCTTAGCTGATAAAGTAAATGGGGGTATAGATAATTCACCTCTAACAAAGAATCGATAAAAATTTTCAGCTATAAAACTGAAACCTTTCCGTCTGTTATTCCAAGTGAAATACTCATCAGAAGTAGCTATCTCACATAGCCTATTCTTGTTTATCCATTCATTGAATGTAATAGCAGCTTTAGACAGAAGGCCAGAGCCTCCTTTGTTTTCTGATAACTTTGTGATTGTATTGAAATATCCTCCTATTATAACTATGTCTTGACCAAATTCTACATGTTTCATTTCAATTTCATTCCAAACTCTTTCCTTATCTATGTTAAGTGTAGGTCCATATATGTTTATAATATGAAATTTAATGTTTAAATGATGGAAAGATGCCATTCCACAACACCAGTTAGGGTGTTCTTCTAATTCAGAGAGAGCCACAAATCTTTGATCCCAAATGAAACTCACTCCTTCTAAGGCTCCATTTTCTGGAACACCCCAGATTTCTCTCATGCCCAATTTATTATTGAGTAGATTATATCCTAACTGGTCTAATTTGGTTTCTTGTAATAAAATTAAATCAGGATTATAATTTGAAATATAATGCAAAAGAATACGTTGTTTGTTAGGGGCATTCAAGCCCCTAACATTCCAGGTTAGGAGATTCATAATGCCTTGGGAAGGATCTTCCCCTTCCCTTCATTAAAAATATTAGTTAATTTTACCTGGCCTACCACAACCCCAACAAGAGATCTTAATTCATGAGGATTTCCTATCTCTCTTACGAAGAGATTTGACACAGTCTAGAAAGGCCTTACTCGAAAAAGAAGAGTCAGGGCCTAGGATCAAATTATTATCTTTGCTTAGTTTTCCCTCCTCCTCCATAAAAATATCTAACTCTTCTAAGGTCAGAGGGAAATCAGGCACTAGCCATTCCTTAATTAGAAATTGTCTTTGCCTTGCAACTTCCTCCTCATTACAAATTTTATCCATAAATTTTTCCATCAATTCTTCTACAAGACTCTCACCTACATATTCATAAATTATCCTTACCTCCTCCTCACTATTGTTTAAATCCTCTATCTCATCTATAATATCATCATGTAAGGGATCATCCCGGATACTAACACTTATTTTTGGGGTCGAAGATTCTACTCTAATGAAAGAAATGTCAGTTTCTACTATTTCATTTTTCTTAATATTAGAAGCAGGATGAGGGATAATATCCTCAATTGATACTAAATTAATAGGGAGCCCTCCCCATTCCCATTATTCAGACATCTGTCCTTCTAGGGAGCGACAATCAAAGATGCATCATGTGTACCTATCTGGCTGATTATTTGGAAACCCCCTTGGTTGGACATTAAATCAATACATATATCCTTTACAACAATAGATTTATTAATAACATAGTTATTTAGATTCAATGGCGATAGGGATTCCTTCATTCTATTTAAGTTTTGCGAATCTTTCACATCTACAAGATTCACCTCGAAAATACCAATTTCCTCAAAATCCCCGTCAAAGATTTTGGGGAAGATAATGATCGATCCTGCTTCACTGCATACTTCCAGAGGGGAAATTATAGAAGCATTAAGTTCCATCCTAACAATAATTAATCTTTCTACATGAGCATGATCTAAATCTATGAAGCCCACAAATTTCCCTAAACCATTTCCTATTTCCCTAACAGAATCGTTGTCTGATAGTTCAATGGGGAGGTTATTTAGCTTAATCACCTTCTCAACCAGGAAATTCTATAATTTTAACGAATCAAAGAAGGGAGACCAGTCTAGGGTCACAAACCCCATGTTTCTAAAATTCGGTAAACCCTTCGCAAGAAGTTTCACTTTGAGTGATTTACACGAGCAATCTACATAAAGAAATTTCTCTTGAAGAATCATAATGCGTACCTTATTGTTTAACTGCTCATTCATCCATTTCACAATCATTCTTACCAAATCCCTAATTCCTTTCCACCTACAAAAAAACCATACTCCGCACACATTTGTTGTTGTCTGATAACCAAACCATGCATGACAACAAGTCTCCTATGGGTGGGGTTAGTTTCTAAAGAAAAATCTACAACCTTCTTCATTTCTACTCTATTTTGTCTATTATTATTTTCTCCTTCTTTATTGATTATTCTTCTATGTGGTGGAGACTATAACATACCTAAGGAAGAACCAGGCCGTAGATTATCAAAATCCATAGACCTCTGATCGTAGGTATAGCCGATTTTGGGGTTAGATATCAACCCTTCATATCACCTTTTTTTATTATGCTCTTAATCCCTACCTTGGTAGTTTATTAACCTAGGGCACAAATTTCCTCGATGCGGAGGTGAGTAAATTCTAGGTTTCCTTATTAGGTTACAATCCTTAATCCTCACTAAAGGAAGTCTCCCCTGTGGAGAAGCCCCAGATAAGATCCTGGGGTAATAGGAACTTAACGCATTAAATTTGTTTAAAGTTTGTAAGGAAAAAGGAACATCAGATGCCCTCTTAGTGCTACGATGAGACCCAGAGAAAAAATGCCAGCCATGGATCCAATCATCCTTCTGGATATCCATGAACTTACATTCACCATTAAATTTATTAGCATATCTATTTCTTGAGAATAAATTGACTTGTCGATCCAGAGAATCAACTGAAAAAATCTTCGGTCGCAATTTTGCAGAGCCATCCTTACCTCTCTTTGTATTTTATTATTCTCTCTGAATGAATATTTTATCTTTCAGAACATTCTTGCCTCAAGCTTTGATTTTCTAACAAGTTATTTTGCATGCAGTGGATCTTGGTGGTTGAATTCTATGAATTCTAACATGGTATCAGAGCCTCTCTGTTGCTACCTGTTCCAGAGCCTCTCTGTTGCTACCTGTTCCTGAGTTTTTGAAGGTTTTGGAGCTCTGAGGGTTTCAAGTTTTTCTCTCTTAGATTTTAGTGGATTTTGGGAGGATTTATTTTTTGGAGCTGTTTGGGAAAAAACTGACATCTAGGTTGCATCCGGAATGCCCCAAAACCCCTATTTTCATATAAGGTATATCCAATTTGGACACAGTTGAAATCTAGGCCCTTTTTTTTGCATGCACGACATTGGCATGTTCTTCGAGGAAAAAACCACCTCATTTTTCACACTTCCTCGATTTCCATGCTGCCTCAAAATTCACACCACCATTTAAAATAAAATAAAAAATTGCATGGCAATTTGGGTTTCTTGATTCTCTTCTTGTTCTGGAGTAGTCTTCGGTGTTTTTCTCATAACTTGAGAAAACGGAGGCCATTTTTTTCAAATGAGATAGCGTCAGAAATTTGTTTATGAGATGAAGATTTGGGTAGGGGTTTATTCTGAGATTTTTCTATTTTACTAAATTTTTTCCATTGAAAGTGAGACCTTATTTTTAGCACTTCCTAGCCTCTAGAATGAGCATACAAACTCCATTTCTTGCTCACGAACAAGCGTTGGAAAGATCTTGACGAGATATCTTTTGAATTTTTTATTACCTGTCTCTCCTTCTGATCCAATGGAAGATTCAACAAGAGTTGAGCTTCTCACTCCTCATAATTTCTATTTATAGAAATCCCATATGAATAGGCTTCTTCGGTCATGCGGGCTATGGTCCTTTTTGGATTCCATTTATCCAGTTTTGACTCATCCTTATGAAGTCATGCAACATAATAACAAGATGGATGAGGCTATGGGTGCAATTTTGTTGCATGTTTCAGACAATTTACTCTTTCATCTTGATAATTGTGATACTCCTCTTGCTATGTGGGAGATTTTTTAGACTCTCTTTGGCACAGTCAATGAGTTTAGGGCACTACAGATTGAGGTAGAATTGACTTCTTTGGGTCCTGACTCATTTCCTTCTATTCAAGATTTATTGATGAAATTCAAATCTATCAAATCTATCTTACAAGGTTGTGGTAAGAATAAGAGGTACAGAGTGCATATACCTAATTCTTTCTAATATTTGTGCCCCCTTTCATATTTTTTCTTCCACCTTCCATTCCACCATGGATGCTTTGGGTCCATGATTTACCATGCCTACATTTGATACATTATGTGATCGTTTGACTCATGAGCAGGCAAGGCTATTTTAGCTTGATTCTCTCATAGGATCACAGAACCATCCATTGGTAGCTCACCCATATTAAAGGAAGTAGGAGGAGAAATAGAAGTCATCAACCACAAAGTCTAAGAGGGATTCTAGTTCTCAGCACTCATTTGTCTCTCCTTCTCCTAAGGGGGAAAAATCGAAGGCAAAAAGACCTAAGTGTGCTTATTGTAAAAAATGCACTCATGATGAGTCTTGTTGTTATGAGAAGAAGTTAAATGGATATGAAATGTAAATTTATAATTTGCAAGCTCTTCTTCAGAAGAGAAACATTGATATTTCTTATTCTACTTCTCACGGGTCTTCTTCTTTATCATCACTTCAGACAGATAGAAAAGATATAGGAAAGGGTCATGCATTATGTGCAACCGCTATACCTCCCTCTTCTAGATGACTACTAGATTTAGGTGCTTCACACCATATGGCATCTTCTTAGGGTTTATTCTCTTCTTTTGAGGCTTCTCCTACCCCACACATTTTGATGGGGAATAATACTTTTATGACTGTATGTGGGAAAGGTTCTATTGACATTGATGATGGTGCATTCCATATTATACTACGTGTTCCATCTTTGTCCTCTAACCTTCTCTCTATCTATCATATTACTCATAGTGGGACATGGAAGAAAATTGAGTTTACTCTAGATTTAGTACACATTAGAGACACTGAGATAGGCAATATTATTTCTACAGGGATAGTTGATCATTCATCCCGCTTGTACTCCTCTCATTTTGGTTCTCCATTGTCGGAGAATATCTCTTCTTTTTCACGAGAGCCTATCAAGGTGAAGTAGGGTCACTTGAACTTATGTGTAGTTCTTGAGATCAATGTTCTAACTTCTACACCTCCACCTCATGTTAAGTTTACATTTGTTCATCAAGATTCCTCTTCAACTTTTCCAGACATTATTGCTCCATGCATCGAGCCACCTACCGCAGTTGTTGAGGATATATTCAAGGATATTCATCTCCTCCTAGATGATAAATTTAGCACATATATATGGCCACCTTCATTGGAGATTCCTTTATAGGAGTCTCATGCATTTTCTTTTGAGCATAGGCTAGGCCTTCCAGTTTCTCCTCACATTCAGGGGTTTCCTCTTATTCATCCAGTGCCTTTGTTTCTTCCGTAGTGGGGCCACATTGGTTCGATCATCGACATAGGGATTCTATCATTTTGGGGGGCTTTCGAGCCTCGAGCCTCGATCCTCTCTCATGGGGGGGGTGGGGTTGGTTTTAATTATGGTTTTGAGAGATTCTCTTGAGGCATTGTTTTTCAACATGCTTTTTCCATCTCTTTTTGGAGTAGAGTTTTTCCCATGTGGTTTTCTCTATTTCTCCACTTTATAGAGATTTGGTTGTGATTGGGTATCTGATCAGGCCTTGTTGTCTAGACCCAAATTTACTACTTTAAGTATTTGTTTCTAGGTTTTTAGCTTCTCCCTAAGTTTATCTTAAGGGGGTGTTAGAGTAAAAATGTATTTCTATGTTCACATATTAATTAAATCATTATTGATTTAATTGTTTAAGTCACCTTTTTATCTCTTGTTCACTTAAGCTAAAATTTATGCATTTAATAATTAATTATTTATTAATTATTCATGCAACCTACGTTTCTCCATCTTTTTGGTGTTCGATCTACTTTATAAAGATTGATCTCTTTGTATTTTATTATTCCCTCTCTGAATGAATATTTTATCTTTCAGAACATTCTTGTCTCCAAGCTTTGCTTTTGTAACAAGTTATTCTGCATGCAGTGGATCTTGGTGATTGAATTCTAGAAAAATTTAAATTTTTTTATTTGATCTAATGACTATACAAATTCAATGAAGATCAGTCAACAAAGATTGAAACCTGTTTTTAACCCAAATCCCGAGGATGGATCAAGCGAGAAAATGAATGATGGAGATTAAGTGGCAAGATTTGAAAGATGGAAATTAAATGAGCTATGATGTATGTATAAGAGACAAGAGATTCATTTTGAATCACACTTGATGTGCATACATGCAAGTTTATGCATGACTAATCAAACTGGTTAAAGACAGAACCAAGCATTTTCTACAGACATAACCGAGCGACAGAGGAAAGAGCAGAACAAGTATGAAGTATGAGATGAACTGAAGAAGTACAAATTGATCAGAGATATTATGTGCTTAGCATAGATCTGAATATCTTTAGAATAGAGTTGTATTTGAATCAGATCATTGCTATATCAATTTAACCATTGTTATAAATAAATCTCTTAACCGAGTAGGAAAATGAAGTCTTTATTATGACATTCAAAGAATGTTGAGTGTTTTCTTGTTGATCCCATAGTGAATGCATGGTCAAGAGAGAACTGCTAGTTTTAAATCCTTTAACCAGGTCACATTTAATAGTGCACATTGTAAAATTTAACAAGGTTGGCTCTTCACCGAGCTCACTTCAGAAGAGTGAAAATATTTTTGGGATACCAGTCCCAGGTGGTTTTTCCCTTAGCAGGGTTTCCATGTTAAAAATCCGTGTCAATGTGCATAAATGTTGTGGATTGCTATTTTACTTTACACTTTACTTTATTGACCTAGATTGGTAATCACAGTATTAATTTACTGATACTTGGTAAACACTATTGATGAAAGATTTAGATTACAAAATACATTTTCATCGAGCTGATTTATATGATTGAACTTTTTTTGGTATACATCTGGAGAAATTTGGGATTGTAGAATAATTTGTGAGGAAAATGATTCTAACTAAGTCACCCCCCCCTCTCAGTTATTATAACAATTGGTATCAGATCTGAAAGTGCTTAGAAAAAGGTTTTGAAGGACTTTAGCTAAAGATCACAAGATGTATAAGAGAGACGCACCTAAGCTGAACAAGGATAACTTCTTGACATGGAAAAGCAGAATGCGAATATACCTATCAGGAATTGGAGACAACATTGCGGATTATCTGGACAATGAATTCATCCTACCATATGGACCTTTGACTATTAATGAGATTAAAGAGAAACATGAACATAACCTTATCATGGTGGAGATTGCTTCTTCACTCACAGATTCTGAATTTGAGGACATCAAGACATGTACAACTACCAAGTAGATGTGGGATCAACTTACACTAGTTTATGGAGGAGATGCAAATGTACGGAGAGCCAAAGATGATGGTCTTCATGGAAATTTTGATGACATGCGAATGAAATAAGGAGATAATATAACACAGTACAATACCCGAATTAAAGAAGTTGTAAATGCTATTCGTGGATCTGGTGGAACCATTGATGAAGACACAATTGTGAGTAAGATTCTTAGAACTCTATTACCTATTTATTCTATAAGAGTCTCTGCAATACATGAAATGAGAGCTACACCTGGAAATAACATTAATGTTGATATTCTTGTTGGAAGATTGAATTATTTTGAGCTGAATAGCTTTGATAACAGTATTGTGGCATCTATGGAGTCCATATTTATATCTACTTTGAAAATTGGTAAATAAAGTAGCAAACACATAATCAGAAATAACAGTGACAGTGATAGTGATGACAAGGAACTTGATGAACTTGCCACTTTAATGATTAGAAGATTGCACGGAGGATATAAAACTTTGATATGTTTTAACTATAAAGAGATTGGCCATTTTTCTGCAAGATGCCCTAACAAAAAGAATGATGATATAAATGATAGATCTAATGATAGAAAGGATGACTGAGACTATAGAAGAAACCAACTGTATGATAGAAGAGATAATTGAGACTATAAATATAAAGGTAAGAAAGCTTGTTACATTGCTGAAGATAAAGTTAATGACAGTAGTTCTGACAGTGATGAAGATATTGAGATAGTGTTTGTAGCTTTGAAAGATGATTCAGATAAAGATGAAAGGTATGTAGAAACAACACTTATCTCAAAATTTAGTAAGCATGACATTTGGGTTATTGATAGTAGTTGTACACCTCACATGTCTGGTGATAAAGGAAAATTTGAATTTCTTGAACATTATGATGGTGGATCTGTTAGAATGGGAAATGATACACCTTATCAAGTAAAAGGAAAAGGTACTATTATGCTGAATAATCAATTCAAATGTGAAAATTCATATTGGGTAAAAGGACTTAACTACAATCTATTGAGTGTTTTACGATTGAATAACATAGGTCACCGAGTTGCATTTGAAAACAGAAAAGATAGAATCTATGATGGAAAAGGAAAATTGATCGGCACTGGTGAACAATGAATAGGTAACCTATTCTATCTTGACACAACTTAAACTACTTTCTTATTGCAAAGAATGAAGATATATAGTTATGGAGTAAAAGACCTTGTCATGTAAATTTTGACAACATGGTTAAGATTAGTAGAAAAATAAAAGTTAGAGGCTTACCGAGCTTATCTAAACCATACCATGTAATGTGCAAAAATTGTCAAATGGGAAAGATGTCAAAATCTAGTTTCAAGAGAAATAATTTATCATCTAATTATATTTTGGAGTTAGTTCATACAGACCTATGTGGACCAATGAGAACACAGAGCTATTATGGGGAAAAATGTTTTATTTTATTTCTTGATGACTGTGATGTTCCTAAAAGAAAAATCTGAAGCATTTAGGATATTTAAGTGGTACAAATCTAAAGTGGAAAAATAAACTGGTAGAGATCTAAAGTGTTTGAGATCTGATAGAGGAGGTGAATTTATTTCTGATGAGTTCACTAACTTTTGTAATGAGTATGGAAACAAAAGACAAGTTTCTGCACCAAGGACACCACAATAGAACATAATTGCTGAAAGAAGGAACAAATCAATTGTTGATTGTGCCAGAACATTGATGATTGAGAAAGGAGTCGCGCAAACATAAGGGAGAGAAGTTTTTAGCACTATTGTATACACACTAAACCGAGTACAACTGAAGAAAGATTCAAACAAAACACCTTATGAGCTATGGTATGGGTATCACCGAATGTAATTTATTTTAGAATATTTGGAAGTCGTTGTTACATTCTTAAAGATGAGAGAAATGGTAAATTTGATTCAAAAAGTGATGAAGGAATATTTCTTGGATATTCTACTAAGATTACATCTTACAAATGTTTGAATAAGACAACTAGCAAAATCATTGAGAGTGCAAATGTAAAAGTTGATGAATTTGCTGAGAAAAATGATGATGACATCATGAAAGAACCTGAAGATTATAGTAAAAAATTTTACTGGGAAGATATTGATACTATACTAACGTAGATTCCTAATGTTACCATGCAATAGGGTAATGTCACAAGGCAATAGGTAGCACAAACTGAGAATCGGGAAAATGTTGAAACTGAAGATCATGAACGAGAACACAATAAACCTACAGAAGAAGATAATGAAGAACAAGGACTTGAACTTGTACTTGCTAAATATGTGAGAAGACATCATGCACGAAATCAAATTATTGGAGATAAAAGAGTAGGCATGATGACTAGAAGCAAGTTTAGAGATGACACTTGTTTAATTTGTGAATTTGAGCCTAAGAATGTTAGAGATGCATTAGAAAATAAGGAATGGATTAATGCTATGAATGAGGAAATTGAGAAGATACAAAAAAATAAGACTTGGACATTAACTTACTGAGACCAAGTGATAAAAATGTCATTGGCACCAAATGGATTTTCAGAAAAAAAATTGAATGAAGATGGGAATGTAACTAGAAATAAAACAAGATTAGTTTGCAAAGGGTATGCACAAGAAGAAGGAATTGACTAAGGAGAAACTTTTTCACCTATTTCTAGACTTGAAGGAGTAGAATAATACTTTCATACGTTGCATATAAAGGATTCAAGGTATATTAGATGGATGTTAAGTCAAATTTTTTGAATAGAATACTGTAAGAAGAGGTATACATTGAACAACCTAAAGGATTTGTTGATCCTGATTAGACACACATGGTATGTAAGTTACACAAAGCTTTATATGGACTGAAACAAGCACCGAGAGCATGGTATGAAAGATTTCATTCTTATATTATAAGTATTGGATTTATTAGAACAAGTGACAACAAAAATTTGTATTTAAAAGGAGGAAATGATGATAAGACACTTATTGCTGAAATATTTGTTGATGATATCGTATTTGGGGTTAATGATAACTTATGTACTTCATCTGCTGATGAAATGAGGAAAGAATTTGAGATGTCAATGTTTGGAGAGATAATTTTTTTTTCTAGGATTACAAATTTTACAATAGGTTGAAGGTATCTACATTACTCAATCAAAATACATCAAGGAAGTACTAAAGACATTCATAATAGAAGAATCAAAACCATTCAGAACACCTATGGTGACAGGATGCAAATTGACAAAAGAAGACAAGACACCAGAGGTAAATCAAACAATGTACAAATCTATGATTGGTAAATTGATGTATGTTGTTCACACAAGACCTGACATAGCCATGCAGTTGGAATAGTTGCAAGATTTTCTTCTAACCCCAAAGAATCACATATGACTATTGTGAAAATAATTTTTAGATATTTGAAGAATACTAAGGATTATGGACTATGGTATAAAAGAGAAGGAACATTCGAATTAAAAGTCTATACTGATGCTAATTGGGTTTGAAACATTGATGATAGAAAGAGCACTACTAGTGGAGCATTATTTATTGGAGAAAGACTAGTTACTTGGATAAGAAAGAAACAAGGATGCATATCTCAGTCAATTGCAGAAGCAGAGTATGTTGTTGTTGCTGCAAATTGTTCTAACATAGCATGGATAAAACAACTGTTGAAAGGAATGAATGAAGAGATCACTAATGCATTGATAATTTACTGTGATAATACAAGTGCTATAAATATTTCAAAGAATCATGTGATGCATGCAAAGACAAAGCACATATCTATAAAATATCGCTACTTGAGGGAACAAGTACAAGACAAATAAGTAATACTAGAATAGGGACAATCGAAAGAATAACTTGCATACATATTCACAAAACCCTTACCGAAGGATACATTTGAGTACTTAAGAGGTAGACTAGGGGTCTATCCATTGTCTATTGGTAACTAAATTGAGTGGGAGGTTACATCAACCTACATGAAATATGAATATCAATCATGTTGATGCAAAGCTGAACTGAACTGACATAGAGATATCAATACACTATAAGGTACTTATTTTACTACACCAAAAATCATAGATATTTTATTTGGCTACTGAAGAGTTAAATTTTCTTTTTGGCATTGTTGTCAAAGGGAGAGAGTTAATCAATGAAATATTTATCCATCCAAGGGAGAGAATATTCAATGGAATAGCTACTCATTGAAGGAGTACAGAGAAAGGGAGATGAAAGACATATCTAATCTACAGAGAGATTCAAGAACAAATAAGTTAAATATGCAGAAAGAGTCTGCATTGAGATTCAGATGCTAACACTTAGTTATATTCAAACTAGGAGAGCTACAAAATTATTGCAGTTGTAGAACAAAATGTTTGGTATTTTTTGTATGGAATTTTATATTGCATATTTCATATTGTGTTGCCATCAATGCCAAAGGGAGAGATTGATGAACTACAATTGAGTGTATGTTTGAAGTCATTGTTGATATTCAACTGAGTTGCAAAGATGATAAGCATTATCAGTTAGTGTATTGTCATTGATGTCAACTTATTTGAGTATTATTATGGTGAAATTTTTTTGTTGTGAATTAAAGATCTGGAACAAACAATGTTTATGTGGTCAAAAAATAAAGTATTTTGTATACACCGAGAAACAGTGGACACCGAGAAAACACAATGTATACTGAGCACAGTGATAATCAAGCTAGGGATCATTGACACAATACGATTAACACTAAGACTGAGTAGTTAACTCAAATTGAGGTTGACTAAGTTGATGAGATAGAAATTGATGATTTTGAGGTAAAAGATAAAGTTTTTTATTTGATCTAACAACTATAAAAATTTAATGAAGATCAAACGACAAAGACTGAAACATTTTTTTAACACAACTGCCAAGGATGGATCAAGTGGGAAAATGAACGATGGAGATTAAGTGACAAGATCTAAAGGATGAAAATTAAATGAGCTATGATGTCTATATAAGAGACAAGATATTCATTTTGAATCACACCTGATGTGCATACATGTGAGTTTATGCATGACTGATCAAACTGGTTAAAGGTAGAACTGAGCGACAGAGGAAAGAGAAGAACAAGTATGAAGTATGAGATGAAATGAAGAAGTAAAAATTGATCAGAGGTATTAAGTAATTAGAATAGATCTGAATATTTGTAAAATAGAGTTGTATTTGAATCAGATCATTACTGTACCAATTTAACCATTGTTATAGATAAATATCATAACCAAGTAGGACAGTGAAGTCTTTATTATGACATTCAAAGAATGTTGAGTGTTTTCTTGTTGACCCCATAGTGAATGCATGGTCAAGAGATAATTGTTAGTTTTAAATCCTTTAACCAGGTCACATTTAACAGTGTGCATTATAACCTTTAACAGGGTTGGCTCTTCATCGAGCTCACTTTAGAAGAGTGAAAATATTTTTGGGTTAGCGGTCCCAGGTGGTTTTTCCCTTAGCAGGGTTTCCACATTAAAAATCTATGTGTCAATGTGCATAAATGTTGTGGGTTGTTATTTTACTTTACACTTTACTTTATTGACCTAGATCGGTAATCACAGTATTAATTTACTGATACTTGGTAAACACTATTGATGAAAGTTTGAGATTACATAATACATTTTCACTGAGTTGATTTATATGATTGAATTAGTTTTGGTTTACATCTGGAGAAATTTGGGACTGTAGGATAATTTGTGAGGAAATTGATTCTAACTGATTCACCCTCCCCCTCTCAGTTATTCTAACATAGTATTTATGTCCCGAAACAAAGGTTTGAATAGAAGAAATGTTAAATGACTATCCCTAAAAAAGGTAGGCTAAAATTAAACTTTGATGGTGTGGAAAAAGGTAATCCTAATGTTGTAGGGGCTGGTTACATTATAAGAAATGAGAAAGGGTAGTGTCTATTGCCTATGGCGACAAAAGTGGGAGTGACTATGAATAATGAAGTAGAATTTGAGTCTTTGGCCTGTGGTTTGTGTTTGTGCCTTAAGAAAGGATGAAGATGATTGAAATAGAAGTGGAATCTCATATTTGTATTAATTTTTTTAATACAAATTATGTTCAAAGTCGTAAGTTCTAGAAAAAGGTTTTCTACAATTAGAAAACTCTTAGGTGGATTGTAGAACTTCTCAGTTTTGCATGTATATAGGGAAGTAAACCACGTGGCTGATAAAATAGCCAATGCGAGTGTTAAATTACCATGTAAGGAAATTATTTGGTCAAACATAGAGCTAAACCAACATATTGTTAGGGTTTTAGAGGAGGATAGAGAGACATAAAAAAATTAAGGACTTTCACAGGTTTAAGGAAGGACATTAGAGAAACAAGGATTTTGATGGGTATAACAAAATATTTAATAAAGTAGATTTCCTAGCATATAGGAATTTCAGATAAGAAGAAAATATTGACCATAATTTAGTGAAGCCTTAAAAATGATATGAATATTGAATGATAGAGTGGATAAGTTTAGACCCCATCAGCCTAGTGGTGATGGTACTTCTATTCAAACTTGAAGTCACAAGTATGCCTTATTTAGAATAGTTTTAGTACTTATAGGATTTGATGGAGGATTTGTTCATAGAATATATGACTAGACGAGACTAAATTAATCAAAAGAGAAAAAAATCTCAATCAAAAGGTAATCCCTTGGTCATAGGGAAAGAATAATCTATATATTGATTGGCTTATAAAGAGAAAATTGTTAGGATTTGGTGGAGCAAAATTTGCATCTTTACTAGGTAGAAGTGCCTTAATTTTTTTTGTTTTTTATTTGAAGCTAGAAGAATGTGTCATGGTGGAAAAGAAGGTGTGCTTTGGAGTGATATGGTGGAAAAGAAGGTGTGCCTGGATGAGGATTTGGACAACCAACTAAAAAGGCTCTTTGTTTTGGAGAAAAAATTATTTTTTGAGTAGTTAAGAATGTTCTTGGAGTGGACTTTGTGGGGGAGGGACACAAACATGATGAGAAGATCCTAGGAAATTTTTTATATTTTAATTACTGAGGTAATCAGTCTACACCACAAGGTAATCGGTCTTCACAACAATGGAGTCAATTTCTCACACTCCCAAGAGAGGATACATTGTAAATGTATTCAATGCATAGGTTTTGGGGGAAAAGGAAAAAAATGGCCAAGGGTTTATCCTTGTATAGGGAAGGTTTGCAGGACTTTACATGAACTCCCTTTGCCAATTTTGTAGGCATTTATGAATATTTGTTTTCCACTTCCTAGTTGGAGATGGTTAGTGTATTGAGCAAAGAGATCATAGTAATACTTTGTTGGATGTATTAGATTTGTTTGATTAATGAAAAAGGGATCTACCCTCGTAAGGTAGAAGTTTGCCTAAAAAAATAAAAAAATGTAATGCTCACCACAATTAGATTTAGATGTGGTGGATTTCTTATTCAACATTTCATAAACGTTACTATATTTACATCTTTTAGAATAAAATATAGTTAAAATAATATATTGAAAACATCATGGATGAAAGGAGACATTTTTAGTGCTCAATAAAATAATTATTTGTGATGGAAAGGATGTGTTAAGTTGTTCTAGTATTTAATGGTAAAAAGTTATCATAAAAAAATTATTCAATAAATAGAGTTGATACTAAAAATTGATTCATATTTATTAGGATAACTTAAATGTTATGAGTAAGAGAATTTTTTAATTTAATTTTTTATTAAAATTATATCTGGCTTTATTTGTTGGATACATGAAATTATATTTTATATGTGATATTTTACTCATAATAAACTTTTATGCGTATGAATATGCATTTCCCACTATAATTAAATTTAGATGTGATAATTATTTATTTGACATTTGTACATGTTACTATATATGTATTTTTCATAGTAGAATATGATCAAAAATTTTTTTTGTGATGAAAAATATAATTTAATTTTTTCTCATATTTGAATGTTAATAAATTACTATTAAATTTTAAAATTTTGTTCAATAACAAGAGTTTTTTTTGGGTGAAAGGCCAAAGGCCTGAAATTTATTGATAATATAAAGTTACAAATAGGACATCATACCAAAGAGATCCCAGACCTGAACAAACATAGGATCCTCAAAGAAAAATAAGGGACATACCAAAAACCTCAAAATAAAAAGCCTTGAAACAATTTGGACTTACAATGCCATGGAAGGACAAAACCTAAAAATCACCAAATCGACCCATTCGAAGAGGCGATCCAAAGGGGGACATAATCATAATATCACCGAGAAAGGATCTTAGTTTATAGAAGAGTACTCAAATATAGAAATCGAAGAGGCTCTAGAAAGGAGATTGGATAACCAAAGAATCCACCGTGGCAAGTTTGTAGAGAATTAAGAGCATTGAAATATAATTACAAAATAGAGCAGTATGAAAAAGTGTTATTACCAGGGTATCGATCACCAGATAGCTTCAATATTTGGAGTTGATAGTGAGACTTGATCCATATATGTGTATATGGCTTAAATATTACAAGAAAATGACACTTTTATGAGAGCTACATGGGTTTTTTTTTTCCGTGTGAATGGGGGAACCATTTGATTGTAAGAGGATTAAAGAAAAGTTCTAGTGCCCAAAGAATCAAAAAAATGTTCAATAGGATCCTAAGGTACGTAACACATGCGAACACTCTCGAGTTATCTCCTTGTTATTAGATCATAAAGAATGGGAAGACTCAGAAAAGTTTTATAAGGAATTTTTTTTTCATGAAATGGAGTGGTGTGTGGCCTACATTCACAAAATTTCAACGATGGTGTGATGAGTATTGGGGAAAGGAGTGTATATTGAAAACCCTCCCAAATGGATTCTATCTGGTTATATGCTTGAGTGCAAAAGACAAGGAATGTATTTTGATTAATGGGTCATTAATGATGGGTGGAAAGGTTTCTACATCAAGGATTTGACACCCATATTTGACCAAAAAAAAGAGGCTATTGAGGAGGTTCTGATATGGGTTAGGTTGTACAATATTCCCCATGAATACTGGGATTCAAGAATCCTTAAGAGTATAGGCAAGAAATTGGGTTTTTTTTTTTGTTAAAGCTAATGAAGCATTGGAGAAAGAGGAGTTTACCATGTATGCATGCATTTGCATCCTTTAGAAAGTGGCTCACCCCCTCCTTGAAGTCATAGAATTGAAAATAGGACAAGGAATATGGTGTCAAACAATGGAAGTGGAGGAGATGGTGGAATCATATTCCACCTATAAAGGCTTGGGTCATTCTTCAAGTGAGTGCTTCAAAATTAATAAGGGTAAGGGATTGGAACAAAATGCCCTCATAGATCTGCTAATTTTCCTTAGTGAAAGAAGAGATAAGGATAATGTGGATTCTCTTATTCGGGCCCAAAATAGCTATAGTTCATGGAGGAGAATAGACTTATTCATGAGGACAATTTACAGAGAAAAGAGATAGACTCCATATTTGATTATGATTGTTTACATGGAAAGGTGTGTATGATAGAGTAGAGTGAGGGTAATGATAGGGTTGTGCATTTAGAGGAGGAAGACACAAAAGACCTAGGATCAGATGGAGGGGAGATTGGGAATGGTTTTGTACCAGAGGTGTTCTTTGCAGATCAAGAGGGAAACATCATAGAAATGTAGGTTCCCTCTTTGGAGTATTATTTGGGAAATGACAAAAATAATTAGGTGGAAGCGCTAGGAAAGACCAAGTCACTTGATGGTAATGGAAGATACTACTCCTCAGTCAAAAATGAGGTAATCTTTATAGATATTCAAATTTCCCCAATCAAAAATCTTGAGAAATATTTTAAGGAGGATTAAATGGGTGAGAGCCATCTTAGTGAGGAAGACAATATCTTGGACTATGAAGAAGAAGAGATGACTTTGGATAACCTGAGTCTAAGTGCCTCTTTAGGCATCAAGGATAAGAGAAGCTTGGGACTACTCATAGCCCTTTAAACTAAAGTAAAGGTAGGTGAGAGGAAAAGAAGAGGATAAAGAACAACACAATAATTGTTGGAAATGACTGGTAGTGCTACAAACCAGAGTAAATTCATATCGGTAAAAATCTATGCCTTTTCCCAAGAGGGATGAAGGTCCTATTGTGGAATGTTAGGGATTTAAATGCCCCTAACAAGAGGTGTTTGATAAAGTGGTGACTTGATCAAACGAGGCCAATTTTTCTCTTATTACAGGAAACCAATCTTAAGAAAGGGGATTATTTATATTTCTTGCAATGTTTTAGGTGGTGAAATTTTTCTATGGTTGAAGCTATGGGCGCCTTTGGGGGTTTGTGGGTGTTGTGGGATGTATCTAAGGTAGAGGTTATTATTTTTTAGCAAGGAGGCAACTGGGAAGGGCTTATGGTCTTCTCTAAACCTCTTAATGCTATGATTGTTGTAGTTAATGTGTATGGTCTAAACAATATTGATGGAAAGAAGGCCCTCTAGCAGGAGCTTATGACATTTATGAGGGATTCAAGTGAATCTCTACATTTTTGGGGGGAGATTTTAATGTCATTCTCCATCCAAGAGACAAAATAAGGGGCTTGGATGGAGTAATAGAGCCCAAAAGGATTTTAGTAACTTTGTCACAGAGAGTGGGCTTATGGATGTGATATTCAAGAGAGGAGACTATATCGAGACCAATAGAAGTGGTGGCTTCTTGAATATGGGTGAAAAATTGGACCATTTTTTTATATTAGGAGAGATCGAAGTAGATAATTAGGTGTATGAAGAATAAGTAATCCCAATCACTAGATCAGATCATTACCCAATCAGTATAGTCTTTTAAGAAGCTGAAACTCCAATCAGGCGTCCTTTTAAGTTCAAAAAGATGTGGCTTAGAGCTGTGAGTTTTAAGGACTTGATAAGAGGTTGGCAGTATTTAGTTTTTAAAAGAATGTTTAAACAAGTGGAATAGGTAATCCTTCAAAAATATTTTTGTTGAAAAGTTAAGGTTAGAAGATGCATTGGGGAAACTTCAATCTGGAAAGTGATTGCGGGTGGAATGTCAATGCTGGATTTTGTGAAAGAAAAGTTATTGAATCAAAATTATGCTAAAGTCTTAAATATGGAGGAAATATTTTGGCATCAAAAGTCTTAGGCAACTTGGTTGATGGAAGGAGATCAGAATACAAAGTTTTTTCAGAACTTAACAAAATCCAGGAGGATTGATAATGTAGGATTTTTTCAATTACCTTTCAAGATGGGAATGTTTTAAGGGATAAAGAGGAGATTAATAATAATTTTTTATTTATTTTTCAAATGTAGCTCAGATATAGATCAAACTTGTGAGGAAGATCAATATTTGTTAAATTCCATACCAAAGTGCATAATAGAGGAACAAAATAATTTACTCATGCCACCGGTGTCTTTGATGAAAGTGAAATAAGCCCTTTTTTCTTTGGGAGGTGATAAATCCCTTGGCCCAGATGGTTTCACTGCTTGTTTTTTCCAGAAACTTTGGGATACCTTTGCAAAATATCTATTGGAAGTTGCAGAGGAGTCTAGATAGTTTAAGTTTGTGTTGAAATATTTTAGTAATAATTTTATTGCCATTGTTCCAAAGAAAGATGAGATAATCTCTTTCAATGAATTCCACCCAATTTCATGTAATATTGTTAATAAAGTCATCTTGAATATTATTTCTAATAGGATGAAAAGGATTTTAAAGTTAATCATTTCAAAAGAGCAAAGTGGATTTCCCCCCCACAAGTCCATTGTTGAAGGTATTATTATAGCATATGAGACCATTCACTCGATTAAGAAAACAAAAATGGAAAGGACGATGGTCAAATTATATATTAGAAAAACCTTTGATGAATTGAACCGTGAATTTATTTTGAAGATGTTGAGGATTTTTTGTTTCAGTGATACGTGAATGGATTGGGTAGGGAGTTGCATCAATACCCTAAGGTTTTTAGTACTTATTAATGGAAGCCCTCAAGGATCTTTTGAGACCATCAAATGGATTAGACAAGGGGATCCACTCTCACCTTTTCTTTTTATTATCATGACTGAAGCTTTGGGAAGAATGATTACAAAATCTAGAATGGAGGGAAGGTGTAAAGGCATTAAGGTAGCTAGTGGTGTTGAACTTGTATCTCATCTTCAATTTGCAGATGATACCTTTGTAATTGGGGAATATTCCTTAAGTGAAGCTCACATTATGAAGAAAACTATGGATAAATATAGAAGACTTTTAGGAAAATGTGTTAATTAGAGGAATCAAAATTATTTTTCTTTAATACTCTCATGAGGAAACATAGGGAAATCTGCAGGATTCTAGAGATGAAGCTGGTAACATTACCAGGAAAATATCTAGGTACCCCTTTTCTTAGTAGGGCAAGAAAGGTGTCCCTTTGGAAAAAAAACAATTGGTGGATTATTTCTTATAGAGATTGGAAAGATGGAAAAGTAAATGGTTGACTTCTTCATAGAGGATTTTAATGTTGATATCAATTATTTCAATAATATTGATTTTCTCCATGATGCGTTTGAAAATACCACAGAAAATGTTTAATACAATTGGACAGAAGATGATAATTTTTTCTGGAATGGGGTACGAGATTAGGATAAAATTCCTTTGTCAGCACAGGATAAGATTTTTAGGCCAAAAAGTGAACGATGGGATGGTCTACATAATTGGCATGTCATGAATGATGTAATGGGGATGAAACTAGTACATGGAGTATGTATGTAAACCCATCACAACTATGGGTGAGAATTTTAAAGTCAAAGTATATTGATTCTAAGGAAAATCATAATATTTTGACGGTCCAAAATCCCCCTAAAGGGTCAGTGATTTGGAACTTTATAGTGGCATGTAGACCAATTATTATGGAGCATATCATGTGGCAGATTGGAAATGGAAGAAAGGAAAAATTCTGGGAGGACTCGTGGGAAGATTTACCATCCTTGGATGATATTGATATTTTTTTGAATTTGAAGCTACTCATGATACAAAGATGGGGGAGTAGAGTTAGTGATTACTTCAAGTGTAAACAAGATATGGGGAAGAGTGGGTCTGGAAAGATGTTAATTATAATGGACTATCAATACACCAACAAGCTTTATTGAAGGAGATTTTTGCAAGTAAAAAGATTATTATTAATGATGTGGAGGATAAAGTGGCGTGATGTGGAGCTACTGATGGAAATTAATCTGTTAAGATTGGATACCGATTTCTTGACTCAAGAGGAAATGATGAGTTGTGTCCTACATAATTATTTTGGATTAAGGAGAGTCTTTCGAAGGCAGACACTTTTGTATGGATAGTCTATCAGGGAAAGATACTTATAGGGGAAAAATAAGAGGATAGGGTTATTTGGACCATCATGGTGTGTAATATGTGAAAAATATGAGGAGTGAGTGGATCACCTATTACTTCAGTGTAGTGTGGCCTCTCATTGTTAGCAAATGGTTATTGGTAAATTGGGATGGCAAGGACCATTGTCAGATACTTTGAAGAAATTGTTTATAGGATAGTTGCAAAGGCGTGGAAAATCCACACTATCATGTCTATGGAATGTTTTTCCCCCTGTTGTGGTGTGAGAGATTTGGAAAGAAAAAAATAGAAGGATTATTTAGAAATAAAGTGGAGCCTTTGGAAAGGATTTGCTTTAGAATAAATCATTCCATTAAATAAATTATTGGAGAAAAAAATTCAAGATACTTTATTCCAAAGGTTTTGTTTATGGATCAGGATTAAAATTATCAAATGCAATGGCACAGGGTTAAAATTAGGTCTGTTAAGGGGTAGAGCTAGGTGAATCTAGCTTATCAGGATGATGAAGTAGTGAGGTGGATGTGACCAGAGATAGGTTGGATAAATATGAATTTTGATGAGGACTCAAAAAGGAATGTGGGTCCCTCAAGGATTGGCTATGTGGATAGGGATTGTAATGAAATTTTTTTGAGGATAAAAGCAAAGAGAACGAGGCATGGGACAAATAATATGGTAGAAGCTTTAGCTACATTACAAGCAGTCAAAATGGGGAAGCAAGTGGGGGTTAACAAGTTACATCTAGAAGGTGACTCCCTTATTATAGTGGAAGAAATAATGGAGGGGACTACACAGGCATGACATTTGCAAAAAATATTCATGCTATTCAAAGGGAATTAGTAAATTTTGAAAATTTTAAAATTGTACATATTAGGTGTCAAGGTAATGAGGTGGTGAATACACTTTCTAAATGGCTGCTGACACTTGATGATGGGGTAGTACATGCAGAGGACTTTAGAAATCTTTCACTCCAAAACAAAATATTTGCATATTCAAAGGTTGGCGATGCATTAATGGCAGAGAATGATGGTTGTACTTGTTAAAGAGTAAGGTGGTTTGTGTGATGGGACTGGAGTCAGAGTTTTGCATTAAAATGGGAAGTTCAGTGGTATTAACAAAGGTGTGTGTCTTGTTCTATGTTGGTGAAGAATAAATGAAAGCTACTTTCACTCTCTTAATGTCAAAGAAACAACAAGGTTTTTGGGGTCTAGTTAAACCCAAAAGATTGAAGCATTTTATCAAATGCAAAAGGTTGATGTGGTGAAGGTAGTGATGGAACTATTGGGTGAATAATTCATGAAGGCCAAGCACAAGTTTTAGATGAATATTGACATAATCACCTTGGTGTTGGCTTGGGGTCTTAATCTCTTACAAAGTGATGAAATAATAAAATGGGTCTTGAATATTCTTGTGGATGAGGATATGTTGTATGGCCTTGATCATGCATTTGACTGGGTGGTGCCTGGGGTAGGGTTTTATGTCTCAGAATGGATTGAAGATGAGTAGGAAGCACATGATGATGAAATTGTTCCATTCATTAGGTGGCTAGGGAGAGTAAATCAAAACAAGTATCGTGTGAAGGTAAGGAAGGTGTGAGAAGCCCTAAAGGTGGTTCTAAGATGACACAAAGTCCACGTGAGCAAAGAAATTATAGAGGTAGGCTCTGAGAATGGTGGGTTGGGTTAATTGGGGTTTGGGTGTGGGTAATTTTTGTACCATGATGAAGGGTGCTCCCCTTAATACCACAAACACATAACAGAAACAGAGAAGCAACAAAAATTTGCAAGAACAAAAAATGGGCTTCTTATTATCTCCACAAATGTGGAATTACAAACTTTCAAAATTATAATATGCAAAGCCATATGTGAATTCCCCTTACAATATTCTGTAGGACAAAGCCTCAAATTATTATCCAGATCTACCCAAAACTGCCCTAGACAACACCACAAGCCTTCTTTATATAGGCAATTTCCACCACCCGAGACGGTTCCAAAAATTTAGCCCATAGGGCCGACCAAACTTAGAATTATTTTATTTTACAATTTATTACATCATAGTCAGCTCAAAATAACTTTTGAAACCCGAACAAAAATTTTGAAGAAAAAATATTTTCTACCATTTCAGGTGACCCAACTTCTGAAGACCATAAGTCATTGCCAGTTGACCTGATTGACTTTTATGACCCCAATCTGAAAAGACCACGAAGCGCTCTACAGGCCTAACTAGTGCAAGCTCCCATCCCCCAAATTTTTGACCTCATCTAGGGCCTCTAAAGCCTTCAAAACTGAGTTCAAAGTTTTTGTACCCTCTGCCAATACCAAAATTCTTTAATATCTTCAAAAATAGACCTGATCTAGCCATGAAACTTTACCGGTAGGATGATAAGACTGAGATGAACCTGTACATATGAAATTAGAACATTCTAAGATCATATGACCAACTTACTAAAAATAGAAAGTTTCCATAGATAGTAGCTCTGCACAAGATAGCCCTTATTGAAAAGCAAACAGAAATAATTTTGGGTGATGCAAGATTGCCCTTACACCCAGGATGCTCCTGCATCAAACACCCAGGGTAATTTGAGAAGTGACCCTATCACGACTCAGGTGTGCAGAGGAAAACCAAGATGATTAGCCTCCTCCCTTGTCAGCCATGATGAATCTTCAACAGGTCATCCTTTTCACTTGACCGGATATTCTTCATATGTCCTGTTCCTTGTGCTTCTACCAACATGACTTTCCAGTATGTCTTCAATCTCCTTGGTATCTGAACTACTTGCTAGAATACTCCACTGTGCCGCTATGATATCATCTTCAACACCTCCTTCATGATACTCTATCAAATCTAAAATGTTAAACACTGGTGAAATATTCAGCTCACTAGGCAATTATACCTCATATGCATTTCCTGAATCATGCTTCTTCAGTATCTTACATGGTCCAAACTTCTTCATTTTCAGCTTGTTATATGTACCAACTAGACACCGCTCCTTCCGTAAGTGAACCATGACTTCATCCCCAACCTAAAATTCCTTATGTCTCCTTTTCTTATCTACCTTAGCCTTATATTGTGCATTCATTTTGGTAATGTGCTTCCTCACTTCCTCATGGATGTTCTTCAAGTGTTCTACAAAATCCTCAGCTTCAGCACTACTTATTTCTCCTTTATCTATCTTCCTCAA
>MU228145.1:672373-695945 GCA_018584345.1 Thuja plicata | reverse complement strand
CATTTATTGCGTAAGTATTATTGAAATTATGTGCAATTGGTACGAATGTACCTCTAGGCCATAATATCCCTTGTGGCTCCCACACTCCTTGGAGCATTCTATTGGTAATGAAATTATTCAAATAGGAATCCCCTTTATTGCGTAAGTATTATTGAAATTATGTGCAATTGGTACGAATGTACCTCTAGGCCATAATATCCCTTGTGGCTCCCACACTCCTTGGAGCCTTCTATTGGCAATGAAATTATTCAAATAGGAATCCCTTTTATTGCGTAAGTATTATTGAAATTATGTGCAATTGGTACGTCCCTACGTGATTAAACCTTGAAAGCTAATCTTGGGAAGAATTTTATTCCACTTCAAGAAAGAAACTTCTATTTCACCATTAAATCTTGGGATTCTTGATTATGCTTTCTATTAGTCTTGATTATGCTTTTTATTTATTTATTTATTATTATTATTATTATTTATTTTAATAAATATATAATTGATTTAGACAATATGTTTGAGTTTAAGTAATATTAAAATATGTTATGAATGTCATAAAAAAATATGAGTATTCAGTTTTATTTGGGATTAGAGAATATTTTAATCTTATTTATGTTTAGTAATCTAATGTTGATTCTTAAAATTTGATATGAAATATTGAAATTTGGATAGATTAAATGACATTTGTTCTATTTTGGTTTAAACTTACATCCATGGTTTTTAGAACTTTTCTACGATCTTAAACTTGATTTGCACCCATTAATTATGCACTCATAATCTTTAGGAACTTGTTTGTCCCTACTATCTAAAAAGGGTAATGCTTAGAAACACTAATAAAATTGTTATGCTTGGAATGAGAAGTTGACTTGCTTCCCTCCTCATGCCTTAATCGGGTATTTAGAAAAAAAAAAAAGAATTTGGGAAAAGTTTGAAGATAAGCTAAGTGGAAATAAAGATGCATACACCTATTTGTTAATGTCCAATATGAATTAGGGCTATGTTCTTTTAGTCAATGCCCTACAATGTAAATTTAGATATACCATTATTGAGTCAAAAACCAACACCTAGTTGTATACAAGTTAGCTTAGGCTAATGTTTAAATTTGAATTTGGAAGTTTATAGGTCAAATTATATGTGCAATTTCGAAATAGAGTAAGAAACAACAAGTATAAAGTTGGGTCCAAACCTTTGGGGAACAAGGACTTAGAATCAAATAAGGTATAAGATGGATGTAAAATATGGTCAAAGAATGTACCACTTGAACACTATATATTATTATATTAGGGTTAAAAAACCAAAGTGATTCCAAAACAAATGGGAAAAAAAGCTAGTAATGCACTTTTTGCCCTTACATTTTGCTCCCACATTTCTTTGTATGTGAACTACTATGAATCATGCATATTTAAATAAATAAGTAGACAACATGAAAGTAAAAGAAAACACACATAATTTAAATAATATAGATATAGATAACTATCTCCACATGCTCCTTCTAATCATAATTTTCTCTTTAGACCTAAATGGACAAAATTTCAAAAATAATGTTGGATAAAAAAATGAAAGAAGTCTAGCCTACTACTTAAGAATGTCAACAAACAATGTGTGTATGTAAAAGGTGTGTATAGGATCATGAATGGATATATTTAAACCCAAAAGAGAGACATGGTGTTGTAAAGAAGACATAATAGGAAATCAATACAAAGTTGTGAAGGAGTCACCACAAGAAACTATTAAGGGCTATGAAGAAGCTATCAAAAGAATTGAATATAAAAATGTGTAGGATCCATCATAACAAATTAATATAGAGTTGTTAAAGAGAAATAATAAGCAAAAGTGTGTGATGTGGGGATATGAAGGACCCATCAAAAAGTGATGCAAGATTGTGAGTAACTATCATAAATGTGGATTTATAAAGAAGCCATCATAAATGTGGGGTTGTGGAGGAGCTTGCAAAAGATGAAAATTTGAATCAAAATTACATGGAATGACACAGTGAAAGTACCAAATTCACACTCATGCTCACTCAATGAAAGCCTAATATCTATAGAAAAATTTAAAACATAAACAATGATACCATAGAAAAGATCTTAGATTGCCCCATTATTTCTTTGATATTTTCTTGAATGCTTGATATGTAGGTTGCTCATCAAAGTAGCATAACCATGATAGCAGAAATAGGATGATAGCTTGATATTTGATACTTCATGCTTGATTTTTAATGCCTTATACTTGATATTTTGTAAATGATAGGATGCTTGATAATAATGTGGGCTCTTGATATTAATCATGTTCTTGCTTGATAATAATGTGATATATGAAAAATGAATGCATGAAGGGTTTTATTTATATGCTTCACTTAACATTTGACCAATGATGTCGATTAATTAGAAAGACCAATGGATGATAAAAGTTGAGACAAGGTAGGACTCCAAGTTGGCACATGGATTGATGAGGTGGAATAATTAAGAGGGATTAAATACAAAAGTTGTGGCTGAAGAAATAAACAAAATTTTAATTTTATTAATTTTGATTGGAAAGAAAGAAAGAAATTATTTATAGCTTTGGAAGAAGTATCAACTGATTAAATAATTTTAGATATCATTTAATTATAGTGGACCAAAAGATGAATTAATTAAATAATAAAATCATTCAATCGATAGTGGAGAAAAAATGATAAATAAAGTGTACAATTTTTAATTATTTAATTGATAGGACTATAAGGATATTTAAATAATTAAAAATGATTTATTAATAAAAAATCATGAGATCATGATAAAATGACAATATGAAATGAATATAAGATGTTTAAGCTTTTTATAAGTTAACATAAATAAAAGTGAATATTAGTAATATACCCCTTTGATTGCTTACATTTGAATGATGCAAACAAATTGGAGGAGAACATGAAAATGTAATTGATATGATCAATGTTGTTGAAATAAACTGACAAATTTATCTATGTGTACTTGTGTTGTTTAGTTTCTTCCATGATTTTGAACACAAATTCCATTTTTTGCTCAATCCAAAAAAATTTAAATTAAAGGCTTGGTGATTAGTTTCAAATACATAAGGTTGAAGAGTTTGTAGGTACTGCATATTTACTTTGAGTTTAAAGAGGTTGTTGTAACATAAGATTAGTTGATTACTTCATTATACATTTGTCGTGTTCTATGATTTTTGTTGAAAAAACTACAATAATTGGCTTACCCTCCCTATAGCCTGCAGTTTTTCAAGTAAAATTTGTAAATTGTGATTGGTGGTGTTGGCATGATATGTTCTCTAGTACCACACATACAAAGGTAGTATACCTCACGACCACTTTCTTGAAACAAGATTGTTTCATTTAATCAATCTACCGCCCCTATCTATCTTCTTTTAAGATTAATATAATGAATGGTCTATATTTGATTTTTGGATTTTTCAAGGTATTTGTGATTTTAATCTCTTTATGTCTATTTTATTATTTTTGTAACTTGTAAATACATGTAAAATATTCCAACATTCCAAGCGTGAAACCCATAAGAGAGACTCTTAATTAGACAACAACTCTTCAACTTCCCAACAAAGAGTGATATTGAATTGTGTCTCTTTATGAATTAGGGTGCTATTTATGAGAGATGAACTGGGTATCTTGTGACTCCCATTTTGATTTTCTAAAAACTCATGCCATTTTTTGGAAGAATCCTCACAAGATATTTGAATGGGTCATTATAAATTTATCATTAAAATATATTGTTTAACTAATATTCTAATATTACACTAGTATCCAAATAATGTTTCTAGGACCACACTTATTCCTAATATTCCCCCACTTGATGTGTATACATTTTTTTTTTTTTAAATATAGAGGCTAATTGCTAAGAAGAGGGGCCTTGATAACTTCCTTGTGTGTGTGTGTGGTAAAATGTGGCCTTCAATATGCAACACCAAACACTCAATAAACCATTAATTCAAGGGAGTTAGTATCAAATGGGAATCAAAATCATTACACAAACTACCCTCAAGAGTGGCTTATTTCTTCCTAGTTGAAGTGAGTTTGATTCTTAGAAGATGTTCTTAAGATTGGCATGTAGAATTGGTGACGAGACAAATTCAAAATGGAAGATTTCATAAGATGAGAAAAATGCATGAACTTGCATACTTTGGTCTCAAAAATCTTGGAAATGACATGCATGCATAAGGAAACTAAATTCATATTAACCATGAGATAAAGCTAAGAATGCCACTATAAGCTACCAAATGAAGTTAGAAATGAAGTTAGAATCTAAATACAATAAAGCTAAGATAACATGAAAATAGAGGCAAGAATAATGATCAAAACCTAGAACAAAACTAGCATCATAACTTTACTTCTCAAATTGCCTCCCTTTTGAACAAAGGGAGCTATCCCTTTTATAGGAAATTTGGTTAAATGAATTGTCAATATTTGACCAAGAAGGGCGGTGGAGATGTGATTTCACCTAATCCATGTGGGATTTATCCCAAGTGGAATGCTTTCAATTGGTCAACCTTGTGCTTGTTTGGGGGAGAATGAGACAAATTGGTAATTTCCCCATTTAATTGCTTCTATTTGAATTTTGAGTGCTCACACATGTGTGGGGATGTGTGAATGGGTTCATTTAATTGAAAGGGGTTTAGGACTTTTAATTAAACCTAATAATTTAAGCAATTAAGTGAATTAGGTTTTGATTAACAATTTGATTCAACAAGTCATGTTTAATTATGCAAGCAAGTTTGATTAAATGCTCCCTTAATTAGGGTCTAGTGATAAATGCCTTTGATTTAGTGTTTCTTAAGGTCAATTAGTCGAATCAGGGGCTATAGGTTTACTAGACCAATCTTAGGTTATTATACCTTGCACTACGTTTAATTTACCAATACTCATTGGTTTAGTTAGATGACTTGTAGTACACATCAAGGTTTCAACTTTCTAAATCAAAACCTTCTTTTTCTTTTATTAGAAAATTATGAAATTTAATATTATTAAATTTAAACTAAAATATTACATGATATGAAGCAATAAAGAATCCACGAAGAATAGATGGCCATGTCCAAAAAATCAGTCAGAAAACCATGAACAACCTGCCACCCCACACCTACCTGATGCTATAGACCAATCTGGGTGGAAAACAAAAATCAACAAAATTACACCATATACAAGATCAACTCCCAAACCCTAGTTAAAAAGATCTACACATGACAATTTTTCAATAAAAAAAGTAGACATACTGACCAATTTTCCACATAATACATTAAAACCTTCACAAAAAAGTGACATTAGAAACCTAGAGACCATAAATTACCTAGAGGAGCAAGGATGATAAACCATCCCTGGTTAGGGTAGACACCTACGACCATGATCATGCTCAATTCTATTCCCATGAGAAACCCCACACCACCATCCATAAGCAACACCACATGAGCACCACCTTTTCCATGACCTCAAAAATCATGACCCATGGCTCGTCCTTGCTCCTACATTTTAGTCCACAACCCCGTCAACCTGAACTTGAAAAAATTGGGGTCCATTTGGTTCCTGGGGACCCCGAAGAAAATAATCAGTTCCTAGTCATGAACGTAGTCCACAATATGTTCCCATTACTTCAAAGCCTCATCTTTCCTTTCTAGGATATTTCCCAATACCTTGTTTAGAAGAAATGGATGCACATAATGAGGCACCCAGGGGAACCCAATCCAATATCCATGTGCGACAACAAACCCTCCCCCCTAGAACTGTACATTGTAAAATTTCATCCAAACCAAGATGTCAATCAGGTCAAACACACCACTCCATCGCCCATTTTACCTCTTCCATCAACCCAAAATGGAGGCCTCAAGTGAAAAAGAGAGAATAAATATCAGTGTTGGTGAAAAAAATAAAACTTTGAAGCCAAGAATTTGATACCCAGCAAAGTCCTGACCAAGATGACGAAGATTAGGTCACTCGATGTGAAGACATTTTTCAATCATTTTTCTGAAACTGATCCCTTTAATGTCATCTATTTTTTTAGCGTTTTGAAACTGAAGTTTGCTTCCATGACACCATCTCTTTCACCTCTCTACTTTGTGCATCTGCGTTCACTACCAAGGAGCTTCAAATGTACACCTTGATACAATTAAGGAGGAATGACATTGCTTTAATATCTCCCATGTATTCAATGCAAGCATAAGAATATGTGTGATGTTAGCCTCCAAGCCACCACAGTGCACCAAACTAGTACAAGTATATGGTGTTGATGTCATAAAGCCATCAATTGTCCTACTATCACATCTCCACAAAATTTGAGCCAAATTTATCCACAAACATCACCGCTAACTTAGATAAGGATTCTGTTTGAAATAATGGAAAGTGTATAATGAGAGGGGAGGGGTAAATCAATACCTCTAAATTTTTTATCTCTTTTAACCTTTATCCTTTGTGTAATCGATTTTTTATACAACCATCTCTTCTATACTATCTTTATACTATCTTTATGTAAGATATATCAATTCTTTAACTTAATCAAACATGCAAACATTCATAGAAACATTCATGAATGTAATTGACTCATAACACAAGATATGGTAACACAGAAAACCCCTGTTAGAAGGTAAAAATTGCGGTGGGGATGGCACCCAAAAAAAATTCACTATCTGCAGATTGGAAGGGGCCGGTTAAGGCTTACAATTTGATCACTTCTGATGATCTACTCTATTAGAAGTATCTGTGGAGACTTGTTAAGGTCTAATCTTCTAAGAGCTTTAGCAACACTGTTTAGTGTGCACTCGGTTAAGAGATTTACAATGGGATTGTTAAATCCACCTTCCTTGAAAGGATTTCTTCTATTTGCTACACTTGTTAGAATGCAGACAAAAATAATCATTGACCTGAGTGTATGCAATCTAAATATTGTTGATTACAGATACATTATAATTCACATGTATAAATGTATCACCTATTGTGATTGATTAATACCTTTGTTGATCGGTATCCTTTGTTC
Source organism: Thuja plicata (assembly GCA_018584345.1). NCBI lineage: Eukaryota > Viridiplantae > Streptophyta > Pinopsida > Cupressales > Cupressaceae > Thuja > Thuja plicata. The sequence continues at coordinate 688,977 of MU228145.1, read as the reverse complement.
TTGGTTCTTGATAACCAATTTCATCTTTTTCTGTTATGCTTCTTGAAACTTTCAGTCTAATCCATAGATGTGCCCATTGGTTACATTCATCCTCTCATCCATAGTAAATAATGATTACAACATCTATTTATAAGATAGATCGACCTAATGGAGTTTCACGTATAATAAAACTAACTCTATGATCAAAGGTTTACAACTTGACCTTGATCTCCTAGTCTGCATGTTTATAATTAGTTAGACTGATTAAAACAATTACAATAATGTTGCTTGTCCCTAAAGTAATAGTTTTAAAACAAATCAAGACTCTATAAATAGAATACAATTATTTTATCTAGCGTGGAAGTCAGATCCACTTTTTTTGGGATGTAACTGACTTTCGATGTCTGATGCTCGGTTTGCTATGAAGTTAGTTTGACTGTCTTTCGGTGTTCCTGGTTGAACTATCTGTCAGGTTTCTCTTTGTCTATTCCTTCAGCTTGCACTGTATCTTCTTGTTGGGTTCTAATGTCAGGTTCCTCTTTATCATCTTTGGTTTGCACTTTCGGTGTACACTGCAAAACTATCTCATCGGTTTTCTCCTTGCTTAGCATTTTTAGTTTGAACTGAAAACCTGACTTTCGGTGAAGTGTAACCGATGGTTTAAGTAACTTATTTTCTTATTGCATACTAATGGAAAAACTTTATGTTTATTAATCTCCCCCTTTGACATTAGTATCAAAATTTGATATGTGCAGAATACTACCAAAATTTATAGTATAAACACCTTGTATATACCTTAGTCATTTCATGACTCCCCCTATGCATATGTTGATATAGTATAGTGTGTATGTACACTTTGTCTTTATACTATCTCCTCCTTTTCCTTTTTCTTTCCCCTTGTATCTTCTTAAAATGGAAGCACTTCCATGTTAAGAACATTTAGCCCTCCTTAGGGGATGTTTTTGGCCACCATAATACTATCCCCTCATTTCTGCATCCTCTCTTACTTCTGTGTCTATTTAGGACCCTGATTGGGCCTCTCTGGGCACCTCCCATCCCATCTGGCATGTTTTCCAGGGGTCTTGACCCCCTGGGTCAAGGTCGACCTCGACCTTGACCTAGGTTAAGGATGACCTCAACCTTGACCTAGGTCAAGGATGACCTTAACCTTGACCTGGGTCCCCCCTTTCAAATCTGAAAGCCAGTCGGTTGCCAGAGGTCATCAAACATTCATTTCCCGCTTCTGGGTCAACTGTTTTGGGGTTCTGAAGTGGTAAATCTTAAATTATATTTAATATAGGTCCTCTTCTAGGGGAATGGGTCTAATTAGAATTTAATTCCCCTATGTCGGCCTCTCTAGAAGATTGTGCCCTAGATTCATATAAAAGGGAGCTCTCTCCTCTCATTTTCTCTAACCACTAACCATTGAGCATAAGTCATCAAGAAAAAAATTCAAGCATCCATTGTTATACATGTTGTCAAGATTTCAAATTGTTTAAGTCTTCCTCTCAAGCATTCAAGTTCTCCATTGAAGATCAAGGATTCAAGCTTTCAATCCTTTGAAGGGATTTGGTTCAAAAATTCAAGATTCATCATTCAAAACCCTAGATCTATCCATCATGGTGGTGTGATCTTCCTTCAAAATCATTTGTGCAATCCTCAAGACTCATTCATTCTCCCTTCAAGGTGGATTCCAAGCATACAATAATGAAGGTTTATGGTTTCTAATTGAGTCCAAGCTTTCATATTCACATACTTGTTTACATTCGAAATACAATTGCATATCTATTTGAATATCATAGCTTCATTATTAGATTTACTTCTACTACTTGCAAGCATTCTTTATTTCATTATTGATTTCAAGGTTAATTCCTAAATCAGGGTTTGACTAAGGCAAACCCCTCCCCCAACAAAAAAAACCCTTTTTCTTGCAGGTACAGGTTTGGGACAGTGGATCAGGATGGATATTCAGATACCCTTTTCAGAAAACTTTAAGGATCTGAAAACAAAATTTCAATCTGAGACTTTTTAGGTCGATTGTGACCTAGGGCACAATTGGAAATATTGGCAAATGGTGACATTGACTTGAGGGTACAAATTAGAACTGTCTTAGAATGGAAAAATATTTCTGGGTTTTGTCCGTCTCTGCGTTTTTATTCCAGATCTGGTCTTAGATTTTCCATAAACTCAACAAAGACTTAAAAAAAAAGCATCCTTTGATATGCAATATTTCAAGGTTAGTGCATTCTCCTATTCAATTAAATTAAGGTTTTCAATCTATCTAAATATATTCTACATTGAAATTATTCAAATCAATCAAACCTGTGTACTTAAGATCTTCCTTCCTTCTTTCTTCTTTCTAAATGATTGATTCACTTATGTATTGATCCTTCCTTTTTGGGTTAATCAACTTGGATCGTTCATTTGCATATTCAAAGGATAGAAGGAGAGCATCTTATTTACCCCCATAAAAATAATAAACACAAACAATATTTAAATGTAAGGGATTCTATGTTAAATGAACACTCTAAACCTAATTCATTCATTTTATCCTTTACATTTTGGTGAACCCGCGATAGACAAATCTTTCTCTTTGGTGTTAGATGCTTTGCCTCTTTTTCTTAGAGACTAGATCTTGCATATTCAATTAGTTTTATACTCTTGCATTTTAAAAATAAAATAAAAAATCTACATAAACATCAACATATAAAAACACTTCTTGCATTGCAATCATTATGAGGATCTTCAAGATGCTTTGGGGATGGTTGTTTTTCTCATTATGATTCTTTTAGAATCTCTCTATAGAAGTTATGATGTATATGAGAGTATCATTCATTTCATTATGTTCGTTAATCTTCATGTTTCACTTTCTTATGCTATTTTGAGATTAACTAATACTAGCCTTCCTACTTTCAAGACTTTCATTAAGGATTTGTGTAGTGGACTTATTACTCTTTTGGATTATGTGAAGAATTGGGTAGATGATACTTCACCTCCTAATCTTCCTACTCTTATCATTCCTAATCTAGCTCCTAATCTTAATCCTATCAATCCTAATGCAATTCCATATATTCCTATTTCTATTTCTCCACCTTCAATACCTAGTTATTCCCACACTTATGATGGGGCTCAAGCTAGGATTCATGATAATGATGTTCGAGAATTCTTTCATTTACCTTCACCTCCCTATCCAATCCATGATGATGATAAAGGGAAAAAAAAAGGAAACCTCTTCTAATCCTATCATTCCACCATACACAACATTTTCTCATGAGCACCATAATCAATCTCCTCCTATCAAATCTTTGCAAGATAGGTACACTACTGGAAATACTATGATGGATAAACTAGGCTATAAAGGTTTAGGGCTTGGTATTAATGAACAAGACATTAAAAACCTGATTCATTCATCTCCTAAACAAGATATGCATGGTATAGGTTTTCCACCTCCTCCAACCAGGGTGTTTGGCCTTAACCTTCATCCTCCTCTTCATGTTCTTCTTCCCACACCTTCTTTAGATCACCTTGATACTCCTCAAGATGTGGCTAAGAAAGTGTATGTCCAATTAATGAATTCTAAGAAAGAAATCTTCAAACCTACTCTGAAAATTTTTCTCTCTAAATATAAATGTCCTTTTCATTATAGTAATAAATATTTACTTGCTGATTGTGTGCATTTCAAGCTATATGTTAGAGAAAGAACTGCTTTGGGAATTATACCTCATTCCCGTGTAGTATTACAATTTCTTCATAATTTCAATATAGGGCATTCCCCTCATTCTTCTATAAGTTAGATCATGTTTCTCCTCTTGTTCTTAACTGGGGGGCAAGAGGTATTTTATTCCAGTCTTCTAGGATCCATTTTTGCTCTTAGCATGTATTTTGTTTTGAGTTTAATTGGTTATTCTTTGTATATTCTATCCCTATAAATTTTTATCATTCATGATGTCTTTTCTAGGACATTTTGTTTTGTAAATATATCTCTTTGCTACAATAGCTCTTGATATAATTTGATATATCCCTTGCTTTCACATGTGGGGGGAAAGTTATTTTCCTTCTTCCTCTATCTAAGGATCTACTATCCTTAGCTTAGTGGCATTTGTTTATCATATAACATTATTTCCTTATAAAAATGTATGTTTTTTACTATGGATACCCTCTTATATGGGAGGTGATTGTCCTAGGTCATCACCTATTCTTTATCTTACAAATTATGTTTGTTATAAACTTTTTCCCTTGCTTTGGTTAGATTTTGACTCCTTCATTCCGAGATTCCTCTTCCTCTTCATTGCAGGGGGCTTGATGATTGAATCTTTGGTCCCTCTTACTTTTGAAGATGGTATTTTATCCTAAGAACTCCTCTATGGTGGGGGTCTTGATGATAATATCTCTTCCTCTTTGAGGATCCTTTTTCCATATGTGACATATCCATTTCATGATTATCTATACTCTTAGAGGTAAGGGTCAATACTCTTTGCTAAGGATATAGTGTATAATGTTGTTAAGTTGGATATCTCCTTACTTTGTGAAGTAGGTATTCTCTTTTCTCTTCCTTATCCTGCCTATTGGGTAGTCATGGTAAGGAGGGGGCATATATAGGGTCTCCCTTGTACTATATTTTACATTAATTTACATTCTACAACATGCTAAATCCTCAGAAGGTAACACACATAAGTTGCTAAATCGTGAAGAGACACACATTTTTATTTTTATTTTTATTTTTGCTAAATCCTCAGAAGATAACGCACATAAGTTGCTAAATCTTGAAGATATACACATTTTACATTTTTCAATATGATAAATCCTTGGAAGGTAACACACATAAGTTGCTAAATCCTAAAAAGACACACATTTTACATTTTCCATAGTGATACAAGAATGTGGATCTATGGATATTTCAAAAGTTGTTAGAAGATGCATTACAATTACAAAGCACAGTTTATGGGTGAACCTATTTCGGTCACCCTCCTTGGTGATTCATGGTAAGGTGGGCATCTTACTAGGTGAGGTAATCAGTTTCTCTTTTCTCTCTTTTGCTTTCATGCTAGTAGGATTAGATCATGAAGCTATGTTATCTATAGTGTTGCTCTTGTCTTGCTTATGTAATCATGTATGTTTCTATGATTGATTGCTCTTTATTTTTTGTATCTTTATGCATGTATGTTGAGTTAGAATCCTTGGTCTGAGGACTTATGTCCTTGACTTAGTGATGTTCTACCTCATTGTGATCCACTAGAGTCTTTCTTCTAACTTTACCAGAAGCATGTTCAATTTCCATACTTCCGCTAAAATGGGGGCTTAATGTATCATTTTAAAATGGAATCACTTCCACATTAAGAATTTTTATCCCTCCTCAGGGTATTCTTTTGGCCACCATCATACTATCCCCTCATTTCTGCATCATCTCTTACTTCTATGTCTGTTTAGGACCCTGATTGGGCCTCTCCGGGCACCTCCCATCCCATATAGCATGTTTTCCATGGGTCCTGACCCCCTGGGTCAAGGTCAATCTCAACATTTTCCTAGGTCAAGGATGAACTAAACCTTAACCTAGGTCAAGGAAGACCTTGACCTTGACCTGGGTCCCCCTTTTCAAATCTGGAAGCCACTCGGCTGTCAGAGGTCATCAAAAATTCATTTCCCACTTTTGGGTCGGCTGTTTTGGGGTTCAGAAGTGGAAAATCTTAAATTATATTTAATATAGGTCTTCTTATAGGGGCATGGGTCCAATTAGAATTTAATTCCCCTATTTTGTCCTCTCTAGAAGATTGTGCCCTAGTTTCATATAAAAGGGAGCTCTCTCCTCTCATTTTCTCTAACCACTAACCATTGAGCATAAGTCATCAAGAAAAAAGTTCAAGAATCCATTGTTATACATGTTTTCAAGTTTTAAAAGTGTTTAAGTCTTCCTCTCAAGCATTCAAGCTCTCCATTAAATATCAAGGATTCAAGCTTTCAAGCCTTTGAAGGGATTTGGTTCAAACATTTAAGATTCATCATTCAAAACCCTAGATCTATCCATCATGGTGGTGTGATCTTCCTTAAAAATACTTTGTGCAATCCTTAATACTCATTAATTCTCCCTTAAAGGTGGATTCCAAGCATACAATCATGGAGGTTTATGGTTTCTAATTGAATCCAAGCTTTCATATTCACATACTTGTTTACATTCGAAATACAATTGCATATCTATTTGAATATCATAGCTTCATTATTAGATTTACTTCTACCTATTGAAAGCATTCTTTATTTCATTATTGATTTCAAGGTTAATTCCTAAATTGGGGTTTGACTAAGGCAAACCCCTCCCCCAACCAAAAAAACCCTTTTTCTTGCAGGTATAGGTTTGGGACAACAGATCAGGACGGAGATTCAGATACCCTTTTCGACAAACTTCTGGGATCAGAAAACATAATTTCAGTCTGAGACTTTTTAGGTCGATTGTGACCTAGGGAACATTTAGAAATACTAGAAAATGGTGAAATTGACTTGAGGGTACAAATAAGAACTATCTGAGAATGGAAAAATATTTATGGGTTTTGTTTGTCTCTGCGTTTCTATTCTAGATCCGGTCTCAGATTTTCCAGAAACTCAACACAGGCTTCAGAAAACAACATTCTTTGATCTGAAATATTTCAAGGTTAGTGTATTTCTCCTATTCAATTAAATTAAGGTTTTCAATCTATCTAAATCTATTCTACATTCAAATTAAATAAATCAATCAAACCCGTGTACTTAAGATCTTCCTTCCTTCTTTCTTCTTTCCAAATGATTGATTCACTTATGCATTGATCCTTCCTTTTTGGGTTAATCAACTTGGATCTTTCATTTGCATATTCAAGGATAGAAGGAGAGCAGCTTATTTACCCCCATAAAAATAATAAACTCAAACAATATTTAAATGTAAGGGATTCTATGTTAAATGAACACCTCTAAACCTAATTCATTCATTTTATCCTTTACACCCCTTTTATTGATCTTTGTACATATCAATTTACTTTTTGCCCTTTTTTGATAGTAAGGGAAAAGGTGTATACCTATAGCTTATCAAAAATATGAGAGTGAGATTATTTCATTTCCTCCATCATCTTCTCCCATTTCTCCTTGAGATGTTCAAGAGCCATAGGCTCTAATGTTATCCGTGTTGGCTAAAATTTTTGTAAGTGACTAAGACTGCACCTTACAAAATTGTAACTTTAGGAAATGGTATAATGAGATAAATCTCTCCTCTCAGAAATAGGGGAGGCTCCCTTCTTACTGTAGGTGGCTTCAGCAGGATTTCAACTGTAATTGGATAAGAGTGATACTTTCAACCTTTTCCTCTTTGTTAAGAAAAGATTCACAAATAAAGACAACTTATTAACTCTACAAAGATCACCTACTGCTATGATAATACCGGTGACTTAGAAATTGACATAAGAACAACTTCTAAGGCAGCAGTTATAAATATATTTGGTGAATGAAAATAAGGGCCCAAAGTCTCTTGCACTTAATCCTATTTTGATTATAACAAGAACTAATAGTGAGGCTCAAAGTCTCTCACTAATAGTTCTAAAATTTAAAGAAAAATACTCAAACTTGAAGCTCAAAGTCTTCAACTCTCAGTATTCATAGCCACTACTATTATAGAAATTCCCCTCTTGTAGCTCAAAGTCTCTCAAAAAGTGAATTTAAACCTCCAATGATTTGCACAAGTTTAGCTTATGAAATGAATTCAATAATGATTGAGTAATGCAACATAAGAATACACCATTCAATCCCAAGATTTGCAACACAAATTTTGGAAAATCTTGCCACTTTTATTCACTTCTGATAATTCATACAATGAAACACAAAGTTTTCACCACACAAGTTCTCAAGTATAGCCTTTCTTGCTTAAAAAAAAAGATCAATATTTACAATGAGTTCCCTCCTCTATATAGGAAAAGAGGAGAGAGGAAAGTGGATAAGAAAGGGGAAACCCTTAACCACTTTGAATTATTCAATGCTTATCTCTAACTAACTAAATTTGAACTATTCAAAGCTTATCAACAACTAACTTTGACTTATTCAATGTTGCAGGACCTAATGTCCTTGCAGCATGATTACATGAGAACACTTTACATACTTTCATGTAATTTGTCAAAGATTCTACACTTTTAAAAAATGCATAATGAAAGCATCTAAGTGTCTGACAAGACACAACATCAACATCATCATCTGTTAGTTTTCTTGCTGCTACAAGACGCCTGTTGAGTGATGTGTTCTGGTTTGGTGAAAGCATCTCAAACCGAAAGCATCTCTAACCAAAACATGAATCTACATATCACTCTGCATCATAATGGTGATCTCTAAAAGGCATCTTTGTGTCTTTATATTTTAGTTTTGAAAGCATTCTATGATTGGAATCATTTCACATTTCCACCTCCCTGTCTGGCTCCATTATGTGGTTGCTCTTGCTTCATCTGCTCCTGCAACTGTGGAATTTGTAATCCAGTCTTTGAAACTTAATCACATGTTGGAAAGAACACCATATGCTGAATTGTGAAGAACCAAGTTTGAGGAAAATCACTTCTTTCATTTGCAACAATATGGGAAGTACTTTTCTTCTTGCATTATTTGATTAGAAGAACATGCATCTCATGAAAGATCATAAAAGGACACAAAAAGGTGGGCTTTTTTGATGGTTTTGCATATTGGAAAACTAGACTTCTTCTTTGATATGTAAGTATGAACATTATGAAAGAAGTAAGTTTTTCAATACATAATGCATATAGAGAAGAACTTAGTATTTTTGAGGCACTGCACGTATGTGGACAACAAGCTTTGAGTTTGATGTAAGGAAGGTGTATATGGGAAAGTGTTCAATACGCAAGGTGGGAGCTTTTAGAACCATTTGCAGCTCATAAATGGACATGCTATGTGCATGGTGAGATTTTGGAAGCATTTACACATTCTGGACAGCAAGTCCAAAGAGATGTGAAAAGTATTTTTACACATGAATATGTCATGTGTAGGATAAACTTTAGTGAACACTTGCATATGAGGTCAAACTGTGAATTTTTTAAGCTTCTTTGCATATGGGGCAACACTTGCATCTTTTCATGCATTTAGGGAAGAACTTCAAGAACGGGGTTTTTAATCCCGACCGCATATGCAAGATAGATGAATTCTTGCATATGCATTTTAAAGAAATGAAGACGGAAGAGAGAAGATACAAAATAAAACAAAAATATGCAAATCTGAAAATGAAATGAGACATTTCATCATCAAAATAAAATATATGCAAACTTGAAACAATCCTTAAAAATTATATAAAAAAATTCACCTTTTGTTTGAGAGATGCAAGAATGATATACTCACAAAACTCTTGATGAAAATCTGAAACAAATCTAAGAAGTTTTTAAAATTTAGAAATAGGATTCAAGAGTGGAGTTATATAAGCCATGATTTTGACCAAATCTTCTCTTAAAATCAATGCAAATTGGAGTCAAGATGGAAAAGATAACAAATGTGCAATATTGAGAGATAATATGCACAAAAATAGCAACAAGATTGAAAGATTCAAACCTGCAAATATTGGGGAAGTTACCAATATGCAAATACAATAAAAAAAAGACCGGCACCCTTGGATAAGGAAAACACATTTTTAAATGCAAGAGACAAGTTGGAAGTGATGATAGATGTCGTAGACAGGCTTCTTGAAGGAAAATGCAGGTATGTGTAGCGTCAAACTTGTTGTAGATGATTGTTTTCGCACCATAGATGCCCTAGACGGGCTTTCCAATCTAAAACATAGGTATGAAAAGCTTATTACAAGTTTTAAAAGATATTTATTTTCATTTAAATCTGTCGCTTTTACACTTAAAGAGAAAATGCAGCTTTGTGTTTGATCACACATGTTATTTACAACATGTAAACAACACAAAAATCGCCGCCATAAGAAGAAGCAGCAAAAACATATTTTGGAGATGCAAAAAATGCATATGTAAAGCCTCTAAAAATTGACGCCTTTAAGAGGATATTAAAAACATTGTTTTAGAGGGCTTTTAACATATGCAATCTCCTCCAAAATCGATGCCATAGGAAGACATTTAAAAATGTTGTTTTAAAGAGCATAAAACATAAAAGGAGACATATGTAATGAGCTCTAAAATCGACGTCTTGGGAAAGATGTTAAAAATGTTGTTTTTAAAGACTCTTGCATATGTTATTAAAACATGTAATACCCTTAAAAATTGACGTTATCAGAAGGATGGAGAAACAAGGAAGTGAAAACGCACTTTTGGAGTGCATTTACATATGACTTCTATGAAGAAAAAGCCACCCGGAGAGTTTAAATACGTTGTTTTAGATATGCAATTGCATTTAAAAACAACGTATTTAATAAGAAAAAGACTTAGAGGCGAGTTTTTAAAAGCATTTTACACATTGATGATATGCAATGAAGAAGAAAAACCACACCTTTAATACTTAAGTCTTTAATTTCAAATTAATTTAATATATAACTATAGTGTTTTAATAAAGTTACATGAAATTAGACTATTTTAAAGCTAATTTCATAAAATCATTAAAAACTATAGTCAAATCAACTCAGAATGAGTTGAAATTTGAAAATGGACTATAAAATCCATTTAATATATCAAATATAATTCAAACTCATGCAATTGACTTAAAAAACACCACCTTTTAAGGATTTTTAAAGAATATGCAGTCACCCTGAAAAACCCCACCTTTTACATCATAACTTGAGTTATACTACCCGTTTGATGTCTAAGTTAGCTCAAAATGAGCATATTTCAAAGGGCTACCAACTCGAGGGAAAATCAAGATTAAAAATCCAACACAAAACTAAGAAGAACCAAACAAAGACTTGTCTTGAAGAATTAAACCTACAAAAATTTTCATAGGGTTGACCCAATTTTGTGAATACAAAATTGAGGACAACAGTTGGCTCTGACTAGGGAACGTAGCTCATTTGTTCTTAGAAATAATGAGGAATGTAGAATCCAGAATCTCCAAGTGCCTTAGTATCCCTTGGGCTATAGAGTCAAGCATCAAAAACACAAAATAAAAAGGAACACGCGACTGACGCAAAGCACCTAACAAAACAAAATTGTGCAAATGCACTTATTGAAAACAAAGAAAATCTACTTAATTAAAACTAGCCGACTTTTGAACTTTTTAGATGAAACCATTTACTAGCTCAACAAAATAGCTACCTTTTTTCAGTAGCTTGTAGCACCTGGCATGTTCACATGCAACTTTGTATAGATGAACCACGAATAGCTGGAACAATGATGTCAATGTTTGACGCAACACCTCCTGGAAGAGATGAACAAATTCACCTTACTGTAATGAGTCATATGTAATGCCACTCTGAGATGAATCCATAGATCCAATCTGCTCCTGCTAAACTAAAAATGCCTTTTTAGCCTCTTCCTCAATTGTATCTTCATGCTTAGGTACAAGTGGAAAATTTTCCTGCCTGTTGGCCTCCAACCAAACTAGATGCCTTATGGGACATCCCCTTGATCAAAAAAATTGTGAACTCTTCTTGTCAGCTGCAACTTGAGTGATTGGTTTTGCAACTATGACAAACGCATGCTCCAAATGATTCCCTTCATACGATTCAGATGAATACATGATTGTAATGTATTCTTCAGTATTTCATTCACAAACTTCAAATTGAGGATAATTACCAATAAGATTTGAGCAAAAATCTTCTATAGTAGTCATGAAATGATCTTCATCAAGTTCGGGGATAGGTCTTTCATGAAACACTTGTTCAAGTTCATGACTTTGAAACACAAATGCATCCTTTTTAACTTGACTGGAACCTTCATGCATGTCCATATTTTCTTGTCTAATGACATGATTTTCTTCGTTCACTTGAGCATCAGAAGAATGAGTTGCATCTTTCTTATTTTCGTCAATGGATTTTTGAGACTGCGTGAACCAGAAATAAGATTCGCCAGCTATGTCTTCTTCCTTCTCTTGGAAGAGTATAGCAAGATCATTGTCCTCAGATTCAGGATGCTTTGCTATTGCCTTCATTGATGGTGCCTTAATAGCAAGCTTCTTTGGTGATGAAACCAACTTTTTTTGATTCTCAATAGATAAATTATGAGCAACGTTTAGAAAATGTGTTCTTTGTACATCTTCATGAGGAACGAAGAACATACCCTGAGCTTTTTGCTTTTTGAGAGCAAGCAACTCATTTGCTAACCTCTGCACTACTGGTTCCATCCTTGTCATGGAAGAAAATGAATCAGAAGGAAGATAACTTTCTTTGAACCCATTAGCTTCAATTCTTATCTGCCCAGCAAGAATAAGATCATCTTTAATTTCAATGGCCAATGTATGTGCAACTACAAGAGCAACAGGAGCTTCTCTTCTCAATAGAAAACTGATTTCAGGAATCTGAGCATTGACAAAGAAACACTTCAAATTTGTAGCTGTAGGTCGAGCAATAGTTGGAATCCTTCATACCAATTTGTTGAAATGAGCCACAAATTCATGCATAGGTATGTGAAATGCCTTCTTCAACTGAGTGAGTTGGGCCAACAGGGCATGGGAATCTTCAAGCGGCTTGAACCTTTCTTCAAACTTGGCTATGATAGTAGCCCAGTTTGTGATGGTCTGTGGTGCAAGATGATAAAACCAATCAGCAGCTACACCTTGGAGACTTTCCATAAACAACCTCACAGACACGTCCTCATGTTCAACACCCAGAACACCGCATGCAATGTAAAAAGCAGCAATATGTTCATCAGGATGTTGTTGTCCATTACCGAAGAACTTTGGAAAATTCTTTCATGAGCCACCAGGAAGAGCATGTCGAGGTAGAGCTAGATTCAGCAGACCAAAAGAATTTCCCCAAGGACCTTGGGCCATTTACATGTCCTTGGTAAAAATCTTGAAAAAATACAAGAAATATCAAAATGATGGAATAATTACAATGGATAGGACACACGCATACTTCAAACAAAAGCATGAGGTTTTTGAATGCGCATCATGTCCCTAGTAGAACAATTAGATCAACTAAATAAAATTTGGATGGAGCGTCGTTTAGTTCTCTCCTTTAGAACAAACAATTAATCTTTTTCTCTTTTTTTTTCAGAAAAAGATTGCAAAGTGTAGGTAACAAAACTTGTAAAAATAGCAATGATAAAAGATAAAGAAGAAAAGTGTCTGTTAAAGGCACAAATTCCTCCATTGCTTCTCCGGGATGAGAAACTCAAATAGAAGCTCAAATTCTTCTTAAGTGAACTTCTTATCAACCTTGCAATCAAAATAGTGTTCAGACCCTAGTAGAGTCACCAAAAACTGTTGGCTAAAATTTTTGTAAGCCACTAAGACTACACCTTACAAAATTGTAACTTTAGGCAACAGTATAATGAGCTAAATCTCTCCTCTTAGCAATAGGGGAGGCTCCCTTCTTACCATAGGTGGCTTCAATAGGATTTCAACTATAATTGGATAAGAGTGATACTTTCAACCTTTTCCTCTTTGTTAAGAAAAGATTCACAAATAAAGACAACTTATTAACTCTACAAAGATCACCTACTGCTACGATAATACCAGCGACTTAGAAATTGACATAAGAACAACTTATAAGGCAAGAGTTATAAATATATTTGGTGAATTAAAACAAGGGCCCAAAGTCTCTTGCACTTAATCCTATTTTGATGATAACGAGAACTAATAGTGAGGCTCAAAGTCTCTCACTAATAGTTCTAAAATTTAAAGAAAAATACTCAAACTTGAAGCTCAAAGTCTTCAACTCTCAGTATTCACAACCACTACTATTATATAAATTCCCCTCTTGTAGCTCAAAGTCTCTCAAAAAGTGAATTGAAACCTCCAATGATTTGCACAATTTTAGCTTATGAAATGAATTCAAGAACGATTGAGTAATGCAACATAAGAATACACCATTCAATCCTAAGATTTGCAACACAAAGTTTGGAAAATCTTGCTAGTTTTATTCACTTTTGATAATTCGTACAATGAAACACAAAGTTTTCACCACACAAGTTCTCAAGTATAGCCTTTCCTGCTTAAAACAAAAGATCCATATTTACAATGAGCTCCCTCCTTTATAAAGGAAAAAAGGAGAGAGGAAAGTGGAGAAGGGGGGAAAAGGGGAAACCCTTAACCACTTTGACTTATTCAATTCTTATCTCTAACTAACTAACTTTGAACTATTCAAAGCTTAACAACAACTAACTAACTTTGACTTATTCAATGCTGCAAGACCTAATGTCCTTGCAGCATGATTACATGAGAACACTTTACATACTTTCATGTAATCTGTCAAAGATTCTACACTTTTACAAAATGCATAATGAAAGCATCTAAGTGTCTGACAAGACATGACATCAATTTGCATCATCCTTTGTTAGTTTTCTTGCTGCTACAAGACGCCTGTTGAGTGATGTGTTCTAGTTTGGTGAAAGCATCTCGAACCAAAAGCATCTCTAGCCAAAACATGAGTCTGCATATCACTCTGCATCATAATGGTGATCGCTAAAAGGCATCTTTGTGTCTTTCTATTTCAGTTTTGAAAGCATTCTATGACTGAAATCATTTCACACTTTCCACCTCCCTGTCTGGCTCCATTGTGTGGTTGCTCTTGCTTCATCTGCTCCTGCAACCATGGAATTTGTAATCCAGTCTTTGAAACTTAATCACATGTTGGGAAGAACACCATATGCCGAATTGTGAAGAACCAAGTTTGAAGAAAATCACTTCTTTCATTTGCAACAATATGGGAAGTACTTTGCTTCTTTCATTATTTGAGGAGAATAACATGCATCTCATGAAAGGTCATAAAAGGACACAAAAAGGTGGGCTTTTTTGATAGTTTTGCATATTGGAAAACTGGACTTCTTATTTGATATGTAAGTATGAACATTATGAAAGAAGTGAGTTTTTCAATACATAATGCATATAGAGAAGAACTTAGTATTTTGGAGGCACTGCATGTATGCAAACATCAAGATTTGAGTTTGATATAAGGAAGGTGTATATGGGAAAGTGTTCAATACGCAAGGTGGGAGTTTTTAGAACCATTTGCAGCTCATAAATGGACATGATATGTGCATGGTGGGCTTTTGGAAGCATTTACACATTCTGGACAGCAAGTCCAAAGAGATGTGAAAAGTATTTTTACACATGAATATGTCATGCGTATGATAAACTTTAGTGAACACTTGCATATGAGGTCAAACTGTGAGTTTTTTTAGCTTCTTTTCATATGGGGCAACACTTGCATCTTTTCATGCATTTAGGTAAGAACTTCAAGAACGAGGTTTTTAATCCCGACCGCATATGCAAGATAGATGAATTCTTGCATATGCATTTTAAAGAAATGAATACGGAAGAGAGAAGATACAAAATAAAAAAAAATATGCAAATCTGAAAATGAAATGAGACATTTCATCATCAAAATAAAATATATGCAAACTTGAAACAATCCTTAAAAATTATAAACAAAAATTCACCTTTTGTTTGAGAGATGCAAGAATGATAAACTCACAAAACTCTTGATGAAAATCTGAAACAAATCTAAGAAGTTTTTCAAATTTAGAAATAGGATTCAAGAGTGGAGTTATATAAGCCACGATTTTGACCAAATCTTCTCTTAAAATCAATGCAAATTGGAGTCAAGATGGAAAGGATAACAAATATGCAATATTGAGAGATAATATGCACAAAAGTAGCAAGATTGAAAGATTAAAACCTTTAAATATTGGGGAATTTACCAATATGCAAATACAAAAAATAAAAATAAACGACACCCTTGGATAAGGAAAACACATTTTTGAATGTAAGAGACAAGCTGGAAGTAATGATAGATGTCGTAGATGAGCTTCTTGAAGGAAAATGCAGGTATGTATTTAGTCAAACTTGCTGTAGATGATTTTTTTCGCACCATAGATGCCCTAGACGGGCTTTGCAATCTAAAACGCAGGTATGAAAAGCTTATTACAAGTTTTAAAAGATATGTATTTTCATTTAAAACTGTCACTTTTACACTTAAAGAGAAAACGCAGCTTTGTGTTTGATCACACATGTTATTTACAACATGTAAACAACACAAAAATTGCTGCCATAAGAAGTAGCAGTAAAAACATATTTTGGAGATGCAAAAAATGCATATGTAAAGCCTCTAAAAATTGACGCCTTGAAGAGGATATTAAAAATGTCGTTTTAGAGGGCTTTTAACATATGCAATCTCCTCCAAAATTGACACCATAGGAAGACTTTTAAAAATGTTGTTTTAAAGAGCATAAAACATAAAAGGAGACATATGTAATGAGGTCTAAAATTGACGTCCTGGGAAAGATATTAAAAATGTTGTTTTTAAAGACTCTTGCATATGTTATTAAAACATGTAATGCCCTTAAAAATCAATGTTATGAGAAGGATGGAGAAACAAGGAAGTGAAAACGCACTTTTGGAGTGCATTTACATATGACTTCTATGAAGAAAAAGCCACCCGGAGAGTTTGAATACGTTGTTTTAGATATGCAATTGCATTTAAAAACAACGTATTTAATAAGAAAAAGACTTAGAGGTGAGTTTTTAAAAGCATTTTACACATTGATGATATGCAATGAAGAATAAAAACCACACCT
>MU228145.1:652167-672323 GCA_018584345.1 Thuja plicata | reverse complement strand
TTGATGATATGCAATGAAGAATAAAAACCACACCTTTAATACTTAAGTCTTTAATTTCAAATTAATTTAATATATAACTATAGTGTTTTAATAAAGTAACATGAAATTAGACTATTTTAAAGCTAATATCATAAAATCATTAAAAACTATAGTCAAATAAACTTGGAATGAGTTGAAATTTGAAAATGGCCTATAAAATCCATTTAATATATCAAATATAATTTGAACTCGTGCAATTGACTTCAAAAACCCCACCTTTTAAGGATTTTTAAAGAATATGCAGTCAACCTGAAAAACCCCACCTTTTACATCATAACTTGAGTTATACTACTCTGTTTGATGTCTAAGTTAGCTCGAAACAAGCATATTTCAAAGGGCCATCGACTCAAGGGAAAATCAAGATTAAAAATCCAACACAAAACTAAGAAGAACCAAACAAAGACCTATCTTGAATAATTAAACCTACAAAAGTTTTTGTAGGGTTGACCCAATTTTGCGAATACAAAATTGAGGACAACAATCTGTGCATGCATGCCATATATGATGTCTGCTACAAACATCTCATGGGTGGCAATGAGTTGCCTAGCTGAACTTAGGTGTGTCTGCAGAAGTGTGAGGTTTGGTAATAAGATAGACTGAATCTCGGTATCCTCCTCTCTGAATTGTGATTCTGCTTCCCAAAGTTCTTGTCTCAACCATTTTATCTCAATAATCTTCTCATAATGTATTTTGATTGCATTTCCACTAGTGGTTAGACTTTGTGCACTTGCAGTTAGATCAGATTCAATATTTGCAATCTTGTCATTGTTATCTTTAGTAAATTTCTCTAAAGTGCATAGCTTTTGTATTTTAAGGAAACAACTTCAGTTATGATGGGATCTAATTGATCTGATAGTTCTGAAAGCTTTACCTTATTCTTTGTCACTTCTTGGTTGATCTTTTTTGTCACTTTGTATTGAAATTTCTGCTCTGCTTGCTCCTCAATTTCCTTTATTCCATCAACATTTTGTGTGGTGATGGCTTCAGTGAGGACGAAAAGTTGATCTAGAATGAGAGTATTGTCTTCAACATCAATTTAGGGTACAATCTGACTCAAGATGTCCCTTGTGTTCTCCAGTACCATTGAATCTCGGTACTAATTTTTAAGCTTTTCTTGCAAAGCTTTCCTTTGGAAAATTTCTCCATACTCTTGGAGAGATTCAAAGTCTAATGTTGTTGGGTCACATTTCGATATTTCTATGATTTCATCTAGTGTGACTTCAAACTTGTTCTTCTTTTTCTTCTGTGATCCACCTTTATACAGAACCATAGCCAGCTTTTCTACTTGGTCTGATGTTCTACTAGATGGATTTTTAGGAGTTGTACCTTTTTCTTTCTGCTTGGTGTTTTCCTATTGGTTGTCTGAGGACATCTCCTTATCAACCTTTAGTGTATCTACAACTTCACCTTTTGTTTCCTTTGGCATGGTATCAACTTTCTTTACTTTCTCATCTATCTCTTTCTGCACTTCATCAACATCTTTCATCTCTTCATCTTGCTCGGTGGTATCTCCATCTTTTTGTTCTCCATCTATGACATTCTATTCAACGGTTGTATCCTTCTTTTCTTCAGATGTATCTTTTTTCTCTTCATTACCCTTGTCCTCAGGTATGCTTGCATTGGGATTGGGGGTCTTCTCCTTTTGTGAGATATTATTGATTGCTTGAATCAATAGTGGCATCTGGCCCAGTATGTGAACTTGTACAGCATCAACTGTAGTTTCCTATTCGTCGGTTTGGTCATTGACAACAATGACATCTTCATCTTTATTTACCTCATTTGTTGGATCATCGGTGATGTCAATAATAGTATTATCCATTGTATTGTCTGACCATGTCTCATCTGCAAAATCCATATTCTTGTTACCTGTAGTGTCCAATTCCTATTTTTCTAATTCTACAGCGATGATGGTAATTGGTTCCGTACTCTGTGTAGCCTAATCATCCTTGGTTTGTTGATTTTTGGTAGGAGCAATTTGTTTCTCAGGACTTGTATCCTTTTTAGGAATATCAAGTGTCTTTCTCCATTATGCTTCACTCTTTCTGTCAATGTCAAGTAAATGTCCTTGAAGCACTTGGTAAGCTCTCAACTTCGGTGAGAACCGTTTGGAGTAAATTTTCATCATTTCTTTAATCTCCTCCATTTTTTATTTGGGAGGCACGATAGATACTAGGGCTCTTTCCCTGATTTCTTTTTTAGAGTGCAAGGCAAATGTCCATCTTGCCGATAACCTATCTTGAAGTTCTTTTGGCATTTTATCTGCAAATTGTATTGGGAGGTATTTGAATATTCACACCATTTTAATGATTTCCTCCTCAATCTTATTTTGATCCAAGGGATCCAATGTTAGCCATTTCTTGATCTTTCTATCATTGACTGTACCTAATTTAATAATTGAGGCACATACTTGATCAATAGTTTCAGGAATCTTCTCCTTTTCCTTTTGAACAACTTCATCCTGTTTGGTGTCCTCAATGTCCTCCTTAGTTCTAATGAACTTTATTCTTTTAGTTGGCCCTCTTTTTTGTGTTTCATTTTTCCTCTTATAGGTCCTTACTTGACCTTTCTTTAATGGTGAAGGACTTGTGTCCTTTGTTGTTTGACTCCTTGTCCTTGTAGTAGCTGTAGTTCTAGGCTTCTTAGCCGGTGGAGGTAATAGCATATCTGACTCTATAGATTCAAAGTCACTCTCCTTCTCAGCTTCACCGACGGGTGACTGTCCCTCAATTTCCTCTATCTTTTCAGTTTCTTCTTCTGTAACCGACATCCTTTTCTTCAAGTTATTTACCATCTTATCTTTCTTCCTCTCAATTTTGTTTACAACCAAGCCAGTTTTGATTCTTTCTTTGGCTTCTTCATAAGTGCCAAACTTGGGTTGTGATTTATCTATTGGCTCATTTATTAATGCATCAATTGCATTAGATTCTTGATCTATGTTTACTTCATAGTCAAGTGGAGATAGCCATGTTTTACTCGGTATAGATGGCTTGATGTATGTGAAGTTAGTGTCTACCATGAAATATATATCAATCCTGAACTTTTCAATTAACTGTTCAGGGATCCTTACTCTTTTCTGCATTCTCTCCTTGAATCCAACAAAGTATTCATCCATTACTGACTCAAAATTATCCCCTAGTGATTTTAAAAACTCACTAATCTATAAGGTTATTGGTTTAGTTGTGTCTCGTTACACATTTCCTATATATGGAAAAGATTCTTGTAAGTAGAAGAATATGCACATGATAAGTGAACCAAATTTACATGAATTTGATTTTGCATTTCTGATTGTCTTCAAGTTCTCTTCTAAATGCTTGAGTAGAAGTTCTAATAGATCCAACTAAGTTCCTTTCTTTACAATCTTATATGCTGTATCCAGTACTCCAAATGTTATGTTGTTCATCCTACTAGCCTAAAAGAACTTGTATCCTAAGACACATGCTCCAAATTTTAATTCAGCATTTGTAATGGTGGATACCTTAAGTCCTCTTCCATCACATTTTTATTTTGTGTTCTTCTCAATGTCACCCTTAGGCGGGTGCTTCAATGCCTTTACCTTGTTGGTTATTGGATAACTGGTGACTACATGAATAACATCTCTTGTTATCGGTTTAGGCCCATCCAGCCATAGCTTTTGGTCATGGATCCTGTTTAATACTAACCAAATCCACTCGGTCTTGAATTCCTTCAAGAACCATAGGGAATTTGTGAGCCCTTTTACTTTGATGTATTTGTGCTCTCCTTTTATAGTGCCATCATATATACATAGCTTCTTGAAAGCTTGTTCAACCTCCAGATCGCCAATCTCTACAATCTTGCAATGTATGTATGCTCGCACGTCTTCAATGAGAAAAACCCTAGCTGGTATTCATGAGAATGCTCCAACATTGTCGGGTTGAGAGACAACTTCTATGAAAATATTGTAATTTGGTTCCTAATAGGTGTTGCTCTTGATAAGTTTGACCTTGTTCTTTTTAATACTCTTCAGCTTAGCGGTTCTAGATGTGGTCACCATTGTTTCTAACATTAGGGATTTTTCATAAATGATAAACAAAGTTTTTTGGTTATGCTTGGTACTTAATTTAACCTCTATAGTTGTAACTGATCTACTTAGAGTGCTTTGAATCAGGTTGGAGTCACTCTGCAATCTTGTCACTTCTTTCTCTAGTTTTTCTCTAGTCGCTTCGCTCAAATCGCTGGTGAGAAATGAAACCCTTTCGTCATCTATTTATAGAATTTTCCCTAGGTTGATTCATTAATGCTCAACCAATTCTCAGTGTGTGAAGATGGATTCATTAGTTAAAACACTACCTTCCCTTTTGGTGACAACGTGATGCTTCAGATAGTCTTATTAACTTTCTTTTTACCGACAGGTTTCAGTGTATGGCAAAGACCACTTGTCAACTCACATGATTATCGACGGATCTCGGTTTACACTAGAAACTTTAGCTTTTACATGTTAACTGATGATTCTTGGTAAGTGTAGAAAACTTATATTTGTATGTATACCGATGCATTTTGGTATGTATTAACCGATGAAATAGTTTTCACAAAATTTAACAAGTAATACCATAGTGCATCTGTAATCATGCTAATTTGGCATTTCAACTATGTATAATGGAACTAATGCAAAATATAACTTGGTATAATGCAGTTCCATACTTACTTGTTCTTCTTAGGTGGGGGTGGTGATGTCACTAGATTCATTAGATGAGGTGTCACCAATTGCATTGCTTAGTGCAGCTTCATCATTGTTTGTATCTTTCCTCCACATTTTGTTTCTCATCTTCCTGATGTCTTCAATGATGTTTCCATTGGAAAAGGTGTTGGTCTCTATCATCTGGTCTCTATAGTATTTCTTGAGATGACTGACTTTATGACAGTGTAAACATGTCATTCTAGGGTTTGTCCAACCTCTAGGCTTTCTTATCTATTGTCTCATATAGGTTGCAGAAATGTGACCAAAACTTCCACTTGCTGTACAATTTTCCCATGTGTTGTAATCCCATACATACTGGTTACAGACTCTATTCAGTTGATAGTAGATTCTTGACCTTTATGCTTCCATGCTTTCTTTTTCTTCTTCCAACATTCAAGAGTAGTGTGCTCATGCATTTTGCAAGTAGGACAATATTTGTCAATGTAGGATTCCTTCTTTGGTTGTTTCATCTCAGACTTAAATTCATATAATTTACATCCTTTCTTGTTACATTTATAACAAATTACTCTAAATGAAGATGTAGATTTAGGAATACCTTTCATTTTAATCCTGCAAACATTTGATGTGTGGCCTTGCTTTCCACAGTGATTTCATGTCAGCTTTCTTGGTCTTAGATTTGCATATACATTCTTTGGATCATCTTGATTAGGTGATTCTCCATTCTCGGTATAGCCTAGTTTGGTATTGTTATTGACTCTTCTTTTTCCATCAAGAAAGTCATCCATTCTTTTATTGCTTTCTTCATCTCTCTTGATAATTTTATTGTGATGCTACTGAATTTTGAGTTCTTGTTTTATCTTTTCATTTTATTCCCTTAGCTCACAAATAGCTTCTATTATTTCAATGAGTTCAAAATTCATTCTATTTGCCTCTTGACTCATAAGAATAATCTAATTTGTAATCTCATGGTGATGTTATGTAAGTCTCTATATTTATGAATCTTTTCCTTGTAGATTTTCAGTAATCTTCCTTCTATCATCAATAACTAGTGTTCTCTCTTGCTCATCTTGTCTAGCATTGTTCATGACATCAATCATTCTTACCATTTGCAGAGATTTCACTTGTCCATCTAGATGTTGATTGATTTCATTTAAGCTTGTGATGCTTTCCTCTAATGTATCTGATGCTTTGCTTACAGTAGATCCTGAAGACTCAAATAGATCTGGTATCTCTTCTTCTTGGTAATCTGTTTCATTACAATGAGATGCCATAATCTTTCTTTCATCTAACAGTTGTCTCAAATTTATTCTTGCTTCTTTATACTTCTCATAGAAGATCTAAATTTCTAGCTTCTGATTCTCAATACTTTTTTCAAATCTATACTTCTCCATTGTATGCTCTTTTCTCTTAAGTCCCTCTAAATTTTTTATCTCTTTTAACCTTTATCCTTTGTGTAATCAATTATTTATCCAACCATTTGTTCTATACTATCTTTGTGTAAGATATATCAATTCTTTAACTTAATCAAACATGTAAATATTCATAGAAACATTCATGAAAGTAATTGAATCATAACACAAGATATGGTAACGTAGAAAACCCCTGTTAGAAGGTAAAAAATGCGATGGGGATGGCACCCACAAAAACTTCACTATCTATAGATTGTAAGGGGCCGGTTAAGGCTTACAATTTGATCACTTTTGATGATCTACCCTGTTAGGAGTATCTATGGAGACTTTTTAAGGTCTATTTTGTTAAGAGCTTTAGCAACATTGTTTAGTGTGCACTCGGTTAAGATATTTACAATAGGATTGTTAAATCCACCTTCCTTGAAAGGATTTATTCTATTTGCTACACTTGTTAGAATGTAGACAAAAATACTCATTGACCTAAGTGTATGCAATCTAATTATTGTTGATTATAGATCCATTACAATTCACATGTATAAATGTATCACCTATTGTGATTGATTAATACCTATGTTGCTCGGTAGCCTCTATTCTTGGTTCTTGATGTAACCACCCTAATTTGGTCTTCTCTGACCATGGACCCTATTTTACCTAAGTGTGATCATACCCCTAATTATGTCAAGACAATTTATTGGCATAATTCATTAAATCAAATTTAAATCTCCTAATTGATTTAATCACTAAATCAAATTAATTGCCTTAGCCAATTAAATCAAATAAATCAAAATAATTGAATTAAATAAAAAACAATTCAATTCAATTAAAACAATTCTAAACATGGCTAAAGTAATTAATAAAAGTGAATTAAATAAATCCTCAAATTACATTTCCATTTATAAAAGGGAAAGTCAATTCCCTAACCAATGGGAGTGAAATCACTTGGATCACCTCACATGGATCACCAAAGATTCAATCTCCACCTCTCTTCCACTTTCAATCCTAACCTCTCATTCACCTAATTCTTCTATAAATAGAATGAATTTTAAGCTCAATGGGCCCCTAATTTTAGAAGTAAACTTATGCTGCTAGTATTCTTAGAAGTCTTTATGCATTTTAGAGTAAATCTTGATTGCATTGTTATAATCTTCAAATTGAAGGTTAAAATGAACCATTTCTTGAGCATTTAGGCTAGTTTCTTTGAATTTTTCATTCTAATTTGTATATGTCACTGATTAATGCATAATCTGAGGGCATTCATAGCATTATTCACGCTCCTCTTAGATCGAAAGCAATAAGTCAGTTTTAGTGTTTGATTTGATGGCTTATTCTATGTTTTGCACTAATGCAATGACTTATTGAAGTGTTGTATTGCAACTTGCAGGAACCACAAAATACACACACATTTCTGGCGCCCACCGTGGGGTAGAATCTCAGATTTTACCTCATCTTATTCTTCATTTTGAGCTAATTTAATTTCTCTATTTGCAGGTACAGAGTCACATTTTGTTATAAAGGCTCGCTTCAGGGAAATTGCATCGCATCTTAGAAAGTGCATCGTATCTAGGATATTGGGGCTCGTATCTAGTAATCTTTAGTCATTTCTGGTAAAACATTGCATCTAGTGAATTCTAGGTTGTTTTTAGGAAATACAGTCACAATTAGGGAAAATAGGATCGCATCTGGTTTTTGAGTTTGGAAATTGACAAATCTAACCATTAATCCCTAGATGTTTTCTATCTCTATCTTTTAAACAACCTAATACTTGTTTGCAAATTGTTGTCTATACCATTTTTTCTCAAAAAAGGGTGGAAAAGGAATTGTTAACTTGTGTTTTGCAATTTTTTCATAGATTAACTTGTCCTTAGTTGTTCAAAGTTTCAAATTAAGATACAAATTCTATTCATTTAATAAATCAATCAGAGAAGTATGCTCTTTTCCTTCAAGAAAAACTAGAAACTCAAAATTTGATTTAGGACTTGAGAGGAATTTAGAGTAAATGAACAAGGCAAACTTCATTGTTTAATTCATTTTTGGACAAGTAATTGAACAAGGAAAATCAATAAATTTTGTGGGACTAATTGAACAAGTTACACCATTTAATTCCCTTTGGCAAGTAATTGAACAACACAAGTCATTAAATTTTTTGGGAAAAAGAACAAACATCGTCTAAATTTTGGGATATTGTAATTGAACAAGCAAAGCACTTAAATATTGTGGAAAAAGAACAAATAAACTTTTCTTTCAAGTACTTGTGTTTTCATAACTTAGGATTATCTAAATCAAACTTAAGCTTTTTCTTAATCTCAGTAGAGGATTTGCTCTTCCTTCCAAGTGAGGGAATAAAAAACTTGACATGGGGGATTGAGTTAATGAGTGAAGTCATTTAAGGGAAAGAACATTGGTTGAAGTGCTTGTGGGAGAAAATGACATCGACTAGGAGAGTATTCTCTTCTTCTTTTGAAGAATCAAAAATCTTGAAATCTTAAGCTCGCCAATCCTTTGTATGCTTTTTAAACATTAGAGGGCCTTCTGGTTGAGGAAAAAATCTCCTGGGAATGACCCAAGTGAGGACAGGTTTATGCCAACCCTTCCAACTCACTATAAATAATTGCTTCCTTGTAGGCTAAAACCTCGGAAGATGGAATCGGTTTTTTTCTCAGAATTTTGACATCATTCCTTGAACATGCTTGGGTGTGTGTAGAGAAGATCCTCTTGAATCTTGCTTGCAAGACTACACACATTTGAGTACTCATAGGGATATACGCCTCAATTTTGCCTTGTGCAATTCTATGGGAGACGGTTTCGAACGGATTGCCCCATCATAAATAACAAATTATAGTCAAAACTACCTGATTCATCCCCGAAAGGGTGATAATATTTGTGCAAGGAAAAAATTAATTGCCCTAAGATACTCGTCATTTCATGCCCTCACTTGTGTTTGGAGTCAGCTAATATGGTATCATAACAAGAGCCATTGTGTGCTTGGTGATAGCCATATTCTGATTAGCATTTGAGTGTGTACCTGAGTATAAAAGAAAATATTTTCATTCAATGCTTAGACACTAGGGATTAAGAATGTGTTGGTTCACCCCTAACAAAGCAAAATTGCTTGATGTGCATGAAAAATCATTAAACAGATAAATCCTTCAAACAAGCAACAAAATTCAATCCTTAAGACTACATGTTGTATTTTTCACTCACTGGAAATTATCAGAGAATAAATTGCAATCAGAAAAACTTTACATATTCCAAAATAGACTTGACAAATTTGAGAAAAATTGATAGAACATCAGAAAGTCTCTTTTAGTCCGCACTAGCTCACATCTGGTTGTGCACAGTCGCATATTATATTCTGGCTCGCATTTGGTCAGTATTGCATCGCTTTTAGGGAGAAAGGTTTCATCTAGGATATCAAGACTCACATTTAGTTTAGCAACAACTCGCATTTAGTATTTCCTAGATCCCCTATAGACTGTCGCATCTAAAATAGTGGGCAGTTGCATAGTTGTTTCTCAGAAGAAATCAGTGTATTTGGGTACCCTTTTGGCTTCTTAGTTTGACCCTACTGCTTTTTCTGGTCTCTTTGTTGCTATCACAAATTTTTTTCACAAGTCTACCTTGCATGTCATTTTGGGCTCTTACAATTGGTCTCGAAACATGTGGTCTATTCACTCTTAAAAATAACTTGATTCCCAAGTCATTATCAGGGCATTCTAACCCTTTGACATTGGAGTCATTTACTTCCATCCAACAACAAACAATCCTTACAATTTGGACACACTTACTTGAAAAATTTGAGGCTTCACTTGACATTATTGGGAAACTTTGGACATAGTTGAGATACAACTTCATGGTTAACACAAGACGTAACAAGTATCTTGCTGACGAATCAGAAATACCTCGCAATCCTCTATTTGACATAGACCCACCTGGACCCGCAATGGAAGCTCCAAGGAATGAATGAGCTACAACCTTTGAGGAATACAACAATGATAAGAACCGAAGATAAGAAGACACTAGTAGTGAGAAAGAAATTCACATCACTCATCCTTTGTTTGACTCAGAAAGTGATGGAGACATACCCGAGGAAGAGTACAATAGACTCAAACAAAGTAGGAAATTCCAAAGAACATTGGAAAAGATAATTGGTGAAGATAAAGAGAAATACTTTATACATATAGCATCCATTGGAGTGAAGCTAACTAAATATTATGATGTTGAAAGGATAAAGGAAAAAGAGATATCAACCCCTATCTCTATTCTCATCAAACAGTTAACCTTGATGCAAGCCGAACTTGCTACATTCAAACAAGAGAAGGTTAAACCAAAGACAAAATACTCCTTGACTCCATTTGTCCATTTCCATTTGACAAGAGTATTAACATGGTTCCATTTCCTCCCAACATGGCAAGGCCTAAATACAACAAATATAAGGGATAAACTGATCCACATGACCATGTGAGAGAGTTTTGTGCTCTAAGCATATAATACATGCACGAACTAACATACCTAATGAGGTTATTTACGACAAGTCTAGGAAAAAATGCTATGGAGTGGTTCTCCAAACTCACACCTATGGTGAAATATTTTGAGGAGTTGATACAACATTTTGTCCAACATTACTCCTACAATATACAACATGATGTAACCATGATGGACTTGTGTAACACAAAACAAAGAATCGGTGAATCCTTTACACACTTTTTACAAAGGTGGAGGAAAATATTTGTGAGGTATTCAAGAGCTATTCCCGAATTAGAAAAGATCAAAATCTTCATAAACAACTTGATACCTAAATTAAACTATGCTTTGCAAATGCAAGATTCACCTAGCTTTGATAGGATGATTAAGAACATCATCTGTATTGAAGAGTTCATTGTTAAGAAAGGATAATTCACCCTTCAAAGTGATAAAAAATCTACCAACTATAACAACAAGCCTAAGTGGTGGAAACAAACCAAGAATTTTGTTAACGATGGAGTGGTAGATGCATCTAATGCTAATCCCAATCCAGCAGTGTTTAATCTAACAAATATCATGCAAGAAAACAAAGAAGCCAAGGTAACAACCATAATACCTAAAGCAAATAATGATAGAAAAAAGAGTAGACCATGGACTTACAAACCTCAATGAACATTCACTCATTTGGGTGAACCTCTTGAGACCATTTTGATGACACTCTTGGATAACAAAGCTCTTATGATTCCTGATTCAAAACCATGGGAACAAGAAGTCAAACCGAAATGGTAGGATGATAATTCTTATTGTGTCTTTCACAAGAACAAGGGACATAAGACCAATAATTGTGTGAAGCTTAAACATGTTATACAAGACCTTATTGAAAGAGGTAAAATCAAAGTGGAGGGACACACCACTAATGAAGACCATACAACATTCAATAAACCATTCCCTAATTATGAGAAAGGGGAAGTATCTAAAGGAAAAGGAAATGAAGTGAATTACACCTACTCCAATAATGATAATGTGATCAACATGTTGGACATTAAACACAAATCAATAAATTTGATCACTATTAAGGGTGCTAAAGACACATCTTCACAATCAAATGCAGTAACTCAAAGTCAAGCAAAGGTCACAATCAAAGGACCTAGTTCCTCATCAAAACCAACAACATCTTCCAAGGTACCTATTGTCACTATTTCCAAACCAGCAACAAAAAGACAAAGTGTTACCATTCCAACAACAAATGATAACTTTTTGGATCAATTGCAACAAACCTCTGCTCAAATTTATATCTTTGAGTTACTTAAAATCTCCACAGTGCATAGGGAAGTTCTTGAACAAGCCCTACATTCTACAAATGTGCTAAACGACATTGATGTAGAAAAGTTCCAAGAAATGGTAAATCATATCTCAACACCACACTATCCCTCTTTTTCATAAGAAGATGACAAATCATTAACACATCTGCATAACCAACCTCTACACATTGAAGTCCTAATTCACAAACCCCACGTCAGACGTGTATTGATAGATAGAAATGCAAGGTTGAACATTTGTACTCTCAATCTAATTAGGAAGTTGGGTCTCTTAGAACAAACCATTGATTCAAGAAGTAAGATCACTATCAAAGCTTACGATGAAGAAGAAAGATCCTCTAAAGGCCTCATTGTTCTACCAATCATAATAGGACCAGTTGAAATAAATGTGATATGTCAAGTTCTAAATCTACCCTTGGATTACAACATACTATTAGGGAGACCTTGGATCCATGAAATGCAAGTAGTACCATCTACTTACCACCAGTGTATCAAATTCCCACATAATGGGGTGGAAGTAATAATTCTCGCAGATTTTAGTTATACTTGCAACAATGTTAAAGTAGATAGTATGGTCCCTCATAACAAGTTCCAAAAGAAATTATACCTGAGACTACTAAAGACATTGTTATGAGAAGCTTTGGAAAGACCTAAAAACTTGAAGAAACTAGTATGGGAGAATACAAGCTAGACATGACCCCATCATTGATGGAACTTCCAGTATCTCCAAGATCTTATGGAAAACCTTCCTCATCTTTCACACCTACTACATCTAAAGAACCATAAATTCAAAAAGAAATTGGTATGGTTAAAACATCTACCTCCCAAGATGATGAAAAAGCAGTCTTGGCTTGGCTTTACAAAGGTGAACCAAAAGAAAATGAGGTAAAACATGTGGAGATATCCCCAGAAAAGTATGGTAAAGGATATGACCTTCTCAAAAAAATGGGATATAAAGGAAAAGGACCTTTAGGAGACAAAGGAAAGGGACTTGTTGAACCTATATACATGGAATTCAGAAATACCAAAGATAAAACAAGACTAGGTTTCACTCATAAATATGAAAACCCTACTTCAAGAGATCGTCCAATCTTGATGAAGGAAGTGATGAATAAGAAGAAACATAACTAGAATAATGGACCTATGAGATATTATTGCATATTGGTATAGAGTATCCCAAATATCAAGGAGAAATATATGTACCTATCTTTGAGACACCACAAGACACTCATATTCCTTTATTGACACAAGCTACTATTCAAGAAGTAGAGGGAACAACAGAAGACACTCCAGAAGTGCCATTGATAGAAACATATACTCAATAAACACCCCCAAAAAAAGATTTACATCCTAATTGGGGGAAGTTGGTCACAATTTCACACGTCATGGATTTACCACATTTTGATCTACAAGTGGCTTATAAAGTACATCAGGTAACTATTGTTGAGTTTCTAAACATATCAGATGATGAAATCACATACTCACATGATTATGAATGGGATGTCCTATCTGATGCTACCATGGACATTGAAGTAGATGTGATTCATAAGTTGGCACCAATATTTCAAAGAGGAGAGAGTTCTAACACTTCCCCTGATACAATTATTCTTCCAGAGTCAGATGAGATACCATTACCTAGAATTATTGATGAAGAAACTCCTATTTTACTAGGTCTAGAAGACATCATGAGACTACAATCAATAAGTTCCATTTTTCTGAGAGAAGAAGAAGAAATCTCAACTAATGAGTCACTCAAGTTAAGTCCACATATTACTAACAACAACCCTATTCATGACAATTTAACTCTTGATGATCTAAATGCTGTAGAAGTTGAATTAATATAACATGTCTTGTCAGTTAATAGCTTTGACACTAATGCGGTGTTGTCCTTACCAAACTCTAATTCATTATCCTTGATAAACCCTAACCTAATTGATTGGACAAATTCATATCCTAATCCCATCATGAACTTCCCTAATAACTACACTTTGGCTTGTTACCTAAATGCTTGTGAACCTTATCCTTCTTCCACCAATGCAAGGAGCGTGAACATGTCAGAGGAGGATATCAAGTTTCTCAGTCACAAATTGAAAAATAAAAAGAAGAAAAGAAATGATGGTGAAAACCACATTGTGGTACTATAATATTCTAAAATAGTAAAAATAAAAGACACATCTAATGGTGAAAACCTCCCAGAGGTTCCAAAAGATGGGATTCTTGATATCCCTCCTAAGAACTTTCAAGAAAGATCTTCAGTTTTGATAGAACCAAAACAACCAGTTAACTTGGGCACAACTAAAGTTCCTCAAATTGTTCACCTAGCTCAATCCTTATCAGAAGAAGAGAAGATACAATTCACTAAGTTCCTGAAAGAGAAAAATATCAACTTTTCATGGTCTTACACAGATATGCCTAGACTAGATCCTGAGTTAATAATGCACCATCTATCTATAGCTCCTAGTATCAAACCCATGAAGAAGAAACTAAGAAAGATGCATCCTCATGTTGCATTACTGGTGAAAGAAGATCTAGAAAAATTACTAAAAGCTGGATTCATAAGAGTTATCACATACGTAGGATAGATTTCTAGTGTGGTGCCAGTATCTAAAATAGACAAATCTATCAGGATCTGCACAGACTTTAGAGACTTGAAAAAAGCATGTCCTAAAGATTATTTTCCACTACCAAATGTTGATATGATCATAGATCTTATAGCAAGCTATCAAATGTACTAATTGATGGATGGTTTCTCAGGCTATAACCAGATTAAGATCGCTCCTGAAGACCAAGAGAAAATTGCATTTACATGCGCATGGGGAACTTTTTGCTGGAATGTTATGCCATTTGGATTAAAGAATGCAGGTGCTACACACAAAAGAATTATGACTACCATATTCCATGATATGATACATTGGATTGCAATGGCTGACAAAGTTAATCCCACATATACTCAGACATGAAAACATATTACTTACTTCCAAAATTCGGTTTGATGAATATCTATTGCACTTGACAAATGAATCGACAGTATTTCTCAATACTACTTAAACACATTGTTTGATCTTGGATTGATTATGATTCTTTTATGTTCCCACAATGTTTCATACTAGGGGAATCTAAGAGGTATTCTTTGATTGATTCTCAATTGGTGATTTTTATGTCTTCCGAGTAATTCCATGACGTATATTCAAAGACAAAGAGTCGCAAGGATAGGGGGCATACCATTTTCTTAGTTTTTTGCATATGGTGATTGTTCCAAATGATCCTATAAATTTCACCTAACTTGGATTTTTATGGTAAGGGCTGCCAACATGAGTGGATAGCCACATATATCTTGATCCTTGTTATGTGTAAACTACGGTGAGGTTGAAACAATTTCCTTGTCTATTTTCTAAATTAGCTTCTCACTAAGGTGTATGCTACATGATGTACCCAAGGATATGAATTTTAAAGGTCATTATGGGTCACATATCTTACATTGCACTTGCACATAAATTGATTCTTAATAGTAAAATGAGATAACTAACTTGTCATCCTGGCTTCTATGCCTTGATACCTAAGTTCATTTCTGACATTGCATGCAATACACACAGTTTTCATACTTTCATGATCCCAGTGGGTATTAGTGAGAGTTGTACTATCCAGTGATGTTCATTACAACAAATGCCCAATGATGATAAAATGCTACAATGTATACAAATTAGTGACAGTCCTAAGAGTCTACATGTATATACATTTAAATATTATGTGATTCATTTTAAAAAGCATAAAAAGGACTTGAGCTTAAAATGATTTCTTGATTCATCCAAAATCCAAGTTAATAGAATACATCAATATTACTAAAATTAATGTCGTTGCATATCCATGACATACATTATGCATTCATAAATGAGAAAGAGAAAATACAAAAACAAAGCATTCATGCATTGCACTTAATTTTTACATCCTAAGTGAATCCATACAATTATTTGCATAAACAAAAAATCAAAAACATTCATTTGCATATTCACTTAGCATCATTTAAAACAAATTTATATCAGTAATAAACCAATGAGCATAAATAATGTCATCACATATCTAATCTAACTCATCAAGAGACCAAGATAATCATCATCACATGTGCATCAAATATAAACATCTAGAAAAACAAGGGAACCCATGAACATATCAAAACTCAAGATCAACTATCTCATATATATCATATATGGACCAGATCAAAAACATGGAACTTTCTACAAAAGAGTATCAGAGTATCAAGTGAATCATATATACATGTATAAATGTCATCATACAAAAGAATGATCTCAGAATGATCAAGATATACAATATGATCTAAAAAAAATGATAATATGCAGTATCAGGTTTGACTACCACCCTCTCCCTGATTTGGAGGAGGAGGAGGTGGTATAAATTGAGGTGGTGGAGGCATGGACTCTTTAGACTGCTGAACCATCCGTGAATACAGTGGTGCTCTCTGACCCTCTAGAACCACAACATGACATAAACATGACTAGTAACCTGCTCTATGTCCTTGGTGTGTAGCAGTATGAGCATGTATGTCTCTCTCCACTCTCAAACGCTCAAGCTATGCATCCCTATCAGCAAGTAAAGCCTCTAAAGTCTTGATCCTCACTCTGAGTTGCTCATGCTCATGCTCACACTATGACAATGCATCCCCATCTCTGCCTAAAGAGCATCTACTAGTATCCCATCTGGATGACCTATCCTATGGCCTGTCTTGCTAATCATCCTACTGACGTTGTCTCTGTCTTTGCTAATCTTTGGTCAAAAGTGGACCTGGATCCCTCTAGGGAGCAAAAAATCTGAATCAAGTGTGCCTCCCACTACCGATGACACACTCTCCACCACCCACAACACCTCCACCCCTATAATCTAGATCATCCTGATCATCTAGACCCTGTCCCAGGTTAGGAGGAGGGTGCCTCCCACCATGTCTCCCACCATCCCTACCTCTGTCTCTCCCCACAACTCTTCTCTCTCTCTGCGCTCCCCCTCGACCTCAGATAGAATGGTCATCAGTGGGATCATAATCTAGTGGACCCTCAATCTGTGGAACTGCCTCATTAGGTTTTGTAAACTGAGGAAATAGATACTGTAACATTTGCGTGTGGTACCCATCAGAGCAGCTTTCATATGCTACCTCTAGATGAAGATCCCAAGGTACTTCTATCATATCTCTAATAGCTCTTTGTGCAGTTTCATATATCAATTAAGGACCCCACAGTGGTGTATCATCTTGAATCTATGCATATACAGATATATCCTGGCACCTACCCTGCATATGGCCATACTGTCTCAATACCCGTGTGACTAAGAATCTCTTAATAAAATATCTAGTCCTGCCAATCAAGTACCTACTCTGGAAGAAATATGGCATTTTCCATCTATCAGAGATCCACTCCTCACAATCAAGGTATGGTTGCCATACTACAACTGTCATTACATCAAACAATCGGCATCAATACTTGACCTTTCCCAAATGGGGCTGCTAAATCCAACCAAAATACATGAATAAATAAGGCTACCGATCCAATCGCTGCCTATCAACTATCAACCGTGTAACTAGGATATGCTCTCAGGCCCAAATCTGAAGAACAAGGATGCCAACTGTCAGACTCTACGAGTACTGATAAACAATCTCATGCAACTCCCTATACATATAAGCAAGTATACAACTGCCCCATGCAAATCTACATTTAGAAACAATCATCTTCTCTAGCATATCAACCCAACCGACCATGAATCTATGTTGTCCTTGGTCAGGCATCAGGACACCTTCGATCAAACTGGCCAAGTATATAGGAAGACACTCATAGTGATCACACATGTAATACCATATGAGGTATCGGTGAGTAATGGTGTTATCTTTGAAGAATCATTGTGTCATGACAATCGCTGAAATAGAGGTAGAATCAAACTACATGTCTTGACCCATAATAGGAACTCTAAGTATCCACCACACATCATCCAGTGTAACGGTCATCTCACCAATAGGTAGATGGACGATGTTGTGCTCCGAATGCCACCTCTCAGCTAGAGCAGTCAAAACCCCTGATTTACCCTGATATCGAGTAAATCTCTCAAAGACAATAAACCTATGCGAGCCACTAACTCTGCCTTGTCATCAGTCAATGATCTTGACAGTGCAAGGACACGACTAGGATACGGTCCTTGAAATGAGACAACCTCAAAAGGAATCTAATCACAAAATGCAGAAAAGTTCAAAATCAGTATTCTATCTAAGGCAACTAAGAAGAAACTGACTCACCTAAATGTTTTGGCCATCAGACAAAGAAAAATAGTCACACTTGCTAGAAAATTCACTCAATTACCATAAATGATCATGTTTCTATGGGGTGCAATCCCTTTCACAGGATGTGATGCCCAATTCCCAGGATACGATGGGGCATCCGAGAAGTGATCCTATTTTTATAGGATGCGACACAGGATGCCGCATGCGAACCTGTTTCAACAGGGTGCGAAAAACTTGCAAATCCTAAATTCCATTACAACATGTGATGAAAGACCTACAAAAGGGTGTGATCCTATATTTACAGGATGCAACGCAGGATTTCTAGCTAAAATAGGAAATGACACGAGATTCACACGATGCGATCCTAAATGCAGGAAATGATGCAAAACTAAAATGCTAATATCTTCTACCAAAATGCACAAAATTGGAAATTGAGAACCTAAAAAGATAGGTTTTTGAGCACTTACCGGAGGTGGGTAGTCAGCTGGATGCTGATGTCAACAATTGAGCTCAAAATGATGCTTCTCTAGGGACCACCATCTTCTCTACAGAGCTCTCTGAATTACCAAGGTGAATAGTGAAAATGAATGGGTAAAAAGTGAATTTGGACCTATATATTTGACTTTTTGAGCTAATTAGGAGCTCTGGAACTCCTCCCAGACAACTGAAACTCATTTTCTTCATTTTTTGATCAATCAGGAATGAAATCAAATGCACAGATGATGTTCTACACACTACAGTAGATTTTTTATGACAGTTACCAAAAATACAAAATTGCTCCATATGTTCTGAAAATAATTCACAAGCTTTACGCAATCAGTTTTTCAGGTTTTATATCATCCAATTGCACATTATTCATCTAAAATTTTTGGTCAAACATCATTTTATCATACTGAAATCTCACCTTTTTAACGTGATTAACTTGGTAAAATTGTGTTTTCTCTAAAACACACCTTCATTTCTCCACTGCTTATAAATTGTCTCTTTCTTGATTCAATTGATCAATTCAAGTGATACATCATTCTATAGAGGGATTTATTCCTTTCCTTCAATTTTGTTCCCAAGGGGGCATGATCACACTAAAGTCAATCAAATTCTTGATCGAAACAACATTAAAATGACTTCATTATCAAACAAACTAAAGGCATGACAGTTCCTTGACTAAGTCAGGAGTGTTGGATTCAAGGCTTTAGTTCTCACAAGCTAGATATCTTATGTCTACTTTTTCTTAGATTCTCATTAAGCTCCTGGCAGCTTTGTACTAACCTTCATTCGATCAAGTTCGAAGTCGGTATTATCAATTTTTGGATGACAACCAAGTTTAGAATTGGTATCGTTAAGATATTTTCTTATTGACATTTGTTCGATCAAGTTCAAAGTCAATTCTATTAGTTTAGTTCAATCAAGTGCAAGACTAATCTCATTAGACATTTCGTTCATCAAGTGTGAAATCAACAAACTTTCTGAAGTCAACATCAAAACTTTCTTTGAATCAATGCGTTGCTCACACATCTATTCAAAGAGGGACAAATGTAACCACCCTAATTTGGTCTGCTCTGACCATAGACCCTATTTTCCCTAAGTGTGATCATACCCATAATTATGTCAAGATAATTCTTCAATTTATTGGCATAATTCATTAAATCAAATTTAAATCTCCTAAGGGATTTAATCACTAAATCAAATTAATTGCCTTAGCCAATTAAATCAAAACAATTGAATTAAATAAAAAACAATTCAATTCAATTAAAACAATTCTAAACATGGCTAAATTAATTAATAAAAGGGAATTAAATAAATCCTCAAATTAAATTTCCATTTACAAAAGGGAAAGTCAATTCCCTAACCAATGGGAGTGAAATCACTTGGCTCACCTCACATGGATCACCAAAGATTCAATCTCCACCTCTCTTCCACTTTAAATCCTAACCTCTCATTCACCTAATTCTTCTATAAATAGAATGAATTTTAAGCTCAATGGGCCCCTAATTTTACAA
>MU228145.1:623769-652117 GCA_018584345.1 Thuja plicata | reverse complement strand
GTAAATCTTGATTGCATTGTTATAATCTTCAAATTGAAAGTTAAAATGAACCATTTCTTGAGCATTTAGGCTAGTTTCTTTGAATCTTTCATTCTAAGTTGTATATGTCACTGATTAATGCATAATCAGAGGGAAATTATAGCATTCTTCACACTCCTCTTAGATAGGAAACAATAAGTTGGTTTTAGTGTTTGATTTGATGGCTTATTCTATGTTTTGTACTAATGTAATGACTTATTGAAGTGGTGTGTTGTAGCTTGTAGGAACCACAAAATATACACACATTTGATAACCAATTTCATCTTTTTATGTTCTGCTTCTTGAAACTTTCAATCTTATCGATAGATGTGCTCGTTGGCTACATGCATCCTCTCATCCATAGTAAATAATGATTACAACTGTAACATAAGAAATATTAAATTTAAAAATATAATATTATTATGGAATGATATAGGTGATGTTAATGAATATGTGTGTGAGGAGAGTAGGATTGTCCTCTTAATCCCAAATTTCTTAAAGGGAAGATCCAAATTGATTAACCCTAAATAAAAGGATCAATGCATAAATGAATCAACCTATTAAGGATATGGATAAAGAGATAAACTCTAATTCCAATTTTATAGAGGAGTGTGTGTGTGTGTGATAGATTTAATAACTTTAATTGAATTGAATAGGAGAAATGTACTAACCTTGAAATATTCCAGATCTAAAGAATGCTATTTTCTGAAGCCTGTGTTGGGTTTCTGGAAAATATGAGACTGGATCTGGAAAAGAAATGTAGAGACGAACAAACCCCAAAAATATTTTTCCATTTTGACATAGTTCCAATTTGTACCCTCAAGTTAATGTCACCATTGACCCAAAATTTCTGATTTTGACCTAGGGCAGAATCAACCTAAAAAGTCTCAGACTGAAATTCTGTTTTCAAATCCTAGAAGTTTGTTGAAAAGGGTATCTGAATCTACGTCCTGATCTTCTATTCTGAACCTATTCCTACAAGAAAAATGGTTTGTTTGTTGGGGAAGGGGTTTGCCTTAGTCAAACACCAATTTAGGAATTAACCTTGAAATCAATAGTTGAAATAAAGAATGCTAGAAATTAGTAGAAGTAAATCTAATAATGAAGCTATGATATTCAAATATATATGCAATTGTATTTTCAATGTAAACAAGTATGAAAATATGAAATCTTGGACTCAATTAGAAACCATAAACCTCCATGATTGTATGCTTGGAATCCACCTTGAAGGGAGAATGAAAGATTCTTGAGCATGCACAGTGGATCTTGAAGGAAGATCACACCACCATAATGGATAGATCTAGGGCTTGAATGATGAATCTTGAATGTTTGAACCAAATCCCTTCAAAGGCTTGAAAGCTTGAATCCTTGATCTTCAATGGAGAACTGGAATGCTTGAGAGGAAGAATTGAACACTTTGAAAACTTGAAAACATGTATAAAAATGGATTCTTGAAATTTTTGCTTGATCACTTCTTTAGAGATGCTATTATGACCCTTTCTTAGTTCTTCACTTAGTTGATGGTTCATGTGGTTAGAGAAAATGAGAGGAGAAAACTTCCTTTTATATGAAACTAGGGCACAATCTTCTAGAGAGGCTGACATAGAAGAATTAAATTCCAATTAGACCCATGCCCCTAGAAGAGGACCTATACTAAATATAATTTAAAAATCATCACTTCGGAACCCAAAATAGCCAACCCGAAAGCGGGAAAATGAAAATTTTATGACCTCCGATAGCTGACAGACTTCCAAATTTGAAAGGGGGACCTAGGTCAAGGTTGAGGTCAACCTTAACCCAGGGAGTCAGGACCCCTAGAAAACATGCTGGATGGGAGGGAAGGTGCCTAGAGAGGCCCAATCAGGGTCCTAAATAGACATAGAAGTGAGAGAGGATGCAGAAATGAGGGGACAATTATGTGATAGTGGTAAAAAAAACCCCTAAGGAGGGCTAATGTTCTTATCATGGAAGTACTTCCATTTTAAGATGATACATTAAGCCCCCACTTTAGCGGGAATATAGAAATCAAACATACTCGTGGTAAAGTTAGAAGAAAGACTCTAGTGGATCGCAAAGAGGTAGAACATCACTAAGTCAAGGACATGAGCCCCCAGAAAAAGGATTCTAACTCAACATACATGAATAAATATATGGAAGTAAAGAGAAATTAATCATAGAAAACATACATGATTACATAAGTAAGATAAGAGCAACACTATAGATAACATAGCTTCGTGATCCAATCCTACTAGCATGACAGTGAAAAGAGAGAAAAGAGATAGTGATTACCTCTCCTAGTAAGATGCCTACCTTACCATGAATCACCAAGGAGGGAGAGCCCAATAGGTTCACCCATAAACTGTGCTTTGTAATTGTAATGCATCTCCTGACAACTTTTGAAATATCCATAGATCCACATTCTTGTATCACTATGGAAATATATAAAATGCATGTCTTTTCAGGATTTAGAAACTTATGTGCATTACCTTCCAAGGATTTAGCATATTTTAAAATTGAAAATGTGTATCTCTTCAAGATTTAGCAACTTATGTGTGTTACCTTCCGAGGATTTAGAAAAGATAAAAATAAAAATGCGTGTCTCTTCAGGATTTAGCAACTTATGTGCATTACCTTCCAAGGATTTAGCATGTTGAAAAATGTAAACTAATATAAAATATAGTATAAGGGAGACCCTATATATTCTCCTCTCCTTATCATGACTACCCACTAGTAAGGATAAGGAAGAGAAAAAGGATACCTACTTCACAAGGTAAGGAGATATCTAGTTTAACAATAATATACACTACATCCTTAGAAAAGAGTATTGACCCTTACCTCTAAGAGCATAGATAATCGTGAAATGGATGTCGCATATGGAAAAAAGTATCCTCAAAGAGGAAGATATCTTATCATCAAAACCCCCACCATAAAGGAGTGCTTAGGATAAAATTTCATCTTCTAAAGAAAAGAGGGACCAAAGATTCAATCATCAAGCCCCGTGTGATCAAGAGGAAGAGGAATCTCGGAATGAAGGAATCAAACTCTAACCCAAAGCAAAGGCAAGAGTTTATAAAGAACATAATTTTGAAAATAAAGAAGCGGTGATGACCTAGGACAATCACCTCTCATATAAGAGGGTATCCATAGCCAAAACATAAATATTTATAAGGAAATAAAGTTGTATGATAAACAAATGCCACTATGCTAAGGAAAGTATATCCTTAGATAGAGGAAGATGGAAAATACCTTGCCCCCAGGGATGGAAGCAAGGGATATACCAAATTATATCAAGAGATATTGTAGCAAAGAGATATCTTTACAAAACAAATGTCCTAGGAAAGGTATCCTGAATGATTAGAATTGAAGAAAGTATGTATCATAATAGAAAATTATAAGGATAGAATATAGAAAGAATAACCAATTAAACTCAAAACAAAGTACATTCTAAGAGCATAATGGATCCTAGAAAACTAGAATAAAATACCTCTTGCCCCCCAGTTAAGAGACAAGAGGAAAAATATGATCTAACTTATAGAAGAACAAGGGGAATGCCCTATAGCAAAATTATGAATAAATTGTAATACTACACGGGAATGAGATATAATTCCTAAGGAAGCTCTTTCTGTAATATATAGCTTAAAATACACACAATCATCAAGTAAATGTGTATTACTATAATGAAAAGGACATCTGTATTTAGAGAGAGCATTTTTTGGAATAGGTTTAAAGATTTCTTTCTTAGAATTCATTAATTGGACATACACTTTCTTAGCCACATCTTGAGGAGTATCAGGGTGATCTAAAGAAGGTGTTGGAAGAATAACATGAAGAGGAGGACTATGGTTAAGATACACTACCTTTATTGGAGGAGGTGGGAAACCTATACCATGCATATCTTTTTTAGGAGATGAATGAATCATGTTTTTAATGCCTTGTTCATTAATACCAAGCCCTAAACCTTTATAGCCTTGTTTATCCACCATAGTATATCCGGTAGTGTAAATATCTTGCAAAGATTCTATAGGAGGAGGTTGATTATGGTGTTCATGAGAAAATTTTGTATATGGTGGAATGATAGGTGGAGAAGAGGTTTCCTTGTTTTTCCCTTTAATATCATCATGGATCGGATAAGAAGGGGAAGGTAAATGAAAGAATTCTCGAACATCGGTATCATGAATCCTAGCTTGGGCCCCATCATAAATGTGGGAAGAACTAGGGATAGAAGATGGAGAAATAGGAATAGGAATATTTGGAATTGGATTAGGATTGATAGGATTAGGATTAGGAAAATTAGGAGCTAGATTAGGCATGATAGGATTAGGACTAGGAAGATTAGTAGATGGGGTATCATCTACCCAATTCTTCACAAAATTCAAAAGAGCAATAAGTCCACTACACAAATCCTTAATGAAATTTTTGAAAGTAGGAAGACTAGTATTAGTTAATCTCAAAATAGCATAAGAAAGTGAAACATGAAGATAAACAAACATAATGAAATGGATGATACTTTCATAAACATCATAAGTACTATAAAGAGATGATAAAAGAAGCATAATGAGAAAAGTAACCATACCCCAAAGCATCTTAAAGATCTTCATAGTGAATGAAATGCAAGAAGTGTTTTTTATATTTTTATGAGTATGTAGATTTTTTTGTATTTTGAAATGCAAGAGCATAAAAGAAAACTAATTTAGTATGCATGCAAGATCTAGTCTCTAAGAAAAAGAGGCAAAGCATCTAACACCAAAAAAGAAAGAGTTGTCTATCGCGGGTTCACCAAAATGTAACATATGAAATATTACATTTAAAAATATTATATTATTATGGAATGATATAGGTGATGTTAATGAATATGTGTGCGAGAAGAGTAGGATTGTCCTCTTAATCCCAAATTTCTTAAAGGGAAGATTCAAATTGATTAACCCTAAAAAAAAGGATCAATGCATAAATGAATCAACCTATTAAGGATATGGATAAAGAGATTAACCCTAATTCTTGTTTTATAGAGGAGAGTGTGTGTGATAGATTTAATAACTTTAATTGAATTGAATAGGAGAGATGTACTAACCTTGAAATGTTGCAGATCTGAAGAATGTTGTTTTCTGAAGCCTGTGTTGAGTTTATGGAAAATCTGAGACTAGATCTGGAATAGAAACACAGAGATGAAAAAAACCCATAAATCTTTATATGTTCTGACATAGTTTTGATTTGTACCCTCAAGTCAATGTCACCATTGACCTAGAATTTGTGATTTTGACCTAGGGCATAATCAACCTAAAAATTCTCGGACTGAAATTTTGTTTTCGGATCCTGGAAGTTTGCTGAAAAGGGTATCTGAATTTGCATCCTAATCTACTATTATGAACCTGTACCAACAAGAAAAATGGTTTGTTTGTTGGGGGGAGGGGTTTTCCTTAGTCAAACCGTGATTTAGGAATTAACCTTGAAATCAATAGTTGAAATAAAGAATGCTAGAAAGTAGTAGAAGTAAATCTAATAATAAAGCTATGATATTCAAATAGATATGCAATTGTATTTTGAATGTAAACAAGTATGAAAATATGAAAGCTTGGACTCAATTAGAAACCATAAAACTCCATGATTATATGCTTGGAATCCACCTTGAAGGGAGAATGAAAGAGTCTTGAGGATGCACAAAGGATCTTGAAGGAAGATCACACCACCATGATGGATAGATCAAGGGCTTGAATGATGAATCTTGAATGTTTGAACCAAATCCCTTCAAAGGCTTGAAAGCTTGAATCCTTGATCTTCAATGGAGATCTTGAATGCTTGAGAGGAAGACTTGAACACTTTGAAAATTTGAAAACATATAGAAAAATGGATGCTTGAAAATTTTTCATGATCACTTCTTTAGAGACTCTTTTATCACCCTTTCTTAGTTCTTCACTTAGTTGATAGTTCATGTGGTTAGAGAAAATGAGAGGAGAAAAATTCCTTTTATATGAAACTAGGGAACAATCTTCTAGAGAGGTTGACATAGGAGAATTAAATTCAATTAGACCCATGCCCCTAGAAGAGGACCTATATTAAATATAATTTAAGAATCTTCACTTTGGAACCCAAAACAGTCGACCCGAAAGCGGGAAAATGAATTTTTGATGACCTCCGACAATCGACAAACTTCCAAATTTGAAAGGGGGATCCAGGTCAAGGTCGAGGTAGACTTTGACCTAGGGAGTTAGGACCCTTGGAAAACATGCCAAATGGGAGGGAAGGTGCCTGGAGAGGCCCAATTAGAGTCCTAAATAGACAAAGAAGTGAGAGAGGATGCAAAAATGAGGGGACAATTTGATAGTGGTCAAAAACACCCCCTAAGGAGGGCTAAACATTCTTATCATGGAAGTGATTCCATTTTAAGATGATACAAAAACATCTATTTATAAGATAGATTGACCTAATGTACTTTCATGTATAAAAAAACTAACTCTATGATCAAAGGTTTACAACTTGAACTTGATCTCCTAGTCTGCATGTTTATAATCAGTCAGACTAATAAAAACAATTACAATAATGTTGTTTATCCCTTAAGTAATAGTTTAAAAAAAAATCAAGACTCTATAAATAGAATACAAATATTTTATCTGATGTGTAAGTCAGATCCACTTTCTGGGATGTAACTGACTTTCAGTGTATGATGCTCGGTTTTCTCTGAAGTCAGTTTGACCATCTTTCAGTGTTCCTAGTTGAATTGTCTGTCGGGTTGCTCTTTTTCTATTCTCTCAGTTTGCACTATATCTTCTCATCAGGTTCCACTGTCAGGTTCCTCTTTATCATCTTTGGTTTTTACTTTTGGTGTACACTGCAAAACTATGTCGTCGGTTTTCTCCTTGCTTAGCATTTTTTGGTTTGAACTGAAAACTTGAATTTCAATGAAGTGTAACCAATGATTTAAACAACTTGTTTTCTCTTTGCATACTAATGGAAAAACTTTATGTTTATCAGATTCTTCTAGTGTGTTCCTTTCCCTATAAATGTGGAAAATTTTGAAATTCTAGTAAGTATCAAGTTTTCTCTAAATAATATTGATGATTTTGTCTAATCTCCAGACTTGGGCTTTTCTATTAGTGCTCTTATTAACAATTACCTACGAGTCTCCGTACAAATGTAAATAATCTACCTTTAGTTTGAGCACCAAATATACTACAAGCAACACAACTCGAGCCTCAAATTCATCACTGGTACCCTCCTCTAGCTTATTAGTTGTCAATACGAGGATATTATCAGTCACATCACAAGCCACACATCCAACCTCAGAAGGGCCTAGGTTTATTTTTGAGGCCCCATCAAAGTTAATTTTAACCCAATCGTCCTCAAGTTTACACCACTGATTCTGAAGGAATTATATTTTTCCATTAGTATACACAAGAAAAAACATGATCTACACCATCAGTTTACGCTACACCGACAGATAGGGCACAATACTACCCGACGCCAAGGTTACCCGATACTGCCAAGTTCAAAGTATCCAGACAAAAACTATTTAGTGTTACCCAATGACAAAAAAGTTAAAGGAACCCAATGAGTAAGAAAAGTGCAACCTGATGGAACAACAAAGAGAGGAACCTGATAGATGAAGGG
Source organism: Thuja plicata (assembly GCA_018584345.1). Classification (NCBI taxonomy): domain Eukaryota; kingdom Viridiplantae; phylum Streptophyta; class Pinopsida; order Cupressales; family Cupressaceae; genus Thuja; species Thuja plicata. The sequence goes on along the minus strand of MU228145.1, from coordinate 644,497 downwards.
AACCTATCAATCAGTTCAACAAAGGAACACCAACAGACTTTTAGTTCAACCCGACGACCAAGAACCGACAGTCAGTTACATCCCGCAAAAAGTGGATCTGACTTTCCATTTCAGATAAATCACTGAAGTTGTATATATAGCTTCTTGATTTGTTTTTAAAACCATTATGTATGGAGGAAGCAATGTATTTATTATTTTTTTAATTAGCTTTACTGATTTAAAACATGTAAACTAAACATCAAGGTCAAGTTGTAAACCTTGGATCTAAGAGTTAACATTCTAATGCGTGATTCTAAGATACGTTAAATACTTGTATAAATAGATGCTCAATCTATTATGAGCATGTTGTTGTTTGATGAAGATTTTAGCCACGAAGAGCATCTAAGAACCAGACAAGAGATTTCATGCAGAAGGATAGAAAAGAATCAAATCAGTTTCAAGAACAAGAACACAGGCTACCGACGAGCAGAGAAAGGTATTAATCAATCACTTAAGGTGATATTATTATTATGAAAGATTTAATGGATATGTAATCAAAAATTGTAGATTGCATACTGTCAGGTCAATCATATGTACTCATTCTAACAAGTGTAGTACACTTAAGAAATCCTTTCAAGAAAGGTGGACTTAACAGTCCTATTGCAAATCTCTTAACTGAGTGCACACTTAAATCAGTGTTGCTAAAGCTCTTAACAGAGTAGATCTTAACTGGTCTCCACTTTAATACTCTTAATAGGGTAGATCATCAGAAGTGATCAATTGTAATACTTTACTGGCTCCCTTCCATTCAGTGGATAGTGAAGTTTTGTGGGTGCCATCCCCACTGCAATTTTTACTTCCTAACAAGAGTTTTCTGCGATATCATATCTTGTGTTATGTGTTTATTACTTTCATGAATCTTTCTATGAATGTTGCAAATAATTAAAGATTATGAATTAATACCTCATGCATAAGAAAGAACAACGGTAATGGTTGATAATATGTTAATGAATGATTACTAATATGATGAATTGTGAAAAGAGTTAAAAGTTTTAGAGGTATTGATTCACCCCTCCCCTCTCAGTACTAATTCCCATTAATCCCAACAATTGGTATCAGAGCTAAGTCTCTTCTTGGAAAATCTTAAAGGCTTAAGAGAAAATATCATACGATGGAGAAGTACAAACTTGATAAGAATATTGAGAATAAAAATCTTGAGATATAGATGTTCTATGAATTGTATAAAGAAGCTAGAATCAAGATGAGAGAGCTGCTGGATGAGAGGAAAGGTATGGAAACCCAGAGTAATGAAAAAGATTATCAAGAAGAAGAGATTCCAAATTTCTTTGAATCTTCAGGATCCAATGTAAGTAATACATCAAATACATCAGAAGAGAACATCACAAATCTGAAGGAGATCAATAAACATCAGACAGAGAAAATAAAGATGCTGTAAATCGATCAAGAGAGCCAGATGGTAAGAATGATTGATGTGATGAGTTATGCTAGACAAGTTGAAATAGAAAGAAAACTTGCTATTGATGATAGAAGGAAGATTACTGAGAAGCTACAAAAAAGGAGTTAGAAATTCAAAGACATGTTGAGCATAACCATGAGATCACAAATCAAATTATTCTAATGAGTCAAGAAGCAAACAAAATTAATATAGAACTCATTGAAAGAGTGCAGGCTATCGGTGAACTAAGAGAAGAAAATGAAAAACTAAAGCACGAGGTTAGAATTCAACAACAACGTAATGAAGATATCAGAAAGGCTAAAGAGAGCAATAAAAGAATGGATGATTTTCTTGAAGGACAAAAAAGAGTCAACAACAACAACAGTCTAGGCTTTACTGAAAATGGAGAATCATCAAATCAAGCCAATCCAAAGAATGTCTATGAAAATCCAAGAAAGATGACATGCAAACACTATGGAAAGCAAGGCCACACATCAAATGTATGTCAAGGCAGAATGAAAGGTATTCCTAAATATACATCTTCATTCATAGGATTCTATTATAAATGTAATAAGAAAGGACATAAAGCATATGAATGTAAGTCTAAGTTGGAACAACCAAAGAAGGAAACCTACATGGAAAAATATTTTCCTACATGCAAGATGAATGGGCACACAAGTCTTGATTGCTAGAAAAATAAAAGGCAAGCATGGAAGCCTAAAGGTCAAGAAACTCCCTATCAACCAAAGAGAATTGGTAATCAATATGTATGGGACTAAAATACATGGACAAACTATACATCATGTGGTAGATATGGTCACATTGTTGCAAACTACATGAGGGCATGGACCAAAAGGTCTAGAGGCTGGTCAAACCCTGAAATGTCATACTTACACTATCACAAAGTTGGTCATCTCAAAAAGGATTGCAAAGACTAAATGATAGAGACAAGCACATATCCCAATGTAACACCATTGAAGATATCCGAAGGGCTAGAGACAAAATGTGGAGAAAATCTTCAAGCAATGATGAAGCTGGACCAAGCAATGCAAATAGTGACACCCCATCCAATGGATCTGGTGACATCACCACCCCCACTTGAGCTGAATGAGTAAGTATGGAACTACACTACACAAAGTCATATTTTTCTTCAATTATATTATACAAATTGATAGATAGTCAAAATCTACATAATAAAGATGCATACTATGTTACTTGTTTCAATTTTGAGAAAACAACCCCGTCAGTATACACATACCAGAAATCATCGATGAACATAAAGGATGAGTTTTTTACACTTACCGAAATTTATCGGTCAACACATAAAATGGTTAAGTTACCAATGTAACCTGACACCCGTCGGTAAGGAAGAAAAGTGACAAAGTTGCCATGACAGAATACCGATATATGTCAGTAAAAGAAAAATTGTTAACAGTTGTCCTAAGCATCATGTCAACACCGACAATGATTTTGAAAGACTACCCGATGAACTCCGTCTTCATGTCCTGATGATTCATTGAGCATTTATGACAAAGACTTAGGGAAAAAAGTCTATAAATAGACGATGGGAGCACTTCAGTTTGCACCCACAATTTGAAGAGAAAACAAAGCAAAAAATAGAGCGATTAAAGAGCAGAAAGTAGAGCGACCTCAACTTGATCCACACACAGTAAATAGATCATTCACCATTATCATGGATCAAAGTAAGTACCAAGGGCACCAAAAGTATTTTATCATTATTTATCAAGAAAGCCCTAAATTTAAAGAAAGCCCTAAAACTTGAAAAATGATGGCAACCACATCGAGAACCATAAAGATCAAGAGTGATAAGAAGAATTTGGTTAGGTTAATCAAGAATAACACCTGTGTTGAACCCAAATATAATATATACCTGGAGATTGCATTGCAACCTGATGAAATCGACGCATTCTCTAAGATTCCACCTAGGGTTTTGCTTATAGAAGATGTTAGGTCTTATATTCACTACAAGATTGCTGAAATAGGTGATCTAGAGATGGATGAAGCTTATAAGAAGCTTTGTGATGTAGAAGGGAACCTAAAGGAAGAGCACAAAAACTTAGAGGTTAAAGGGATAACTAATGCCCTATATTTCTCGAGGGACTTCAAGACTGACTAGATTAGGTTGGTGCTTAGCAGATTGCATGACCAAAAGTTGTGGTTGGATCAACCCAAACAAATCACCAAGGATGTCCTTCACACTATCATTGGTTATCTAATAAACAACAAGCCTAAGGCTCACAAGCATCCCTCCAGGCCAGAAGTCACAAAGATCACAAAAGCTGAATGGGTCAATAGAGGACTGAAAGTAAATACCATCACCGATGAGGAACTAAGGTTCGGTGCATGTGTGATTGGTTATAAAATATTTCAAGAAAGCAGGTTGAAAAACATATCTACAACATTAGTAAGAACAACTTACAAGATAGTGACAAAGGGAATATGGATGGATCTATGTGAGATTCTTCTAAAGCAACTTGATGAAAACATGATCACAATCAGGTCCACAAAGACTAACACATGTAAGTTTGGCTCACTTATCATGTGTATCTTTTTCTACTTTCAAGAATAATTTCCTTCAGTAGGAAAAGTGAATTGGGACACTAAAAAACCAGTGACATTATAGATTAGTGAACTAATTAAGTCACTAGGAGATAATTTTGAATCGGTTATGACTGCATACTTCCTTGAATTCAAGGAAAAGATGATGGAAAGAACAAGGATCCCTGAACAACTTGTTGAAAAACATAGGGATGAAATATGTTTTATGGTGGACATAGATTTCACCCACATCAAACCATTTGTACCAAGGACAGCTTGGTTAGCACCACTAGATTATGAAATCAACAATAGATCAAGCCACAAATGCAACTGATGCATTGATCAATGAGCCTATTGACAGCAAACAACCAAGGTTTGGAACCTATGAAGAAGTCAGATCAAAGATAAAAAGAGGCCTAGAAATCAAGAAGACCATTAATAAAAAGGATAAGATGGTTAAGAATCTCAAGAAGATTCTATCGGTTATTAAGGAGGAACAAGAACAACCAGAGGAAACTGATTAACAGGGAACCATCGGTGAAGGGCATGATGAACAGAAATCAGATTCTGAGAAAACTAAATCTGATACACCTCCACCTCCTACAAAGAAGCAAAGGACAAGGAGTCAAACTTCAAATACCAACACTACACCTCTTAAGAAAGGTCAAGTAAGGACCTATAAGAGGAAGCAACTAGAAAAACAAACAAAGAAACAAACTATGAAAACTACACCTACAAAGAGGAGAAAAAGAATGGTTAGAACTAAGGCTGACATTGAGGATTCTAAAGAAGATGAGCTTGATGTTGTAAAGAAAATTTTTAGGAATCAAACTATTGATAAGGCAGCTAAATCCATTGCTACACATGGTACAATGACTGATAAGAAAATTAGACAATGGGATACACTCAAACCAGAGGACCAGAATAAGATACAAGAGGCAATCATCAGGTCAATGGTAAAATTCAAATATGTACCAGCTGAATTCATCAACCAAATACCTAAAGAGCTGGGAAAGGAAATATCTCAATAGTGGTCATATGCTCTATAGACCAAGAGAGAAGCAAGGGAGAGGGTACTTGTTGCACTTATGCCTCCCGAATCTAAGGTTTAAGAAATCAAATAAATTATGAAGAAGCACTTAGGAAAGTTTGTAGCCAAGATAAGGGCTTACAAAGTGCTTGAAGATAAGTTTATAGAGATAGACACAATGACTGAAACAAAATGGAGACAACTCCTAGATCTGCCAGCAGATTCAATAAGTCATGAGGAACAGCTACTTCTCACTGACACACCTCATAGAGAGGAGGAGAAAGAAAAGGTAAGCCCTCAGTACATTGCCTTGGACAATGTTGAAGAAATGGAGAAAATTGATTTGGACAAAGTCATGGATGATCTTGACATTCAAGACATCACAAATTATGAATCTAATAAAGATCCATAGAAGAAAGATGATGTAATATTCATAACACTCAAGGATCATGGAAGGCAAAAAGAATTGAAGACATTAGAGGATAAAGATATGAATGTTGCTGATGAGACATGGTAGGACACATCAGTCATGGACTTAACAGAATTAAACCTTGCAGAGAAAGTACAAAAAGATGAGGATGTCACTGCTCAAAAAGATCAAACTGACGAGCTGGACATCGCTCTAGATAAAGCCCAAGCTAACACACAATGCAATATGCCTATATTAATGAAGGCAATCAATATAATAGAGGGTAATGATGGATCTATTACAGAGGACACAAGCACACCCAAGGACAAGGGTGATGTTGAAGTAAAAGACACCATAGATAATACAAAGGACACAATTGTAGAGCAAGCTACAATCGATAATCAGAAAGATAAGTCTTCTGATCAAAATAAAGAAGCAACACAAAAGGTAGAGGAAGAAAAGTAGAAAGATAAGAGTGAAGAAGAAAAGAAGGATGAGTTGGAGAAGAAAATAGAAGAAAAGTCTGTAGTGACACCCAAGGTTGATGGAGAGACGTTTTCACCAAACTGATAGGTACACCCCGAGTAGAAAACACAAGAAGCTTCATCAACAAAGCCTTTACCAAGCACTTCAGAGAAGACAAATTAACTCGTAATGGTAGTTCATACATCTACGTCCCCACAAGTCTCAAAGAAGAAGAAGAACAAGTATAAGAATCCAGTAACTCTAGATGAAATCATTGAGATTCCAGTTTGTGATCTAAGGACATTGGATCCAACTAAATTAACCAAGTATGCAAGACTCTGTGAAAGGAAGGAAATTCAAGACAAATTAAGAAAAGCCACAAAGAGGCAAAGGTATTGGAAGTAGCAAGAGGTATACTTCAGAAAATAGTACCAGATGTAGATATTGATCAAACAACCTCAATGCTTGATCAACTAGTGGTTCTCATAGAGGCAATCACATCTCAGAACATCGATGCTGAGAAGGTCATGGAAGAAAGACTTGAACAGAAGTATGAGTTCAAGCTAGCAAAAAAGATAAGCTAGGAAGTGGCATTAAAAAAGGTAAAGCTTTCTGAATTGGTGAGCACAATTGATCCAATCATCTCAGAAGCTATTACTTTGATACATAAATTGTGTACACTTGATCAACTCACATAGGAGTATACCAACAAGATAGCACAAATAGATGTTGATCTTAAGACAAGTGCACAAAGTCTCACGAATAATGCAGAGGTGATAAAATTGCACAATGAGCAACTCAAACATGATTAGAAATTGAGACAAGACATATAGATTGTAGAGACCAAGTAAAAAGATGAGGTAAATGAGCTCCAAGCTTAGCTTATACCGATACTTAGCTTAGCTTAGCTTACAACATGTAATAAAGGAAAAAACACTAATTGCCACCCCAGAAATGTCTATCCTAGACAAAATTATGATATGCATGCAAGGCTAGAGCTAGAGAACATGGCACAAGAACTCCTAAAAGAAAAATGGGAGAAATTGCTCGAAGATATCAAGACGACCCATTCCCATATTCTTGACACAATGTAAGTTACACATTTTTGTCACAATTTTTGGCATCTTATAAGTTGTACATTTTTGTCATGAGTATCAAATAAAGGGGGAAATGGTATGTACAGTTAAGTTAGTATAAAGGGGAAGTGATATGTACAGTCACAATAAAAGAAGAAAGGGGAAATGAAAAGAGGAAATGATGTTTACAGTCAAACAACCAAAAGAGAAAAGAACATGGAATGTATAGTAAAGATGCAAGTATACATGTACATACACCTATACTATACCGATGCATACAGTTAGGGGGAGTCATATAATGACAAGATAGAGATGTGGTGTACATACTAAACACTTTAGTATTATGCACATATCATTTTTTGATACTAATGTCAAAGGGGGAGATTGAAGGAATTATATTTTTCCATTAGTATACACAAGGAAAAACATGATCTACACTATCGGTTTACACTACACCGACAAACGGGGCACAACACTACCCAACGCCAAGGTTACCCAATACTTCCAAGTTCAAAGCATCCCAACAAACACTATTTAGTGTTACCCGATGACAAAAAGGTTAAAGGAAACCAACGAGTAAAAATAGTGCAACCCGACAGAACAACAAAGAGAGGAACTAGACAGATGGAGGGAACTTGATGATTAGTTCAACAAAGGAACGCTGACAGACTTTCAGTTCAACCCGATGACCAAGAACCGACAGTCAATTACATCCCACAAAAAGTGGATCTGACTTTCCACGTTAAATAAATCACTAAAGTTGTATATATATCTTCTTGATTTGTTTTTAAAACCATTATGTGCGGAGGAAGCAATGTATTTATTATTTTTTTTATTATTTTTACCTATTTAAAACATGCAAACTAAAGATCAAGGTTAAGTTGTAAACCTTGGATCTAAGAGTTAACATTCTAATGCGTGATTCAAAGATAGGTCAAATACTTGTATAAATAGATGCTCAATCTATTGTGAGCATGTTGTTGTTCGATGAAGATTGTAGCCACAAAGAGCATCTAAGAACCAAACAAGAGATTTCATGCAGAAGGACAGAAAAGAATCAAATCAGTTTAAAGAACAAGAACATAGGCTACCAACAAGTAGAGAAAGGTATTAATTAGTTACTTAAGGTGATATTATTATTATGAGAGCTTTAATGGATTTGTAATCAACAATTGTAGATTGCATACAGTTAGGTCAATCATATGCACTCATTCTAACAAGTGTAGTACACTTAAGAAATCCTTTCAAGAAAGGTGGACTTAACAGTCCTATTATAAATCTCTTAGCCGGGTGCACACTTAAATCAGTGTTGCTAAAGCTCTTAACAGAGTAGATCTTAACAGGTCTCCACTTTAATACTCCTAACAGGTTAGATCATTAGAAGTGATCAATTGTAAGCCTTTACCAGCTCCCTTCCATTCTGCAGATAGTGAAGTTTTGTGGGTGCCATCCCCACCACAGTTTTTACTTCCTAACAAGAGTTTTCTGCGATATCATATCTTGTGTTATGTATTTATTAATTTCATGAATGTTTCTATGAATGTTGCAAAAAATTAAAGATTATGAATTAATACTACATGCCTAAGAAAGAACAACAATAATGGTCAGTAATATAGTAATGAATGATTACTAATGATGAATGGTGAAAAGAGTTAAAAGTTTTAGAGGTACTGATTCACCCCTCCCCTCTCAGTACTACTTCCCATTAATCCCAATAGATTTGTCTCCATGTACTTTGCAGAAGGATGAACCCCTGAAGACCCATTAATGGGTGTAAATCAAAAACTTCTTATCCTCAACCATATCTTGAACAAACTAATGTTATACACCAATATATTTTTTTCAAACATGGAAAGTAGTCTTTGTTAACCATTTTTTCTATTCTTAGCTTTCCTCTATTTAATGTGGTGAATGCATTATTATCGACTCTATCCATATTTTCTTATAGTTTAAAGTCTCACCTAAAATTGAAGAATGCCTCAACACCTTCATTAGAGGCTCATGCACTAAATTAATACCTAAAATAAAAAAATATTCAATGAAAATTATAACTAAAACATCCTTCAAAGATAAATATATGCAAAAATAACTAGAACAAGATTAATATGCAATCAAAGATAATATTTCATATCCATTCTATTAAGATAGAGAATAAATTACTTTATATTAATAATAAGCTCAATGGTCATCAAATTTCATGATCATATGGGGCTCACTTTAGTGTTCTTTGTAGGCCCTAGAATTTGACCGATCCTACTTGAGCCAATGACTAATTTTAGAATCTCAACATCATTTTGACTCCCTTGACCTATTTCCAACCCATCAAGACTAGAATAGGGCACATAACACCCTATTCCTAGTGGACTACAGTGCCTAAAATCATAGCCCCCCAAACTATGGTGCTAGGCACGATAGTCAAGCCAAAATGGGCCCAAATATGAATCCTCTAATGGTTTTAAAATGGAGAGCCATAAAATTCTCCCTATGTAAGCCTTCTTCAAATTTATCAATATATTTTGCAAGTTAAAGTGTAAAATAAAACCTCACCCCCTAATTTGGGCATCTCATTCTTACAATTAAATCTCTGGTCAAATAATTGAGAAAGCATTTCAATCAATTTGAAGGAAATAGAGGAGGAGGTCTAGCATTGAAGGATTCTGGTATTGAAGATGAAATCCATGATCAAGTTTATATGTTTTGTCCATGAGTGAAGACATAAATTATCTCCCTTCTAGAATCATCAGACTTTTATGAAGGATCAAAGGGAATGAGAATTGATAGCAAAGGTATAACACTGTGGATTCATCATCTTTACTTTAGATTAAAGGTTTCTTTCATACATCATTTATTGTAGGAAAGGTTGAATCCTCTTAGGGCTTGATCTGGGCAAGTCCCCATACAACCCAATACCATTTTTTCCTCTTATTATGTGCATGGATTCATATTTGGGAGAGAAGAATTACAAATCTAGCATGAGTAGAGTGAAACAAGAGTCCCAAACTTTGAAAGAGTGAAAAAGCCTTGGTACTATGGCTTAGCTACATAGTTAAACACTTTTTCTATGAAACTTTAGGGAGATAATTAGAGTGACATCTTTAGCCATAATCTATTCTCAATATCTACATCAGACATCATTGGGAATAAGTTGCTTAGCCAAATAGTCCTATATTTTCAAGCCTAAATTTTTATTCCTTGTTTCTAGATTATACTCAGAGTTTTCATATGGGCATGTACACCAAGATGGTGAAAAAAAAGTGCTTAGTCACCTAAAAATCCAAAAAATGTAGCTAATGCATTTAAGTTTTTTGAAAATTCAAATAACCGAAATGTGTTATGGCTTGAAATTTTTGAGCCATAATATGTACAAGGTCTTATAAATAAAACCTCATACACATTAATAATATAAAAAAACCATGATTAGGTTTACAAAAAACATAACGAAATAGAATTTTTATGATCATAATTTTTTTTAAAACTGGCTGACGCCGAGGAAATAACAACTTCAAAAAAAACCAAAGGAAATCCAATTATGTTTTTGTTTCTATCAACCAAATCAATTTGTCACAACATCAAAGAGGAAACACACCAACTCAAATGAGCAATTTCATGAAGATATAGGTCTTGAAACTCTTCTTCTCTTATAGGCCAATAAGTAACATTCATAAAAATAGGGGAGCCCTAATGAACCTAAGACATCCCAACATGATTATATAAGTTTATAAGATAATTAATTGCAATGGAATGGATTTCCTTGGTGGTATGGATATATAGTTTCACAGACCATGAACTTGGCAATGACTGAGTTGTATAGCTTTGAATATTGTGAGAATATTAGGTGATATAAGTTGAAATACAATATGGGAATTATGAAAGAGTTTCCAAATCTATTAAGAGTGCCCAAAAAAACACCGATGGAGCATGCCACTTGGAACCCTTTATTTTTTACAAAGCTTTCACAGTAAGGGTTTCCATTCTTTCATTTCCCCTATATAAATTTTCCATCTTAGAGGGGTGCATTTGATGGATTGTAGCAAACATAATTATAGGAATCGCCATAAGTCACTAGGCTTTGAATCCATCAACAAATCTATTTTATCTACCTTCACAGTACATATTTGCATACCTTTTTCATTAAATTCATCCATCATATTTTCTTCCCCACCTTTAATGGATTACTTTGACCCTAGACATGAAGAATCCATGACCATTACATAACAAGGAGTGGCATTTAATCTTCATGGTTGGGGAATGGGAGGAAAATTACTATATGTTGAGTATTCCAATCCCACTGTCCAATACTAGGGCATCCTTATTGTTTTCAATTTTGATACCACCATATATCCACACACTCTAAGGTCCTACTTCCACCAATATGGTATTAATATATAGAAGAATTGAGGGGGGGGGGGGGGGAAATNAGGGGGGGGGGGGGGTAAATCAGTAAAAATAGAACATATATTAATTCAACCAAAGATATGATTATGCTCTTAAGTATCTTCCACAAAATCAAACAAGTAACTATAACTATGCAATAGAAGTAAAATAATCAATCAACCACAATTCATAAATCATAACACTACAAATTTTATAATGGAAACCCTTATCAGATGGAAAACCCACGGTGGGGTGACACACACAATCTCTACACTACAGATAAAGGAGTTTTTCCGATTAAGAGCTTACAATACCCTATTAGGGGCTCACCTTGTTAGGAGTGACTAGTACCTTGTTAGAAGTACAATAAGATCTATTAGGATCTACCTTGCTAAAGGATTTTGAACTCATTCTCAAAAGTCACCTTGTTAGAGGATTTACACAAAAAATACTTGTTAGGATCCACCTTGTTAAGGGATTTAACCTTGCTAACCTTTTGAGTTAGCCTTGAGCATTGAACTCGAATCACTAATATTTGAATGACATTGCTTGTATATAAGATCTAATCCAATCTTTGATCACTTGACATAAAAAAAATATGTCTCTAATCGCAACCACCAAAATCATGATCAACAACCCTAAATCCCTGATTTAGCATCCCTTTTTATAGTTGTTCTTAAGTCAGTTAAACATTAAAAATAATCCACAAGTCATCCCTCAATTTGACTTAATTCATGAAACTTTGTGTCAATAAATCTTCACATGTTGACCCAAAAATGTAATACAAACATTTAATACAAAACATCATCGTGGACTTAAACCACCTTAACCATCTAATCATAAGGTATCAATCGGTAACTCAACCAGTTCACATAGAACAATTGCCAAAAAACTAACTTCACATTCTATTGATTTAACTGTCATGGTCATAAATTTGTACTCCTCTGATCATAATAAGAATCTGGTAATGATCGCATCTCCAAATATTCTCACCATCTTGAGTGCTACTCAAAACTCAAAACTGTTATGTCTTCTTGCTCACCGACCTAAACACTTAGCATATCTGCTTCACCTATTCATCCTGTCAATCAGTTAGGGTAACATATTCACCAAAATTAATAGAATTAACAAGTTTCCAGCAATGAAAAACTAAAACTCATCAATTCTCAACAAAAATTCATCATAATGCCAACAATCTCCCACTTTGGCATTGATGGAAAAACATATACAGAGCAATAGGTAATATAACTATCTACTTAATTATCTGTTGTATATTGATCACCTCCTCAACTATATACTCTCTCTTTCACTAAAATTATACAAATTACTCCCCCTTTGCAAACAATGACAAAGGTAGAAAACTTAACTTCAAAATGAAAAGCTTACCCATCACAGTATTGCAAAAACATCACTAAAATTTGCTTTTGAAGTATCTAATGAATTCTCCCATGATTTCTACAAATGTATAATACCTTTGAGCAGTTCATAAAAAATAGAAGCTAACTCTTGCATGGCTTCAAGATTACTCATATCGGGTAATACAAGAGTTACCTTTGCTTATTTAACAGTCTGTTGCATAACATCAAGTGTAGGAATCAAATAACTCTGTAACACCAACAATGTTTTATCCTCTTGTCTTGTTCTCCTTGCAATGTTTTGAAATTATGATTTATCAACTTTACTTGTGACCCATAGGCTACAAGTGGGTGTAAAATAGGATCAAAAGTAGCAATCAAATATTTAATCTCTTATTGAGCTTCATTTCTCTTGAGCTCCAAATCTTGAGTAAACAATAAAAAATAAAAAACCTTGGCTAACAATTTACCAATTCCCTACAATTTTTCCTTTACCTTAGTGACTTGAACTATAATTTTTCCTTTGTCTAATGTAATGGTTTCCATCAACTTCTTATTCCTCTTCTTCTCATACTCCACCTTAGCTCTATTCATAGGTGCATCTTCCAAAATTGAAATTTGTTCAATAATAGAACTAGCCAAATATCCATTTGTTCAATTGTAGTAACATTGGGATCACATGCAATGTTAGGTACAAGATTAGATAAAATATCTCTAGCTATCTTTGATACTTGAGCTCAGAGATAGAAAAGCACCAAATTACAGAGAGTCATGACTGACAACTACATAGAGAAGGTATGAAAATATATTTAGAAGGGTCAATGATCAACATAACTATAATGGGTTTTCTCATACGACACTCAGGTTTAAAAAAACTAACAGGGCTCACTTTCAATGGTTCCCAAAGCTAAGAAAGGAAAAACAACTTCTCTTTGATATCTTTGAGGAAGAATTGTGTAGTGATGTAAGATTCTACCATCAGCCAGAATATCATTCCTATTTACACCATTCTCATCAAGAAGCAACTAAAAAATACTAGACTCAAAATTTAGATTTCAAGCCACAATATTATGGAGCGTTGAATAGAGGGTTTCATCAAGGGTAAAATGATCAATATAGGTCACAATTTTTATCATAGGATAGAATATTTGAAAATCCCCACAAAGATTTTTATGATCCTTTACCTTCTCATAAAGTGGGAAAAAGGGAAAAAAAGAGCCAAAAGTTGGAGCCAGAGGACATGCATTACCATAAAATCAATGATCCTACAATCCAGAAGGGGTTTCATGGTAAATAACACTTTCCCACAAATGGAGTTGCCTTCAATCCAAAGAATGATGCATCTCTCAAACTAAAGCCTCAAAGCACAAATAAAAAACCTACAACAAGTGGGTCTTCTAAGAAACAAAGAAAAGTATGGAGAAAGAAGGTTAATAAGAAGTAGAGACAACCATCCATGGGAAAATGTGAGGATTCACTGATCCAAGAGGATACCTCATCTATTACTTTCTTACAAGAACAATTACCACCCCATTCTATGGATCTGAGGCAGAGATCCATTATATGTAAGTTTGGCATACTATGTTACCAATATCATCATTGTAAACTCTTCTAGAGGAGGAATGGGAAGGTGTTGATCTAGTCTTTTACTTAATGGAAAAAGGTATTTTTCTTTTTCTATTCCATGATAATAAGTACATAGATGTTGTTTTTAAAAAAAAATATTGGGTTTTTCAAGGGGTTGGTTTTTGTATGAATGCTTGGTCACCAAATTTTACATCTGCTAATTTTGACAATCGATTTGTTCCTATTTGGATACAAATGCAAGATTTGCCTCTAGAATATAGGGAATTACATCTCATTGAACTTATGTAAAATAAGATTGCTATTTTTCTCAAACATGACAAATTGGCTTTCCATGACCCTTCCAAATCTGTAAGGACACTCATTTTACTAGATACTTCTAAGAAAGTCCCAAAGGTTATTCAAATGAATTTAGTTAATGGACTCTGGGTACAATCCATTTTTAGTCCCTGCCATCTAAGGCGGGGATTAATGTTTTTGGGCCTCTTTTTTGCATTAGTCTCTACTTTGAAAATCATGGAAACCGCAAAATATTTCCTATAGACTATGGTCATCATTTCAATGTCTATTAAAATGAATTTCCAACTGCAAAATTCCTAGTTTTCCATTGGCAAAGCTTGTTTTTCTGGGAAATCTTTATCTTTGTATTTTCCTGCACAGAAAATTCGGCTGAAAAAAAGTTTTGAGATTCGCGGTATGCGGTGGAAATTTACAATGCGTGTTGTTCCTGGGTTCCCTTTGCAGAATACTAGACGTGACCTTTGCATGTTATGTTTACATTGAGAAAGGAAAGGAAAGGTCCTTTTATAGTCCACTATACCAGCCATATGTTTTTGGGTCTACATACGGTGACAACAATATCAGACTACCCCATACTCCTTGTAGGAGGAAATCATTATGCTATTTTATTCCCTTATTACCCCAAATGAAGGTGCCTTGTCTTCACCTTCAACTTTCTATTCACGGAGAAAATCAATCAATCCTGATATGGAATCAAAGATATGCTTCTTTAATCTTCTCTAAGCTTATCGTAGTTATGTAGGATGCAGGATTTGGTTGAACCTTTGAAAGTAGATTTAGGTTTTGTTTTCCTAAATGGATATATTGTTGAATGAAGAATTGATAATAGTTATGTGTTCCTAACAAATACTAATTTGCAGAATCTTACTGTACCATCTTTTGAAAATAATCTCTAGGTTTTTATATGTGTGATATTCTTGTTTCATATATACCAGTCTCTATAATCTCCAGGTTAGCTGAAAAAGTTAGAGATTTCTTCCAAACTCAAATCTACAGAATGTTGCTTTACTAGTAGAAGCAATTTTCATTTTGCAAAAAAAAATTTGCAGAGACCCAATCCAGTTATGTGTTCCTAGCAGATACAAATTTGCAAAACCTTTCTATACCATTTTTTTGAATACATATTGTTATTGGCCATATCGAGTTGCTCGTGGAAATGGACTCTAAACAAATGCAAGCATTCCATAGAGTAAGTAGACATTTTTTTTGAGATACCTCTTCATAAATGAAATMTGTGTTTGGGAGGAGCTGGGAATTTAGATTTGGGATCTTATTTCTCTAGGGGATCGCATTTGGTTTTGTGGGGTTTTATTTTTTTAATTGACATTCATATTGTGGGGGGATACACACATTCTTAGCACAATAACCTTATGGATGTTTGAACATCCAGTTCCTGTGCAATGGTTCTCTCGCTACCTCTGGACGATCTTTTTATTATATGGATTAGGGAAATGTGGGTGCCTAAGAAGCAGCTCAAATGAAGCACAAAAACTTTGACACATTACCAGGCGGTCTCCATGAATAGCAATTCAAGACTGGCTGATATTGTAAGGAGAATAAGTTTTTGCCCTTTCCATGGTTTGCAATAGACTATTCTGGTATGCAAGTATGAAAAGTGTGGTTGCACATCAATATAGCAAAAATGTACATGCTTCCTTTCAAACTAGACACTGTAAAGAACCATTGTGCTCAGCTTGCATATCTGAAGCAAGATTGGTTATCAATGTCCTTGACCCTATTAGAGGAATCACTGAATCCTGATCTCCATTATATATATAGCCCACACAAAAGCAAGACTGGTTATTAATGCCCTTAACCCTATTACAGAAATCATTGAATCCTAATCTCCACAGCATATGTACCCCACACAAAAATGTATTAAAACCCAATATAACTAATTAGAAAGCATAGTGTGTAGAAAACGGAAATAAACTAGAAAATTTCGCTATTACAATGTTAGGGTATTAATATGAGAATTCAATTGCATAGTTTTGAATAAAATTGAAAGTGAAAAGGAAGACAAGCAATACATTGGAGTTGATTTATTCTCATTTGTTTAGGCCCATGTCATGTTCCATGCATAGATTTTTATCTATACGTTGTTTCATTCATAGATGATACCACTAGATGTGCAAGTCAAATAGCTTCCATCTATTTTGTAATTGATTTTATTCGTTACTTTTCTTGTTGGAAAAATAACAAACCTGCAAAAAATTCATAGAGGTTTTTCTACAAGTGCTAGTGCGCCAATCAATATATAAAATTGTTGTCAGATGGTTTTTGAGTTGATGTTTTCGTTGAATTAAAAAAAAGGCAAGTTTTACGCATCCTTGGCTAATGTGAAACAACTCTGATCTATATTTTTTTGTAGCAGATTTTCTCTTAGATTCTCGCAATCAAATATAGTGTATATAGTTTCTAGCTTGAATACTACAGAATCTCTGACTTCAGAGCATCATAATTGGGAACTAAAATTGTGTGTTTCATGCTAAAGCTCTGAATTCAAAATTTGTGTTTTTATTTGTTTCTCACACTACAATTATACATATAGAGAATATCTATTGCATAGTGTACAATTTTCTATTAGTATTCAGGCATTCAGATAGCAGTCTATGTATGCATTATACCCATATTATAGTGGCATTTACCTTATATTTTAATAAGTTATACATGTAGAAAAAAAGATCTCAAATGGGGATGGGAAGGGGCAAGGATATGCCCATGTAACATGATATAGAAGAAAAAACATGACAAGATGTGAAGAAAGCATGGTTGAGCATATCAACACTAACAGTCATAATGATGACATGTAACTGATTGAATGTTTGATAATGTTAAGTTGAAGATGATGCAAGACATTAAATCAGTTAATGGTTTGTATTGTCATTGATGTCAACTTGATGTCATCTATATGGACATGTACATAATGCCAAAGACTTCAGAGAATCAATGGAACAAAGATTATGCTTTCTACAATGCATAAAATTCAAGTATTCACTAAGTGACAGATAACACCGACGGAGTGCACACCATCGGTAAAGACAAAGAAAAACTCACAGTGATGCAAAATGAGAAGAAGACAGTGTTGCATGACAAAGAAGAATCACAGGATGCCCGACAAACTAAAAATAGAGTTGCCCGACAGACGGAGATCCTGAAGCTATCTAAAGTTACACCGACGAAACTGGCAGTTGTCACTGACAACAAACTATAGAATTGACCGACGGAACAAAGAGATCAGAAAATGAAAAAATATCTAGCTAGAAGAGCTTAAGGATAGACTTAACTGGTTGTTTTATTTGTTTTATTCGACCATAGTTAAGTAATTGATTTAAAGAAGATTTATACTGTTGGAAAGAAGATAACTATGAGATAAATCAGGAGTTAAAGCCGTAACTCAAATTGGCTGGATTGTTTTTCACTCCAAGAATCAAGAATCAAGAATCATGAATTAAGGAATATCATGTCTATATAAGACACAAGCATAATTCATTATCGCATGAAATCAGATACACGAAAGGGGAGTGAATAGAAAGAAGATGTTGAAGAGAAACTGGTGAAGGATAAACTTCATATAGTCCTAATCAATCAAGCTAAGGGAGAGCTAAAGAATTTTGCAGACACCGATGAACAATGAAGCATAGCATCACAGAGCAAAAAATGTGGAGCACAAAGGAATTGAATTGATACATTTATCAGAGAGGTATTGTACTTAAATAGATCTAAAAATCTGCAATTCAAAGTTGCATTAGAAATAGGTCATAATATTTCAGTTTAACCATTGAAGCATCAAGTCTCTTAACAGAGAAGAACTTAACAGTCTTCTATAATTAAGGTATATCCTAACAGATTACCAAAAGGGTTGATTCATGAAATTAGCATTGAATTTTCATAAATCCTATTGAAAGCCTAAGAAGGAGGTTGATTCAAGGATGGTAGCAAGATTTGCCTAAAGCCTATTGACAGTCTAATAAGGAGGCTGATTCAAGGATGGTAGAAAAATAGATGCCAGATACTAAGTGACAACCTATGTATAAAAATCCTCTAACAAGGTCGCACTTAACAGTGTGTTTGTAACCTTTGACAGGGTTGGCTCCTAATAGGGCTCACTTTAGAAGAGTAAAAATTTGGGGTACCAGTCCCTATGGTTTTTTCCCTTGACAGGGTTTCCATGTTAAAATCCATGTGTTATGTGTGTATGGTTTATTGCTTTATTATTTTACATTTCACATATGCATTTCTGGATTGATTGGTATACTCTACATATTTACTGAGCATCAGTAAATAAGTTTTACTGCTTATCGGTAATCAAGGAGATTAAGGACAGACAAGGTAAACCAAAATATAGTTAATTATTTCAAAGTATTTCAAGGCATGCATCTTGTAGGGAATTAATAATCTGAGGTGTATTGATTAGTGGATTAAAGTTTAAAGGATAAATTTTTAAGGCCGCTGATTCACCCCCCCTCTTAGTTATTACTAACAATTGGTATTAGAGCTTGTGTGCTTAGAAGGAAGGTTTCAAGACCTAATTAAAGATCACAAGACGAACAGACAAGATGTGCCTAAGTTGAACAAAGACAACTTTGCTTCATGGCAAAGAAGGATAAGACTCCACTTATCAGGTATTGGTAATGATATTACTCAATACTTAGATACTGAATATGTGTTTCCTACAGGACCATTGATAGTAGATCAATTGAGAGTGAAGCATGAGTATAACTGCATGGTTATAGAGCTTTCTTCCTCACTCTCTAATGCTGAATTTGAAGATGTCAAAGATTACAAAACCGAAAAGACAATGTGGGACAAACTGAAGCTTGTACATGAAGGTGATACAAATGTTCTGAGAGCCAAGGCAGAAAGCCTTAGAGGAAAGTTTGATGATCTCAGAATGAAAGAAGGTGAAAACATCACACAGTACATCATAAGAATAAAATAAGTAGTCAATGCTATACCAGGTGTTGGAGGTACACTTGAAGAGGAGACAGTGGTAAGTAAAATCTTAAGAACCTTATTGCCTGTATATGCTAATAGATTTTTTGCTATTCAATAAATGAGAGTAGTAGCAAACAATTCAGTTACTCTTGATAGCCTAATTGGTAGTCTAATTTCATTTGAGATGAATAACTTTGACAATAGTGTCTTACCAAGTTTAGAGTTTGCATTTAAGTCTTCTATGAGAATAAGCAAATCTAGTCAGAGACACTCATCTAGGAGAGACAGTGAAAGTGAAAGTGAAGAAGAAGATCTAGATGAAATAGAAGCACTCATGGCAAGAAGAATGCAAAGAGGCAAAGGTAAATACAAAGGCAAGTTACCACTTGTATGTTTTAATTGTAAAGAGATTGGACACTTTGCTGCAAGATGTCCTAACAGAAGAAAAGATGACAGAAGTGATAACAGATCTTTTGAGAAGAAATCTGACAAAGGTGATAACAAAGATTACAAAGGTTACCAATGATTAGAAACAAATGATACCCGAGGCTACAAGGATAAAGGAAAGAAGGCTAGCTATCTAGCTGCTTGCAAAGATGAAGATACTGACACCAAACCGGATGATGACATCGAGATAGTATTTGTAGTTGTGAAGGATGATTCAGATGAAGATGAAAGGCATGAAGAAACTGCACTCATATCTAAGATTAGTAAGAATTATATATGGATTATAGATAGTGGCTACACTCACCATATGACCGGTAACAAAGAAAATTTTAATTCTTTTGAATACTATAATGGTGGTACAGTAAGAATGGGAAATGATATACCTTGTCAAATTGAAGGTAAAGGAACAATAATGCTGAATAACCTGATCAAATGTGAAAATTATTATTGGGTAAAAGGATTGAATTATAATCTATTGAGTGTTTCTCAGCTAAATAATTTAGGTCACAGAGTATCATTTGAGAACAAGAAGGCAAATATCTTCAATGAATCAGGAAAATGGATTGGTACCGGTGAACAGACCAAAGGTAACTTATTCTGTCTAAATGACACTAACCCTACTTGCTTGTTGACTAGAAATGAAGACATATGGTTGTGGCACAAAAGATTGTGTCATGTGAATTTTGACAACATGATGAAAATAAGCAGAAAAAGAAGTGTAAGAGGCTTACCGACAATGACAAAGCCAGACAACAT
>MU228145.1:610786-621385 GCA_018584345.1 Thuja plicata | reverse complement strand
TTGCCATCAAGTATCATTATTTAAAAGAACAAGTTCAAGAAAAAGAGGTGATACTTGAATATGTGCAATCAAAAGAATAATTGGCTGATATCTTCACCAAGCCACTGCCCAAGGATACATTTGAGTAACTGAGAAAGAGACTAGGGGTCAAACCCATGTCTACCAGTCAGTAAAATACTGAAGGCTATATCAGCCTATATATTATCAGAATATTATTCATGATTGATGCAAGCAAAAGATGAACTTCAAAGCTACATCTATAGACAGAAAGGTATATATCAGAACCAAGCACCAGAGCATATTGTTGTATTGATGATGGATAAGGGAAATTCAAGGAATATATTATGGATAGAAGAAAATTATTTGACATGAATGTCAAATATTTGTAAAATATTTGTTTGGCATTGTTGTCAAAGGGAGAGAATGTATCCATATTATCATCAGAAACTATTCATTATCAGATTACTCCAAATAGGGAGAGATCATATCCATAGGGAGAGAATTTGTATAAAAGTTGCAAACAAAAGATAGAGACATCAAAGAAGAAAAAAAATCAAAAGAGAGAAATTGACACTAACAGAGGACACAACACTTCAGAAGAAGAAACACAGAAAGCTGCAAGAATCAAATCTAAGCTAACACAGAGCTTACAAGACATTAAATCAGTTAATGGTTTGTATTGTCATTGATGTCAACTTGATATCATCTGTACGGTCATGTACATAATGCCAAAGACTTCAGAGAATCAATGGAACAAATATTATGCTTTCTGCAATGCATAAAAGTCAAGTATTCACTAAGTGACAGATAACACCGACGGAGTGCACACCATCGGTAAAGACAAAGAAAAAGTCACAGTGATGCCCGATGAGCAGAAGACAGTGTTGCTTGACAAAGAAGAATCACAGGATGCCCAAAAAAATAAAAATAGATTTGCCCGACAGATGGAGATCCCAAAGCTATATGAAGTTACACTAATGGAACTGGCAGTTGTCACCAACAACGAACTACAGAATTGACCGACGGAACAGAGAGATCAGAAAATGACAAAATATCTAGTTGGAAGAGCTTAAAGATGGACTTAACTAGTTGTTTTATTTTTTTTATTTGTTTTATTTGACCATAGTTAAGTAATTGATTTAAAGAATATTTATACAGTTGGCAAGAAGATAACTACAAGATAAATCAGGAGTTACAGTCATAAATCAAATTGGCTAGATTGTTTTTCACGCCAAGAATCAAGAATCATGAATCATGAATTAAGGAATATCATGTCTATATAAGAGACAAGAATAATTCATTTCTGCATGCAATCAGATACACAGAAGGGGAGTGAATAGAAATAAGATGCTGAAGAGAAACTGGTGAAGGATAAACTTCATACAGTCCTGATCAATCAAGCTAAGGGAGAGTTAAAGAATTCTGCAGACACCGACGAACAGTGAAGCACAACATCACAGAGTAGAAAGTGTGGAGCACAAAGGAATTGAATTGATACATTGATCAGAGAGGTATTGTACTTAAATAGATCTGAAAACTTGCAATTCAAAGTTGCATTAGAAACAGGTCATAATGTTTCAGTTTAACCATTGAAGCATCAAGTCTCTTAACAGAGCAGGACTTAACAGTCTTTTATAATTGAGGTATATCCTAGCAGATTACCAAAAGGGTTAATTCATGAAAGTAGCATTGAATTTGCATAAAGCCTATTGACAGACTAAGAAGGAGGTTGATTCAAGGATGGTAGCAAGATTTGCCTAAAGCCTATTGATAGTCTAAGAAGGAGGCTGATTCAAGGATGGTAGAAAAATAGATGCCAGATACTAAGTGACAACCTATGTATAAAAATCCTCTAACAAGGTCGCACTTAGCAGTGTGTTTGTAACCTTTAACAAGGTTGGCCCCTAACAGGGCTCACTTCATAAGAGTGAAAATTTGGGGTACCGGTCCCAGTGGTTTATTCCCTTAACAGGGTTTCCACGTTAAAATCCAAGTGTTATGTGTGTATGGTTTATTGCTTTATTATTTTACATTTCACATATGCATTTCTGGATTGATTGGTATACTCTGCATATTTACTAACATCAATAAATAAGTTTTACTGCTTATCGGTAATCAAGGAGAATAAGAATAGACAAGGTAAACTAATAGACAATTAATTATTTCAAAGTATTTCAATGCATGCATCTTGTAGGGACTTACTAATTTGAGGTGTATTGATTGGTGGATTAAAGTTTAACGGATAAATTTTTAAGGCCACTGATTCACCCCCCCCCTCTCTCAGTTATTACTAACACGTAATCTTTCAATTAACGATGCAAAAATAAAAGAAAACCTAAACTGATCACAAAACTAGGATTGACCAAAACTAGAAAATGATGAGGATGTTTTGTAACTCTACACCAAAGGGAGCTTGTAAGATATTATACAAACCAAATTTTTTGAAGTATTCTTCATGATTTATGGTATCTATAGTCTTATAGTTTCCAAATGCTTCTTGTTTTTGTCTCCTCCATTACCAGTAGATTACAAGCATGAGGCACATAGTATAACACCCATACAACTACCCAATAATGTCATCCATGTTGTTGAAACCATGATCTATTACAGCCACAACAAAAAATAGTTGAGAGGCATAGAAGAAAAAATGATTGAGACAAGCACATACAAGGATTGTTCAAGCATTGTCAATGGATTTGAAACCTCAACATTGAAGATTAAAAAATCTATGTATAATCATTGAAATAAGCCCATCACACTTATTCGAATTTGTTAGGTCATAACATTGACTATGTACTCCAAATTTTTTCCATATGATGATAGTCATACAATATGATCTACATCAAGCTAGTAGAGTTATAATTCATAAATGTGTTGGCCAATCACGTGATTTAATTCCACTAATTTTTATATTTTTCACCTTTAGATGCAAACTTATTACATTTTAAATCTATTTTATGACTAATTTTTGTAACTAAAGTTATTTTATTGTCGATATCTCACATCACAATTGTGATGCAATCACATTTCCTTCATCCAAAAGTGAGCTGTGAATTGGCCTATTTTGGATCCTTTATCAATTTTGCTACTTTATTTCCTGGATTTTTTTTAAGAAGACCGTCATATAACCCTATTCACTTTGATTGCTCTTACTGCTCTATTTGCATATCAAAATTAAGAAGATGTTGAAATCTGCAGTTGTTTCTAGTTCATTATTCTCTTCATCAGAAATGTGATGAAATATTGAACTCTTCCAATGATATTCGATAGGATGATTACAAAATATTTTCAATACCTCCAAATAATTTTTTTTTTCTTATGTATCCCACAACATATATGAAAATTTTGTATACAAATATTGTATTTATAACTATGGGAAAATCTCTTTTCATTGTCTACACAATTAAATAAAGTAAATGATGATTCACTCAGCCTATTCGTAATTACATACAAATTATGTAGTAGTGAGAACAATACTGATTACGACTATGGAATTCCATATCATGAATACTCTTACTGTGTATGTCTTATTAATTTGATTGACTTGCTACTAAAAAAAAGCTCCATTAAGAAAAACTTAATAGAATTTAGTGTGACCCTTGGCCACCAGCCATATTTGGAATAGCAAAATGTTAAGATGACTGTAAGCCCTTTGTTCTAATCACTACATTTGATAGGAAGGATTTCTCATCACCACATGCCTCTCTTTTGCTGACACCTTCCAAACCCTGCCACTCCCCTACCTAAGGCAGGGACTCTAGTTGCACGCAGCCCTTGTTATAGAAAGTGTTTTCCATTCATCATTAGAGAATTCTCAAGATAAGTCCCCACATTCTTTGTTGCAAGCAAAAGTACATTATCCAATCGGTTCATGGTGCACAAGAATCAATATTTTTCAAAAACAAAGAACTGCCAAGGGTTACAAAATGAGAAAATTATATTGCACAATGAATTCCAAGATAATCATATTACTCCATAGTTTTTGGTGAGTCTAATAAATGTAGTTCTCCACTACTGCAGGCAAAAAATCCTAACTATGGCTCGATCAAGGTTATTAATAAAGCACTCTTCAAGGATTTGAAGTTCAATCCACCTTTATGCATTCAAATAATATGTCCAAGAATGCAAACTATTACTGTGGATCTCCCACAAAGATATATCACCCCTCAAATTATGATGCATTGTTCCACTAAGGCTACATATAATCAAGTATCTAAAAAGAAGCTCCCAGATCATATTCTGGAAAAAAGGGCGCAAGAACTACTGCTATCAATTGCCTTTGATCTAATAGAGGAAATTTTAGATGATATCTTCAATGAGGATAGTAAAATGAGATAATTATAACCTTATGAGACCTTTCACTTTAGAGGAGGTTCATAAGGTTGTTTTCTCGATGGCAGTGGATAAATTGCTAGACTCTAATGGGTTTAATTTTCTTTTATATATAAAAATGTTGGGATATTTTGGGTTGGTATTTGGTACAGATCTTGGTAGAATCAAGGAAGAGTGGACAAGTCTTGAAGACTTTCAATGTAACAAACATAGTCATACTGCCTAAAAGGAGCCAAAAATATTTGAAAATTAAGGCCCATATCATTGTGTAACACCATCTACAAAATTATCACAAAGGCTATTTATCTGAGACTCCAACCCCTTATTCCAAATATCATATCTCCAAAATAGGGAGTATTTGTACTAGGTAGGAAAAAGGTTGAGGGTGCATTGGTGGCACATGAGGTATTACACTCTATACATAACTCAAAACTTTCAGCCTTCATAGTTAAATTAGATATAATGAAAGCTTATGACAGGGATAAATGAGATTTCCTACATAAAGTTTTGAGGAAATTTGGTTTTTCCACAAAGTGGTGTAAGTCAGGGGCATACTTCCTAGTTATAATAAATGGATCCCCTTGTTAGAATAACTGAGAGGGGGGGGGGGTGAATCAGTGGCCTAAAAATTTAATCCAATAATTCAATCCAAAACTTTATACCACAAATATAATACCTCTAGTTATCTTTAGTCATACAAGATGTACACCATGTGTGAATCTAACATATATATACTACTTGATGAATATGTTATTTATCCTTTCCTTAAGCTTTACCAAATAGCAATCTATCTTTTCTTAACCTTTACCAAAATATAGTAAATAACTTAGTGTTTACTGATCAATCCTATTTTAGTAATGTGTAAAGCAAAACATCAAAGCAATGAACCATATACACATTTGACACATGGATTTTTAATGTGGAAACCCTGTTAAGGGAAAAAAACACTTGGGACCGGTAACCCAAAATTTTTACTCTTCTGAAGTGAGATTGATGAAGAGCCAACCTTATTAAAGGTTACAAACACACTGTTAAGTGCGACCTTGTTAGAGGATTTAAAACTAACAATTTATCACTTGACCTAGAATTCACTATGTTGTCAACATGAAAACCTTGTGATACTCCTTGGGATGTATCTCAATATATTAAGGATGGTTAAATCCCACTTGGTTAAGATATTTTTTGCATCAATGGTTAAACTGAAACACTAGATGATCTGCTCATTATTACAACTTTGAATTGTAGATTTTCAAATCTATTGTAAGTCCATAATACCTCTTATGATCAATGTTCTCTTCAATTCCTTTGCTCCACTCCTTTCTACTCGGTGAATGTTGTTGCTTCTTTGTTGCTCAGTGTCTACAGAATTCTTGGATCTATCCTCTAGCCAATATGATCAGATATGCATGAAGACTTCTATCTTCACCAAAATTCTCTTCAACATTCCTCTTTTTATAATGAATTACTTGTCTCTTTATATAGACATGATTTCACTATTTCTTGTCCTTCTTTTTTTCTTCATTGATTACTTCTTGATCTGTAAAGCTCACCATGCTTTCTTTAGTCTTATTCTATAAATTTCTCCTTGTTTTCTAGAATAAAACATGCTTTAAACCTCCTTCTTATCTTTAGCTTTAAACTGATCGATGAAAACAAAGTAAACAATCAGTTAACTCTAAATATAGCTCTTACCAACTAAGTAGTTTTGTCGTTTCCTAACTTCAGTTCCTGTCGGTCAACACTTTAGTTATGCTTGGTGACTACTATAGGATTTGAGAAATACAAATCCACAGAATGCCAAGAATACCTACATGCAAATAACCTGTTACAAGAGAGAAGCAGAAGGAGGAAAAATCAGAACTCAGAAGTGGCTCAGAAAGTGAGAGCGAAATTATAATCTGAATTAATTAAAAAAGAATTACAAGGTTCAACCTATAAAGCTGAACAAAACCCTAAAGCCTAAAAAAGCTAGGTTGCACATTAATAATTAATAAAAGAATTAATTATTAATGCACCTAAGAGAAAGCTTAAGCACTAAAGAGTAATAACTTAATTAATTAAATCAACATGATTTAATTAATAAGCAAACTAATGATTACTTTAACAACTACTGCAGATAGCTCGGGCATCAACTTCAATTCTATTTGGTGACAACTGCAGTTAGCTTGATAATTCTTTCTCGGGTAACACTTTTAAATTGGATATGATGAAAGCTTATGATAGGGATAAATGGGATTTCTTGCATAAAGTTTTGAGGCAATTTTCTTTTTCTACAAAGTGGTGTAAGTTGATAATGTCATGATTGTTAGGGGCATACTTCCCAGTTATAATAAATGGATCCCCTTGTTAGAATAACTAAGAGGGGGCGGGGGTGAATCAGTGGCCCCAAAAATTAATCCAATAGTTTAATCCAAAACTTTATACCAAAAATATAAAACCTCTAGTTATCTTCAGTCCTACAAGATGTACACCATGTGTGAATCTAACATATATATACTACTCGGTGAATATGCTATTTATCCTTTCCTTAAGCTTTACCAAATAGTAGTCTATCTTTTCTTAACCCTTACCGAAATACAGTAAATAACTTAGTGTTTACTGATCAATCCTATTTTAGTAATGTGTAAAGCAAAACATCAAAGCAATGAACCATATACACATTTGACACATGGATTTTTAACATGGAAACCCTGTTAAGGGAGAAAAAAACACTTGGGACTGGTAACCAAAAATTTTCACTCTTCTGAAGTGAGTTCGGTGAAGAGCCAACCCTATTAAAGGTTACAAACACACTGTTAAGTGCGACCTTCTTAGAGGATTTAAAAGTAACAGTTTATCACTTGACCTAGCATTCACTATGTTGTCAACATGAAAACCTTTTGATACTCCTTGGGATGTATCTCAATTTATTAAAGATGGTTAAATCCCACTTGGTTAAGAGATTTTCTGCATCAATGGTTAAACTGAAACAGTAGATGATATGTTCATTATTACAACTTTGAATTGCAGATTTTCAGATCTTTTGTAAGTCCATAATACCTCTTATGATCAATGTTCTATTCAATTCCTTTTCTCCACTCCTTTTTTCTCGGTGAATGTTGATGCTGTAAGGTATAAAATAGGATGGTTGGTGTTGTTACCAAAATGTAATGTTTGAAGTTGGAAATGTGTTGATGTGTTACATTTATGTAAAGTGGTAAGGAGATTGCTTATTAATTGTTCTTTGATTTGCTTAGAATGTATTCATTTACTTAACCCTACTTTACATTTAATTGAATTGTATTGATTAAGTATTTCAATTATGATTAAGGAGAAGATAAGATGTCCTTTTTCTATCCTCAAATGCACAAATGGAAGATCCAAGTTGATCAACCCAAAAGAAGGGCTAATGCACAAATGAATCAACTGTTTGGAAAAGAGAATAACAAGAAGGATATCTTATATTTTGTAAATTGATTAAATGAATATGTTTGATTATAGTAATTGAAAAGAATAGGAAGAAGAACAAACCTTACAAATTTGCAGATCAAAGAATGTTGTTTCCTGAGGTCTGTAGACTGTTTCTGGAAAATCTGACAGTTAATCCCGAACCAGAATGCAGAGACGAACAAAACCCAAAAATATTTTTCCATTCCAATGTCATCTTATGAAAAAGGTCAACCTTGACCCAAAAATGTCAACCCTGACCCAATAATGTTGACCCTGACCTGCACAGGTCCGACAGAGAATCTGTTCATGTCATCTGAAAGAAAGTCAAAAAGGGTATCCAGATCTGGTCTCTAAACTACAATCCTGAACCTGTACCTACAAGAAAAAGAGGATTTTTTGTTGTGGGGGAGGGGTTTGCATTAATCAAACCCTAATTTAGGAATTAACCTTGAAATCAATAAAGTACAAAATGCTAGCAAGTAGTAGAATTGAATCTAACAATGAAGCTATGATATTCAATAGATATGTAATTGTAATTCAAATGTATGCAGGTATGAAAGTATGAAAGCATGAACTCAATATAAACCATAAACCTCCATGATTTTATGCTTGAAATCCACCTTGAAGAGATGATGAAAGATTCTTGAGGATGCACAAAGGATCTTGAAGCAAGATCACACCACCATGATGGCTAGATCTAGGGTTTGAATGATGAATCTTGAATGCTTGAACCAAATCCCTTCAAAGACTTGAAAGCTTGAAAGCTTGAATCCTTGATCTTCAATGGAGAACTTGAATTCTTGAGAGGAAGACTTGAAAACCTTGAGAACTTGGAAATATGTAGAAAAATGGATGCTTGAACCTTTTGCTTCTTGACAAAATCTTGGTTAGAGCTTTTTGCACTTAGAAGACTTAGAGAAAATGAGAGAGAAAGACTTCCTTTTATATGAAACTAGGGCACAATCTTCTAAGGAGGCCAACATAGGAGAATTAAATTCCAATTAGACCCATGCCCCTAGAAAATGACCTATATTAAATATAATTTAGGAATCAACACTTCAGAACCTGAAACAACCGACTCGGAAGCGGGAAAATTGAATTTTGGATGACCCCCAACAACCAACAAGTTTCCAGTTTTGAAAGGGGGACCCTGATCAAGGTCAAGGTCAACCCTAACCTAGGTTAGGGTTGAGGTCAACCCTAACCTAGGTCAAGGTCAAGGTCAACCTTGACCCAGAGGGTCAGAACCCCTGGAAAATATGCTAGGTGGGGTAAAAGGTGCCTGGAGAGGCCCAATCAAGGTCCTAAACAGGAACAGAAGCAGAGAATGATGCAGAAATAGGAGGATGATATGATGGAGGTCAAAAAAATCCCCTAAGGAGGGCTAAACATTCTTAACATGGAAGTGCTTCCATTTTAAGATGATACATTAAGTCCCCACTTTAGCAAGAGTACGGAAATCGAATGTGCTCATGGTAAAGTTAGAAGAAAGACACGGGTGGACTGCAAGAAAGTAGAATATCACTAAGTCAAAGACCTGAGTCCTTAGAAAAAGGATTCTAACTCAACATTCATACATAAAGATATGGAATATAAAGAGAAATTAATCATAGAAAACATACATAACTACACAAGTAAGACAAGAACAACACCATAGATAACATAGCTTCATGATCTAATCCTACTAGAATGAAAGAGAAAGAGAGAAAAGAGATAGTTATTACCTCACCTATTAAGATGCCCACCTTACTATGAATCACCAAGGGGGAGATCCCCCAACAGGTTCACCCATAAGCTATGCTTGTACTTGTAAATACATCTTCTGATGGCTTTTTGAAAAATATCCATAGATCCACATTCTTGTATCACTGAGGAATATAAAATGCATGTCCATTCAAGATTTAGCAACTTATGTACGTTACCTTTCAAGGATTTATCATATTGAAAAATAAAAAGGGTGCATATCTCTTTAGGATTTAACAACTTATGTGTGTTACCTTCCAAGGATTTAGCAAAAATAAAAGTAAAAATGCGTCTCTTCAGGATTTAGCAACTTATGTGCGTTACCTTCCAAAGATTTAGCATGCTGCAAAATGTAAATAAATGTAAACTATAGTACAAGGGAGACCCTATATATGCCCCCTCCTTATCATGGCTACCCACTAGGTAGGATAAGGAAGAGGAAGAGGATACCTACTTCACAAGGTAAGGAGATATCCAACTTGACAACAATGTATACCATATTCTTAGCAAAGAGCCTTGACCCTTACATCCAAGAACATAGATAATCATGAAATGGATATTTCACTTATAGAAAAAGGATCCTCAAAGAGGAAGAGATCTTATCAACAAGATCCCTACCAGAGAGGAGTGCTTCGGATAAAATGTCATCTTCGAAAAAGCAAGAGGGACCCAAGATTCAACCATCAACCTCCTTGCAATGAAGAGGATGAGGAATCTTGGAATGAAGGATAACCAACTCTAACCAAAAAGCAAGGGCAAGATTTTATAAAGAACATAATTTTCAAAATAAAGAAGAGGTAATGACCTAGGACAATCACCTCTCAAATAAGAGGGTATCAATGGTCAAAACATAGATCTTTATAAGGAAAATAATGTTTGCAATATAAACAAATGCCACTAAGATAAGGAAAGTAGATCCTTAGATAGAGGTAGAAGGAGAAAATACCTTTCCCCCCAGAGATAATGAAAAGGGATATATCAAATTATATCAATAAAGTTATAAAAATAAGAGATATCCTTACAAAACAGATGTCCTAGAAAGAATATCATGAGTGTAGGAAGTTATAAGGATAGAATGCAGAAAGAATAACCAAT
>MU228145.1:579787-596771 GCA_018584345.1 Thuja plicata | reverse complement strand
TGACATAGAGGTTGATACCATTCACACTTATGCAATTCCTCCTAAAGTTGAGAATGAAGAACATATGGCTCAAGGTTCAAATTCAACTCAAATAGCAAGTGAACCTCAACAAGTCAACATAGAACAAACACCTCTTTTCACTCAATGGGTAGGTGAACCTTGGGTACCTTCATGGGTGGGAGATTCAACCCTAGTGTTTAATCCACATGCTTTCTTTCCCATAGAAATCTTAGAGGATTTTGATGAAGAGGATTTCGATCCCTCTTCCATGGACCATCTAGAAGAGGCACATGTCATAGACCATGATGATACAATGTACGAACCATCTAATGAAGTCATGTCCTTAACTCCTTCAAATGAAAACATATTCAATGATTCTTTGTCCCTAATGCATTCTGAACTTATTGATTGGGATTTGTCCGAGTAAAATGACTTACTCTACTTCCCAAATGACAATCCAATGGCCTTATACCTTAATGCGGTTGAACCCAATTCTTCCACCAATGAATTCACTCTGGACATGAGGATAGGGGAAGGTGTTCAACCTTTTAATCCAAAAAATGAAGAGAAAATATACAAAAATATGAGAAGGTCTAGTGGTGAAAACCACCATGTGGCAGTGCTAGACCCAAAAAAAGTAAAAATAAAGGATGTTTCCGAAGGTGAAAACCCAACTGTGGCACCTAAGGGAGAGAGGTTGGACACCTTGCTAGTTCATGAAGATGAAAGATCACCTATACTTATTGAACCTATAGAAAAGGTCAACATTGGAATAGAAAAGGATCCTAAATTCATTCATTTAGCAGCATCCTTGAGTCCTTTGGAAAGAGAAGAGTTCATTACATTCTTTCAAGAAAAGCAAATCAGCTTTGCATGGTCATATGCCGACATGCCCAGATTAGATCCAAGTTTCATAATGCATCACTTAAATGTGAAATCAGGGGTTAAGCCCGTAAAGTAAAAGTTGCAGAAAATGCATTCACATATAGCCCTATTGGTCAAAGCTGAATTGGAGAAATTGCTCAAAGCAGGATTTATAAGAGTAATAGCATATGCTGAATGGATCTCCAATATTGTACCAATTACCAAACATGATAAATCAATAAGAGTTTGCACAGATTTTAGAGATTTAAACCTTGCTTGTCCAAAAGATGACTTTCCTTTACCAAGCATTGATGCTATTGTGGACCTCACAGCAGGTCATTCTATGCTTTCATGTATGGATGGATTCAGTGGGTATAATCAAATTCGCATAGCACCTGAAGATCAAGAGAAGACAACTTTTACCTATCCATGGGGTACCTTTTGTTGGAATGTAATGCCCTTCGGTCTTAAAAATGTCGGAGCCGCTTATCAAAGAGCTATGACTACCATTTTCCATGACATGATGCATACCTTCATGGAAGATTATGTGGATGACATTTTAGCTAAGTAGCATAAGAGAAAAGATCATCTATCCATACTAGACAATATTTTTACAAGGCTAGAAATTTTCAAGGTGAGACTTAACCCAAAGAAATGTGCTTTTGGGGTACAATCTGGAAAACTCCTAGGATACATTGTTTCAGCTAAAGGCATTGAAGTAGATCCTGAAAAGGTACAAGCAATAATGGACATGGACATTATAAAGAATATTAGTCAAATGAGGTCACTTCAAGGAAGACTTCAATCTATAAGAAGGTTCATTTCTCAATTGGCAGAAAAATGCCATTTTTTCACCAGATTACTACATAAAGACACCATATTCACATGGGATGAGGAGTGTGAAAAATCCTTTTTATTGTTGAAAAAAAACTTGATGAATCCTCCTATCTTAATGTCACCAATTCAAGGTAAACCTTTATTACTCTACATTTCAGCAATGGAAAAATCTTTAGGAGTCTTATTGGCACAAGAGGATGATGAAGGGAAAGAAAGAGCTATCTACTATTTGAGTAGAGCCTTGATCAAATATGAGTTAAATTATAGCTTCATGGAAAGGGCTTACCTAGCAGTGGTATTTGCCTCTCAAAAGTTAAGACACTATATGTTGTTACATAAGGTGAAACTCATAGCTAAAATTGATCCCTTGAAATACTTGCTTAGCAAAACAGCTTTAACTGGAAGAATTGCGAAGTGGGTCATGGTACTTAGTGAATTCGACATTGAATATGTTGATAGAAAGCAATCAAAGGTCAAGTTATAGACAATCAATTGGCTGAATATCCTCAAGAATCTACACATCCTTTACAAGTGGAATTCCTAGATTCTGCGATTGTGAATGTCGAAGCTAAGACATGGACTTTATACTTTGATGGATCATATACCCAAAATGGCAGTGGATTAGGAATTCTTTTGATTACACCACAAGGTTAAACAATCCCAAATTATTACAAGTTATTGTTCCCTTGCACCAATAACATAGCAGAGTATGAAGCTTTGGTCATAGGAATCAAGACAGCTTTGGAATGGAATGCCACAGAATTACAAGTCTATGTGGACTCTCAATTAGTCATTAATCAAGTTAATGATGAGTGTAATACTAAGGATGAAAAATTGTTACCTTACAAGAACTTAGTGGACAACTGGAAGAAGTACTTTGCTTTGATTACTTTTGTACAAATTCTAAGAGACAATAATAGAGAAGTCGATGCAATGGCCACTTTGGCATCTTTACTTCAGCTACCCGATCAAAATGAAAAGTATGAATTCTTAGTGGAAGAATTGGTGAAACCAACATTTGACCTACCTGAGACCCAAATTGTTGCCCTTTTACATGGACATGACTCTCCATGGTATGGACCTATCTATGCTTACCTCAAAAATCAAACCTTACCTATAGACCAAACCCGTGCTCAAAAGAAAAATTTCATAAGGCAAGCAGCCCATTATACTATCCTTCCTGACACATTGTATCGTAAAGGTCTTGACGGAACACTCCTTAGATGTCTAGAGGAAGATGAATCAAAATTAGCTTTAAAAGATGTCCATGAGGGGATTTTTGGGTCACATTCAAATGGTTTAAACCTAGCTAAGAAAATCTTACGTATGGGGTACTTTTGGAAAACCTTAGAAAGAGACGCTTGTCAATATGTTAAAGTTTGCAAGAAATGTCAATACCATGGAAACTTGATTCATGCACCAGCACAAGAATTAAACCCTTTTGTCAAACCATGGCCATTCTATCAATAGGGTTTTGACCTGATTGGCGTGATTTATCCACCTTCTTCAAATGGACACAAGTATATAATCACGGTGACAGAATACTTTACTAAATGGGCTGAAGTTGTTCCTTTATCAACTGCAACAGGAAAACAAATTTCCATGTTTATCCTAAATCATATCATTTGCAGATATGGCATTCCTCATGCCATCATCACAGATAATGGAAAATAGTTTAAGAACAAAGATATTGATGAACTTTGTGACACATTCCACATTACGCATCACTCTTCATCCATTTACTATCCCCAAGGCAATGGACATACAGAAGCTACCAACAAGAACATCCTTAAAATCCTTAAGAGATCAGTTGGCAAATCAGAAAAGGATTGGCATCTTCAAATCAATCCAGCATTATGGGCCTATAGGACTAGTATTTGAACCCTGACAGGAGCTACACCTTTTTCTTTGGTTTATGGGGCCGAAGTTGTTCTCCCTTTAGAAGTTGAAATACCATACCTCAGAGTTTCATTGCATGGATTAATAACGGATGAGGATTATAGAGTTGCCTACCTTCAACAATTGGAATTGTTGGAGGAACATCAGAATCAAGCTTATGATCATTTGAAAGTGTATCAGAATCGGATTTCCAGGAACTATAACAAACATATCAAGCCAAGAAACTTTCAAATAGGAGATCTAGTATTGAGAGAAAATACAAAAAATCAGGCTGATAGAGAAAAGAAAGGAAAGTGGGAAGCAAATTGGCTTGGTCCTTTTGTCATTTTTTCTTCATTTGGAATGGGGACC
Source organism: Thuja plicata (assembly GCA_018584345.1). Lineage (NCBI taxonomy): Eukaryota > Viridiplantae > Streptophyta > Pinopsida > Cupressales > Cupressaceae > Thuja > Thuja plicata. Next base: position 592,820 of record MU228145.1, on the reverse strand, counting down.
TACAAATTGGCTGATTGTGATGGTGATGAATTGCTATAACCTATCAATAGCAATCATCTTAAGAGGTTCCACACCTAATTCAGAGGAAAGAGTATCAGAATAAAGAGTATAAGTTGAAGAGTATTAGATGAGTCAAGAATCACCCTTGTACATGAGAAAATTCATAAATACCAAAAAAAAGGAGAAAAGATCAAAAATACCAAAAAAATAAGAAAATTCAAAAAGCCAAAAACATTTGAAAAGGAGAAAAAAGTGCCTTGGTGAAAACCTAGCAATAGGCACCTTGGTAGCAGAAAAAAGAAACAGAGAAAAGGAGCAATAATCCCAAGAGGTGAAAACCTGGAAATAGATGCCTTTTGTCCCTTAGGTGTTTCCTAGTTGCATTTGTACATATTGTAGTTTCCTCATCTCACTTGTCCATATCCTCATTGCATCTGTCATTCGTGCATTGTCTTAATAAAGTCTCAGAGCTGCATTTTGTCACATTCTAGGTCCAGTTACCCCAAAGTTTCACATTGGTCACATTTATCACTTGGGGGCACACATCATAGATTTTGGTAGCAATTGGATTCAATAGTGCAACATTTTGGTCACATGTCAAAAGCAGATTTTCAGATTCAGGAGAGACATTTTGAAATCTTTGATGAATATCATTGTTTCAACCCTAAATAATTTGATCGCATAACATAATCCTTGAACCTCATTTGACTTATTTTATCAGGATTAAAATTTGACACACCTTAAATGATCAGATTGTCTAGAATTATTATTTGAAAATCTTGATACATTTCACAAACACTTGGAAATTTTTATGAGTTTTTCATTAACTTTTTCAAGTCATGTCTTTTTAGCTAATCCATGATGTTTCGACTAGATTGGCAATGATAAGAGACATGATGTTTTCTTAAGCTGCTGAGTGACTGTTTGGAGGAAGATTCTTTAACTTGTGTGAATTAGTCTAAAGACATGGTCCTCAAAGAACCATAGAGGACATTAATACATGGAGGGTTAACCTTTGTTTTTTTATGCAAAAGGATACCTTGGTTATTTAGATTTTCCATATCTTAATGCCAACATCCACTTGCAACATTGAATCTGATTAAACCGGTATTCATACTCCCATAGTTGGTCATCCAACTAGTGAGGGTTGTACTTGGTTTTGTAGACAGGGATACCACACGAGAAAAATTCTTATTCTTATTCTTATGGTTGCAGTGGCACCAGTAAGGATTGTATGGATTCCTAGTTCCACAAAGCTCTATGATGAAAATATATCTCAGTATGCATTCCTTCTGCAAACCTCAAGGACAATTAGTTGCATTGCATTCATGTTAGATTAATTGCATTCATGTTAGATTAATTGCATGTTTCTCTTTAGATTGCATTCTCAAATGTTTAGTTCTCAAATGGCTTGTCTTTCTAGCAATTTTCCAAGTTCAAGGGGGAGGGACAAAGGGTTGATAAAATTTCATCAAATCAATCATGGGTTTCAAGTCATTAAAAAAATGAGATTGTCCTTTGCATTCATCATCATTAATCATTACTCTTTATACATTCAGAAAATCAAGAAAAAGATTCATTAATCATTAATCATTATCCATATCATCGTGTAGAGCTGCATATCATAAATTCAAATGCATACATTCAAAAACACAAAAATATAGATGCATTTCATTTACCATAAGCACTAAGTATTGCATTCATTGCATTGCATAATTCATACATTATTAAAATGAATAACATATAGAGATAAATTGCATTCACATCATTTGCATCCATTTATCTATGTCGTACTCTAAGACATTTGCATCCATTGCACAATAGCAATAAATGCATCATAGAAACATATAGACATGCATAAAAGGAAATCTCATAACATCATCGAAGGCAAAATCAAAGATCACCATCAGATAAATGTCCATCATCAATATCTATAGAATAATCAGTACATCAAAGGTACATCAATGGTACATCAAAGTCCTGATAAAAAAAAAATACATATGGTACAAATTTTGGGTCCATATCTGTCTCCTAACCCAGTAGGGGCACCTGATCCATCCCCCAAACCTGCGCCTGACCCACCTATGCCATCAGGATCTCTATCACCTGCTCTATCCTGTGAACCAGGAGGTGCCTAACTAGTGCTCGCACTGGTCAGTAGCTGAGCTAGAGTGGCCAGAAACTGTTGCAACATGGTAGTGACCTGATCTAATCAGGTTGTCACTGTCATCATACTAGCCTGTAATCCCTGCACATCCTACACTATCTCATCTGAAACTGGTGCCTGAGATGTTAAAGGTACCTGTGGATAAACCTGAGGTATCTGTCCCTGTACCAGAACTTGTCTCACCTCCTGGACCCATCTATGCCTTCGTCTAGCCCAATCTGCATCTACTCTCAATGGAGCCTGATCCTGTGGTACCTATGCACCTTCTAGTCTCTGCCTCGGCTGTCTAAAACCACTACCTCATCCTCTCACATGACCGCCTCTCATCCGAGGCCTAGCTTCTCTCTGAACCCATGGTGCTCTGGGTGCTCTTTGGACTCTGCATTGGCGTGGTCTACCGCCATCATCACCACCATCACCGTCATCCTCAAAAAGCTCATCAACATCTAGGATAGGCTCTGCCAGATCTGTGAATCTCATAAATCAATGTCACATGAACCACTCTTGATACTCTGCTGACATCCCTGCATCGGCCACCCGTGGTAGCAAATCCCAAACTCTGTATCCCAGCTAATCTATCTGCAGACATGCTGACTGGTAGTCAACCTGTGCACCCCACATCGATCTCTCTACCTGTACTCAAGCATATAAGGCCATACCCTGTGGCATATCCTGCATCCGGCCAAACTAGTGTAATACTCTGCCACAGCAAAATCTCTCAATAACCAAAGGTGATCGACCTATCATCCATCGAGGTGAAAAAATGTAGGGTAACTCATTGTCATCCTCCTACCACCTCTCGCACTACAAGTATGGCCTCCACACCATGTGGTCAATGTCATCGATTGTGCATCTCCAAAAATCCACCTTGCTCAGACGATGTTGGACAATCATGCCGTCATATAAAAATGCATATGGGTAACCCCGAACCTGAACTTGCGCTGACACTGGCCTAGTAATAAGGATATGCTCCCATGTCCTTAACTGTAAAAAAACTACACCTGCAGAAATCATTGCACTATGCCGATATAAATCTCATGTAAATCATGATATAACTGTGCCAACACACAGGAACCCCAATCCAATCTCCATGGATGAGCAATCAGGTCCTCTATAATCTAGCCCCATCTGACTACAAAACCACGTCCTTGCCTATCTGGCAATAATGATCCTCCTATCATAGCTCCTAATAATGCTGGTAGGGTAGGGAATGAGGCGAACTGTGCCCAAGTGATACAATCATCGTCGATGGTGTTGTCTCCAAACACCCATCTACAAACACTGCTATCATACACTGCATCATAATACACCCGCTCTCCATGAGTCAAGATCCTCAAAAGTCTATATACATCCTTTGGCGTAATCATCATCTCGTCGAGAGGTGAGTGAAAGGTGTTATGGTCAGAGTGCCATCGCTCTGCCATAGCTGTCAATAAACCTTGGTTCAGCTGAAACCAAGGGAGATCCAAAAGGAAACTAAGACCACAAGTCTCTTTAATACGCCGCTCAGGTGGCATGAGCTCATCTACTAGATCAAAAATCCATAACGCAACTCTTCACACCTGCAACTTGTGGTAATGCTCCTACATTTTGAAACAAAGTGCATCATGTTATTTTTTCTCTTGATGAACCATTCTAAGTCAATCACAACACATTAAATCTATCTTTTCTCTAACTTGAGCGTATCAAATTATTACTCCTAACCTCTAAATCATGAGACACAAGGACAATTTGTAATCATTTTTAATCATATCTGATTGACCTATCAAACATTCATCATTATGACTTTTCTAACATCCTAAACACTACGTGACATTTTGGACGAACATTTTCTAGCTTGGAACCTAATTGAGTCATCTGGATGATCAATCGAACTGAGTTCATCTATTTTTTTTTCATATATCAAACTTTCAACTTTCTGGTAGGCGGCACTTAACTAAGTGTATGCGGATTTTAAAGCTAAGCGGCTTTTAAATCTTTAAACGTAGCTCTTTACCATGCGGAGGTGGTGCTTTACTATTTAGGCAGATTTTTATAGGCCTACGCGGTTTTAAATCAGCATACACAGCTTTTAAAAAATGGTGTTTATAGGTGGCATATTTCCTATTTTGGGTAGCAACTTTGACCTAGCTCCTACGCGGCTAAGGCTTGCGCGTACGCGGCTTTTCACAGCACAGACATGACTTTTAACAGGCCTACGTGACACTTTACCTATCCTACGTAGAATTTGGCTAAAACTTTTCTACAAAGTAGTAAAAAGATGTAATAAATGCAATTTTCAAAGCAATAAATGCACCAAGAGGGTTCAAACCACTCACCGGAGGCCCATAGTCCAGCGGTCTCTAATATCGGCGTGCTCGCTTGAACCTGTGCTCTTGAATAGGGACCACCATTGCTATCAGTCGTCAGAGGCTCAGAGGAAAATCTCAATAGTGAAAAGTGAAAATGAATAGTAAATTTGGGTTTTTCAACCTATTGAAGCTATTTTAACCTATTTTATGAGATTTTTTACCCAGTCAAACCTAATTTGCATATTCTTCTCACTGGGGCATTTTTTTGACATCTTTTCACATCATTGTTTATAAAAAATGCTATTATCTTTGATCTATCCTATTAGCATTGTTCGTCAAAAACTTTTACCTACGATCAAGATGATTCCATTTTTGAGGGGACATCATCATATCATCAAACTAGGATTCTGCAGCATATCTTGTATCCATCTGGGGTATTAAAATTTCAAACTTTATCAATCAAGATTTTCATATCAGGATTTTCATATCGGGAGTTTCATATCAGAGTTTCATATCGACAATTTCATGTCAGGGTTTCATATCAGGATTTTCATATCAGGATTTTCATACCAGAGTTTCATATCAAGGTTTCATATCAGGATTTTCATATCAGATATTTCATATCAGCTCATCAGTATCAGCTCAATGATCAGGACAATCAAACTTTCTTTGAATCAATGCGCTTCATACATCAATTCAAAGAGGGGCATTTGTAGACACCTAAAATTGACCAGGTGTATCTCAAACATTTCAAATTATAAATCTCAGCCAAATGCTTCAAAATCTCATCTCAATGCAAATCAAATGGACATTTATCAAATCAAAGGAAAAAAATTCAAATCAAATTAAAAGATCAAATAATCATGAAATCAATTAATTAAATTCAAGCATAAAGGGATTAATCAAATTATGCAATTGATTTTTCAATTGTATAGTTCAAATAAAAAAGGATCAACTCCAACCCAATCACCCTTCCATGGCTAATTTAATTAAATGATGGAGTTATTTAATTCCTAATTTCTTTGAGACAACCAACCAACTTTCCCTCTATTTGAGAACACCTCAAATCTTTTGACTTAACCAAGCTTTGATCATGATCAACTCACTCTACCCCCTACCCTTGGAAAAATGCTATAAATACAAGTCATTTCCTTTGTGTTTGGGATCCAAGAATTCAAGAGCAAAAGAATCCTTATTATAGGCACATTGAGGAGCATTTTGAGAGCTTTTGAGAGAGTTTTAGCATTTGCATTTCATTTAGCATATCATGTTTAGGAGCATTTTATATTTTCTCTTATGATCTTGGAGCATGTTTGAGCATTTTGAGCATTCTAGCTAGATTTGAGCATTGAATTTTCATACATATCTCGTTCTAGGATTGTCCTTGAGAGAGATTAAACCTGAGAGCTCTCTTAACAAAGCTTGGATAGAGAACCATGAGATGATATAGATTTAGCTTCAATTCTTAGATTAACTTTGTTTTATCTTTCCATAAAATTGTTTGCTCTGATATTAATTTCATGAAGGTGTATTTTCTTGCACACACTAACCCATTAATTATTACATACAATTGATTCTTAATGTTTGGTTACATTCTTTCTCTCCAAATTGCCTAAAATCTATGACAGTAATAGTTCAAGTATTGGATTTCAATGTCATATGGCTTGATGTCATATTACCATCAAATTAATTGTGTACAAAGTGTTGCAAGCTCTCACATATCCTTCAAGAATATTATTTGGTTGATATTTCTATATTATGCCCAAAGGTTGATCGTATTATTCACTGTCATTCCTAGCTACTGCAGACAATTTAGGGGATGTATTTGTTGTTCTAATTCTTTGGTTTCCAACACTTGGAGTCATAATAGGTTGTCTTTGACCTATCCATCATCAACATTTCATTGGTTAAAGGTTCCAAGGTAATTTTTTCTTGAATTTTCACCAAGTTCTCAGTCTTTGCTATCAAACCAAGTGATTGTCCCATGTATTACCAATTCCTTGTTCATTCTTGCAGTCACAGTAAAGGCTTGGGATTCTGATTGGGTCTTCCTGACATTCTGATGGTGTGTTACAAAACAAAGAAGCCATGGAGAATAACTTTGTCTCACAAAATTTATTGAAGGCATGAAGGGTTGGGTTATGGTGCATGGAGTAGCCCAAGGACAAGGGATGAAGGTTGGTAGATAAAATAGATATGGGCACTAATTTTTTAGGCTATGTGAAAATTACATCTACTATAATTTGTCTGATTACATTGTAGATGAAACATAAAATTATTGAATTTACATTTTCAATCATCAATAATATTTTTAAAAAATTCAATTTCATTCAATAAATATATGCTTCTCTTAATCAAATCGGCATAATTGAGAGAATTGTCATGGATCACTTGCAATAGCAAACAATTTGATTTGCTTTATTTTGCTACAATGCTCAATATAATTGGTTTTTTGTCAAAAGGTGGAACTCTTGATTTTGGAGAAGGCTTCACACAGAAAAGGACACCAAGGTGTTCACCTTACAAAAGGAAGAGGCTAGCTAAAGAAACATTTTCTTATGTCCCAGATTTGCATGCAAGGAATGCAAGTGCAACTTGTCCAGATAGCAATGGGGTAGATGGTGAACCTTATGTTTGTGCTTCAAAGATCCACAGATGTAAATATGCTTTTTCATTGTCAGATCTGTTTATAAAACCAATAATAATATTTTTGTCACTTTTCATCATTGTCATCATTGCATGATTCTTTCATCATTCCTTGCACCTAATTCTCTTTATTCAGCCTTTTTGTTACCTTGCAACTGAGAGCTTGTGTTTGATTTTCAGGAAAATCTTCAAGTGTGGCATCATCACGAGCAGTAGCTATAGGTTCTTCAAAACATTCATCCAATAAAGTAGGTGACTTACATGGTTATACTCTTGCACATAATTGTTTCTTTCATTCAATTAAATTAATCTCCAAAATATTTGGTTGCCTTTTTTAGGATGTGTGCATGATATCTAATCTTTGACAATGATGCATGAAAAATATAACCCTTTAGCTAAAGTGTCAACATCACATTTACAAATAGTCTTGGTCCCATGTTCATTGCCTAGATTGAATAAAATAACACTGTTGCAAGCCTGGTAGAGATAAGAGCAAATTTTGAGATTTTCGTGTTTGAAGAATTTGTAGAGTCTAGTTGACTAGGGAAAGTGAACTCTTAGGAGTATATAGGAAGATAACAATCCTTAGTGTAAGTCTATGATTGATGTAAGACAATAGTCCATTGTTGGGGCTTGATATTTTACATTCACAAAGGGGAAGAATATTTCATCTTTAATTTGATATTTTTTTAATTTTATCTAATAAATATAAATTAATTTATGAATTGACATTGTCAAATATTTTTATCATTGAAATTTTCCCAAACCTTTATATCCTGATGTTGTTAGCATGCAGGGCTTCAACAAGAGGAAGCAAATGAAGAAGACAACACCCATTATTCAAGAACAGTTTCAATTATACTCCAATAGAAGCACCATCCACAGAGCCAATGGACAGAGCCGTCAACATTGCACAACAACTATAATCTTGAGCAATGTGCATTCTCCACCTGGACACCCAATATTGGGTTTCTTCTTCAGAAAAAACCCAATCCAAATCCACAGTGGATGCTCAAATACATATTGTTCACAGTGACAAGCTTACATGGCAAAGACAAGGATAATAAAGGACCCCAAAGAGGAATTAGAGAAGGAGATAACAGTGGCAGTAGGCTTTGCAAAAATGGTCAGGATGACCTCACTATAAATCATGTACTTGCAGAACGTAGAAGGGAGAAACTAAATGAAAATTTCATTATTCTCAGGACTCTGGTCCCATTTGTCACTAAGATATGGCTGGAAAAATCAATAACCTAGATGATATTATATGTTTCAAGATGAATTTTAATGTTCTTTGGATTGAATTTGTTTGTCCAATATATCCTAGAGTTTGAACAGTATAATTTAATGAGTTGCTCAGAAAAGTTTTGTAAAAATTCTACCTTATCCTGTTTATTTGTAAAGATCCTTTTTTGTATGATTAAGAATATCTATTTATATACAAGTCATGGAAGAGAACATCATTATAGAGATGTACCCTTCAAGTATTGTGCCATACATTTTCATGTTTGTATTTGATCTTTCTATAATATATTATGTACTATAATGTTTAAAAATCAATGGTGGATTACTACTGAGTTACTCTTCATGATCCACCCTGCCATCTCTCATGAGATTGAATTGTCCACTTAGAGCTCATTGCATCTAGGTGATGTTCATAGAGGTGAACAATATGACATCCTAGGAGGTCACCAATCTTAGTAGAGGTATTCTCCAACCTTTTAACATATTCATTCAAAATTGTTTAAGACTCTTTAACATAAGATTGTATTTAAAGGGGAATAATAATATTATGAAATCTTTTATCGATGTTATTATTAGGGCCTTAATTTTTTTATGTTCATATTTTCTCCACTTGCACTGCTAGACCAAAGGGTGTTTAGAGACTTGAAACTATGAAGGGTATATTTACTCTTTAAAGGGTTCTAGCTTAGTGGAAGAGCACATGTTTTACAAGCAAGAGGTTGGTGGTTCAATTCCATCGTTACCTAACATTAATTAGTCAACTATATGTAGTAGTGAAATGACCAAATAAACTACCAAATGACCAAATAAATGACTAAATAAACTACCAAATGACTAAATATATGACCAAATCAATGACCAAATAAATGACTAAAATAGTTTAGTCATAAATTTGGTCGCGAGATAAATGACCAAAAATAAACTACCACTGATCATGTGACCAAATTTGGTCATTTATCTATAATTTTTGGTAGTTTATTTGGTCATATATTATTGTTTTTGTACTAGTGTACTTTTCCCCCATTACTTTTCCAGCCTCATGTATTCCTTTGGCCAGTCCTTAATTGGTGTGGAATGAAATATGAAGAAGAACAAGAAAAATCAAGGTAGAGGAGGATCAAGAGATTCAATGGATTATATTTGAATCTAATTGCTACTAATTTGGGGATGATTGCATGCTTTGACTTTAGGTCTTTAACTTTGTTTAGGAATTCCATTAGTGTACCTTCTTTGGGACAAGTAGGTCGGTAAGTTGGGGGGAAATGATGAGTGGGTTTTTTGGTACTTTTTATATGACTATGTGGTTCTATTTTAGACTCTATTGGTCATCTTATCTATGTCCTTTATACCAAAGAATTCATGTTTTAATATGTTTTGAGAGAATTTCTTTCTACATTATCATACTTATATATATTTAGTTTGAGATATGGTTATATGGAAATATATGGAGTAAAATGTGTTGGTAATGAGATTGAATGTTATATATATAGTTGTTTGCCTAGTAATTGGTTTTTGCAGCACATGATAGAATGGAATGTCACAGTTCTTGTAGCTTTAGACCATGAAACTTCTTGCATCCATTGACATATCAACATTGAACTGGTCTTTTGATCTTGAATGTATTTGTCAATCCGTTGATCTGTGAGAGCCTTGAAGACTTATTCCAGTTTTTCTTGTTGGAAGATAATGTTCAAACTTGTTACTTCTGATGACAATTGTGGAGTTAGTTTAAAAAATTTTAACTAATCAAGAGTTATAATTTTGTTAGGATTATTTCTTGCAAGTATGTTGTCTTTATAGATTGTAAATCTCTTTCCTATATTCATGGGTAGTGCATGCATATGTGGTTGAATATTTCAACTTAGGCAAGATCTATATATGAAAGGTTCACATGAATGCAATTATATTATTTTTTGGATAATATATCATTATTATAGTCAAATCTAAGCAACTATATTTTGTCATGGTGAATCCATAAATGAATTGAGTGTTAACCGAGTTCTTTTCTTTCGTTAAGTCCAGATGGAGTTACCTCAAGTGGGATCACTTGAGGTACATCTCCATATTTCTTTTATGCATTATAGGAGTAGTAGATTATTAAATTTATTGGTATAATGCGTTGAGATATACTATTTGAGTTGTGTGATTGTGTTCTTGTATCTTTGGACAACATTAGTGGACTAATTATGTAGGTGCTCCATTCATTTTTAGTTAATATATTGTGTGTTTACATTTGTATTCAGTGATAAGATAACATAGAAATTGTTACTTCATGTTATAATATTTGTGCCAATTAATTAAGTTGACCACAACCTTGAAAAGTAATGAAAAATAGCTTTCATTTCAATAGTTAGATGACAGTCTAAGTAAGGTTATGATGCATAAATTATGCTAGCACATTTCACGTTTATGACCTCAGATTGATAAGTTAAATGCAATCCACTTGCATGAGAGGTTTCCCAAGTATAAAATTTACTTAGATATGATAGGCTAACTAGCTATTCAATTATAAATGGTTAATGGATATCTACACTGATAAAACAAGTTTACATCAAAATTATCATACGAAACATTTTCTCTAATATTTATCTTCTATCTTCACAAACAAAAGGTCCAATACAAATTAAAATACTAAAATAGAAAATTCAACATATTTTTGCAAGTCAAATGTATTTCTTTGATTGACTCATTGAATTTGAAAATTGCCAAACTTTATAGTGCTTTATACCTTGAAATTGAGTTTATTTATTATTGAAAAAAATAAAAATTATTTATTTTATTTTTATTATTAAACTCAAAAAGTAGGCAATCAAATTAAAATGTTCTTTACAAACAAATCATTTACTTATTAATAATTAACAATTAATTTATTGTAAAACATATTATAAGTTAATTTTTTATGGAAAAAAATGGATCTACTACCGAAAATTTCGTTGGATGGATTTATCTTTGTGAAAGCTAAGAAGCAATTAGATTTCTTCAACAAAACTAAATATGGCTTCCTGGTCACTAAGCGAGGGCTTCTCAATACAACAAATCAGTTCGCAATTCTTCATTCTCTATCTAAAACCCCTCTTACATGCAATCCAAAGGATTCAGTTAGGTTTTATGATCCCCTAACACAGATTAGGGATCCAAAATTTCCTCCGCCTAGGAAAAAACCTCATACGACATCCATGGGGAAAAATGGCCATGCTTCTGCTAGCACGGTTGAGTGGAGAAAGGGAGAAAAAAGGATCCTCAAATAATGACCCTCACCCTCTGATTCCTCATCATAATCCATCATTAAAACCCTCCCATCCCTGATATCCTTATTCTAGTAAGCCCCATCCTTAGAATTTCCAAAACCCTAGGTGTCCTCAACATCTGGTTGATTCTATAGATCAAGAGGAATCCACAAACCATATAAACATTTTATCATAAGGAGTGATTCTATAGATCAAGAGTAATCCACAAAACATATAAACATTTTATCATAAGGAGAAGTAACAAGTTTAATATTTATTATACTACTTATTCACCCCTCCCTCCCCTGTCTTAAATGTCTTATGTGTTAAACAAATAATAGTTAGGTACAATTATGCTACCAATTAAAGTTGGATCCATGACTTTACTTATGCTTATCCATATGACACCCAAAGGTGTTTCATACAATCTTCTTCTTTTTAGGCAATGGATTCATGTCATGAGGGCATTCCTATCTTCTCTTCATCAAAATATAAAGTCCATATATACTAGCAAGATTCACACAATTAAGGTTGATAATAATCTAAGTAGCTTCTTACAAGAAACAATCAATTGTGAACCTATTGCATCTCTAAGAAATTTGATTCCATATTCCACCAACTAATGATAACAATATAGTAGATAAGGATTATAAAACACCTAAGAATAATCTCTTTATAAATGATTGTGACTAGTTTGATAGATTTTACACATTCTTTTTTTGGAGAATATAAAGTCTTATAATCATGACCAAAGACCTTGATGGTGGATTTTGTTTCTTTTAGATAATTTAAATATACACACGATGTTCCTTCTCCTTCTAAAAAATGTCTTGATATTGATTGAGGATCTGTATATTTCACCTCTCATGGATTGGTTAAGTCTAACATTGACACTCCTCATCTTGATATTTCAACACCCAATAAGGATATGCATTCTTGCAAAAATATAGACCCTTCTACTCATGTTAATTTTGCTACTATTTCTTGTTCAATGTGTTGTAATGCTTCTCATCTAGACAAGGTTAGTGGTGTGGTATCTCCTCCTCCAAGTGAGTTAGGGACACATTATGGGTCTAGACTCAAAAATATTTCTAAACTTGGATATAGGGGAAATGGTTTAGGGTTCATGGAACAAGAAATTAAGGCTCTTGAGAAACCTACATCATGCCTTTACAAAAGATGTTTAGATTTTTTACCTTCTCCTTTTCCTACGTCCCCTCCATTGTCTAAATCTTCTTCTTTCAAAGAAGGTAAAATATTATTGAGGCTCTTTAAGACCACTTGATTATTCTTCCTCCTCTGATATGTAAGAAATTTCATAAATATAACAAAAAAAAATCATTATTTTTGTGCATATCATCAAGTTCTTAACCATTCCACTAGTGAATGTTAGGAATTGAGGGATAAACTAAAATTCTTTATTTTGGTGATAACACCCTCTCATTGGGTAATGCACC
>MU228145.1:563540-574933 GCA_018584345.1 Thuja plicata | reverse complement strand
TATATATACTGAAATATGCAGGACATAATGAATGATTTTGATTTATGCATTGTACTGTATGACTTAGTAATGATCATGTTTTATTTCTATGTGGATGCAAAATGATTATGATTAATCTTATATGGATGCATTGTGACTAAATAAATGAATAATAAATAATGGTAATGAACTTAATGGAAGACATAATGATAATAAATGAATGATATATTATAATGACCTAAAATGGAATGTACAATAATGGTAATGACCTAAATTGTGATGAAATGACATATATGATAAATGCAATGACTTCAAGATATACATGCAAATATAAATGGTTAGATGCAAATGAACAACTTTTAAAACTTAAAGATGTACTATGACCTATGATAAATGCTATTGTTTTTGTTTATCCAAAACGTCCTCAATTTTAAACAACCATGCATCTGACACGAGAAGAATAGACAAAGGAAACAAGGTGACCTAAACAAGATACCCTACAAAATCTCATAAAAGGAACACTTCAATGATCTATTTAAAATGCAATGCAAAATGATATGCAAAAATGAGTATCTCCACAACTTCAGAAAGCATCTTAAAACTTCATAAATTTTGGAATTTGATTTTCATCATTGAGCTCGTTATGTTGCAAGAAAATACTAGCATCATGGTATAATTAAACCAAGATGACCTGAGCACTTCTTGCATGGAGTTTAATATAGCAAACTTGACAAGCATCTAGGTATAATTGAACTGAGATGACCTGAGTTTTGTTTGCATAACAGACAAGGAATATCCCCCCCTCCATCGGGGAACAAATATTTGGAGTCAAGGTATGTGTGGTGCATCATCATTAATAGCATTCGTATACCAACATGATTGATAATGTTGTTCATGCTTATGGAATGGATGAAGGCTCTTATGCACAGACACCCCAATTATTTGTTCCTTCGACTTCATTGGAGAATATCCCACAAACAACAATCAAAGAAAACATCATGTTCGCTATCCTAAGCAATGACATATTTGGAGTTGTTAAGCTCATGTCAAAGATATCCTGGAATAGCATAGGAAACATAATGAAAAATTAAATCCTGATATGAATGCATAATCTTATTACAAATCATCCTAATATGCCTGTCATGAATATACATTTCTTTGCCAAAAGATAGTGTTGAGTTTTGTTGATCAGTTTTATTGATAATGATGTTGTTGCAAATGTATAGATAAACATTCATAGTTCGAAAGATATGTCACAGGTTATGGATCATTATTAGAATAGCATCATACAAGAACCATTGATTATATTTGTTTGCCTGGTCAAAAATACTCCATTTTGTCCTCTTAGAGTAGTGACTATCGCAGATCCACTTCCCAAAAAAAATAGGTCGAGGACATGCCCCCAGCTAGGTGATGGACTGACTTATTATGGGTGAGGAAAGACACACTGGACTAGGGTGAAGACCAAGACAGTAGACCAAGCTATGGTGGGGTTTTATTGGGGATTTATACAATGGGTAGGAATCATGGATTGGCCATTTTATTATGATATGTACAAGGCGAATAGTGACTATGAGATCCACTTTATTATGGTTATATACAGATGGGACAAGATGCTAGAAGAATCCTAATAGATGGAGGAGCTAGCTTGTTGTGAATGGCGCCTATTTCTAGGTTTTCACCACATGCTTTTATTGCAATTTTCTCTTGATTTTTTTTTATTTTTATTTTTTTCTTTCTTTTTTTTTTCTTTTTTTTTCTTTTTTAGAACATATCCCTTACACTGGGATCTCATGCATAAAACTTCTTTAGGTGCATGCTATTAAGAGGCTCATCCAAGGGGTCTCCCTCAGATGTTGACAACTGATAGGCTCCAGAACCATAGGCTACTGTAATCACAAAAGGACCCAACCAATTGGGCAAACTTGCCCTTCTTTTCACGATGCTACTGATTTTTGGGATTCTCTCGAAGGACTAGATCACCCACCTGAAAGTCTCTGGGTTTCACTTTACTATTATATTGCCAAGACATCCTTTGCTGATAAAATTTTAAGTGATCAAAGGCTCATTGATGGTGCTCATCCAGCCATTCTAATTCAGTTAGCCGTGCAACTCTATACTCTTCATCTGGAATCAAATCTTTCAGGGACACTCAAAGAGAAGGTAACTCGACCTCAAGGGGCAGGACAGCTTCAGATCCATAAACAAGGGAATATGGCATGGCATCAGTTGAAGTATGGATGGAAGTATGATAGTCCCATAGGGAAGCATTCAACTGGACATGCCAGTCATGACCAGCATCATTGACAGTCTTTTGAAGGATTTTGACAATAGTTTTATTGGACGCCTCAGCTTGGCCATTACCCTGGGGGTAATAAATAGTGGAATAATGGTGGGTGATATGGAATTTGGTGCATAATTCATCGATAGCTTGATTTTGAAACTATTTCCCATGATATGTAATGAGGTGCATAGGGATGCCATATCAGCAAATGATATAGTTAAGGATAAACATAGCAACTTGTTTGCCTGTGGTAGTGATCAAGGGAACAACTTGAATCCATTTGGTAAAATACTCAGTGGTGGTTATAATGTACTTATGGCCATTGGAAGATAGAGGGTGAATTGTGCCCATGAGGTTGAGTCCCCACTAACTGAATGGAAATGTAGTTGTAACAGGATGAAGTTGTTGTGCCGGTGCATGAATAAGATTCCCATGAATTTGACACTTCTTGCATTTCCGAGCAAAGTGAAAAGAATTTGTTTCCATAGTAGGCTAATATTAACCCATACACATGAGCTTCTTAGCCAAGGAAGGACCACTCGAATGTGTTCCACATATACCCTCATGTACATCTTGTAAGGAAGTTTGAGCTTCATCATGTTCAAGACATCTTAAAAGAGTACTGTCAAGACCTCGCCGATACAGGGTGTCGGATACTAGGAGATAGCGGGAGGTTTGGCGGAGGAAGGTTCGCTTTTGATTTCTAGATAGGTAAGGGGGAAGGATATTGTCTTTCAGATAGGAATATATTTTTCTATAGGTAGGGGAATCTTGTCTGATAATATGACCTATGATACGTGTATCAGGATCATCATACGCAGGATAAATCAAGGATTCCACTAAGAACTCAAAATGGGCTTTTGTATCCTCCGCGTTGAATAAAGATGCAATTGTTGCCATAGCATCTGTAGCCTTATTTTCCTACCTTGGAATCTTCTCAAAGGTGATTATTGAAAAATATTTCTTAAAGTCATCTACCATGTGTTTATATGGTAACAACTTGTTATCCTTAGTCTGATATTCATCATTAAAATGATTGATTATTAGCTGGGAGTCTCTGTAGACATTCAATTCATTCACGTTCCATCATAGAGCCATTTTCAACCCGATCATCAATGCTTCATACTCAGCCACATTATTTTTACAAGGAAAAAGCTATTTTTAAGACTTTGGTATGGTATATCCTTGTGGCGTAACAAACAAGACTCCAGCTCCTAAACCATGCTGAGTATAGGATCCATCAAAATATAACCTCCAGGTTTGTGTAGATAATGTTAGGATGTGTGCATCTGGAAACTCTATTTGTATAGGATGATCATCCATTAATGGTGCCTCGGCCAACTGATCAGCAATTACTTTCCCTTTAATAGCCTTTCTTTCCACATATTCGATATCAAATTCACTAAGCAACATGACCCACTTAGCCAACCTTCTTGTTAATACAGTCTTACTCAAAAGATACTTCAAAGGATCAATTTTTGCAACAAGCTTGATAGAATGAGACAACATGTAATGCCACCACTTTTGTGAAGCAAAGACCACTACTAGACATGCACGCTCAATTGGTGAATAATTGAGTTCATATCCAACAAGGGTGCAACTGATATAATATATAGCCTTCTCTTTTCCTTCTTGATCTTGTTGGGCCAACAAGGCACTGAGTGAAAATTTTGTAGCTGAAATATAAAGAAAGAGTGGCTTTCCTGAAATTGGTGACATAAGAGTGGGAGGAGTGGCTAAGTATTGCTTGATCTTAGTAAAATCTTCTTCACACTTATCATCCCATTTGAATAAGATATTTTTATGTAACAGATGTTGAAAAGGATGACTTTTGTCTGCTAATTGAGATACAAATCTTTTGATTGACTGAAGGTGCCCTTTTAGAGATCTCAATTGAATGATATTCATAGGTGAAGCCATTTCCATGATTTCCTTGACCTTTTCTGGATCCACCTCTATTCCCTTAGCTAAAATAATATATCCCAACAGTTTGCCTGATGTAACCCCGAATGCACACTTCTTGGGATTTAATCTTATCTAATACTTTTCCATTCGGGTGAATATCCTATCCAACACTCTTAGATGACCTTCTTTGTTCTTGGATTTGGCTAGGATATCATCAACATAATCTTCCATTATGGTATGCATCATGTCATGAAAGATTGTGGTCATAGCTCTTTGATAAGTAGCACCAGCATTTTTAAGCCCAAAAGGCATCACATTCCAGCAGTATGTACCCCAAGGACATGTAAAAGTAGTCTTTTCTTGATCTTCTGGTGCAATCTTAATCTGGTTATAACTGGAAAACCCATCCATTAAGGATAACATCTCATGCCCGGCTGTTAAATCAACTATAATATCAATATTGGGCAAAGGAAAATCATCTTTGGGACAAGCTTTGTTAAGATCCCAAAAATCTATGCAAATCCTGATAGACTTATCTGGCTTGGATACTGGTAGAATATTGGAGATCCAATTAGCATAATCAATAGCTTGAATAAAACCCACATCCAGCAATTTTTTTAATTCTGCCTTGACCATGAGTGCAATATGAGGATGCATTTTCCGGAGTTTCTGCTTTACAGGCTTGACCCCAGGTGTAATGGAAAAATGATGCATAATAAGATGAGGATCCAACCCAGGCATATCAGCATAAGACCAAGCAAAATTGATCTGTCTCTTTTTGAAAAACTGTGAAAAGGCATCTTTTTCTGTCTCTGTTAAGGATACAGATATCTTCATAATGCATGGTGACTCCTCTGTACCAATGTTAAGAGGCAATGTTGGTTCAATAAGTATAGCAGACTGTTCTTGATACATATAGTTGGGGAGAGTGTCAATCCTTCCATCTTCAGGAACCTCAGAGAGGTTTTCACCCTTAGATACGTCTTTTCTTTTTCCTTTTTTAGGATCTAACACTGCCACTGAGTGGTTTTGACCGTTAGATCGATTTATTATTTTCATATTTTTACAACTGAAAGGATTGGCACCCTCTCTAAAGTAAGCCATCTTGTTGAGTTCTATGGGGAATCTAGATTTATGATCTCCTGATGGTAGATGATCTTTGATTTTGAGATAGTTAATAATAGCATCATCATTATGGAAAATATCAAGTTCGGGGTAAATTGGAAAATCCCAGGCGATAAGTTTGGGGTGGACAAGGGGTATTGGATCATTTGGTTTGGTCTCAAAGGATGAGATGGTATTGATAGAAAAGTTCTCAAATTTCATAATTGTATCGGCAAGGTCTATTTCCATACTCTCATTTGAATCATCTATCTCAAGATAATTCTCACTTTCCTCACAATCGCCAAGAGTAGTATTAGGGGTATCTAACCCTAGTGGTTCCGTCCTTAGACTTGTCTGCTCATGAAAATTATTACCATCGACATGAACATCATCAACTTCCATATCTTCAGTATAATAAGAGAATGAATCCCATTCATAAGTATGAGAATCATCATCATCACCATTATTATCCATAAGTCGGTTAATGATACCTTGCGCTATCTTTTGCTTTGCTGGATCTGCATACATGCCATTTTGTAAGAATGTAGGAGCTGTAGAAATCTTGTAAAAGGGTTCAACCTTTTCTTTACCTTTAGGTTCCTTTGGTCCTTCTCCCTTGTATCCTAGTCCAGTGGTGTCTCTTTGATAATTCAGATTTTTCAGGATTGGTTTTATGACACCCTCTCTTTGTAACCCTACAGGTCCACTTCCTTGATATCCTATCTTTTGTAACAAAGTGTATCCCATGCCATATATATCTGGTGATATAGGTTCATGTTTTTCATTCTCTATATCTTTATGATGATGTAGTAAATAATTAGCATTACGCTCAGCAGCTTCTTTTGATATGGTGCCCCCACTTACAAACGTGCCATAAACAAGTGTAGAGGGTCCTTCTAATTGTTGTTTGGTGATCAAAGATTTTCCATATGATTTAGGAGATAAGGGTAACTCTGTGATACACAAAGTTTGGCCCAAAGTGTACTTTCCCATACTTTGTTCTTTTATATCTACCTTGATTTCATGGGATTTGGAAGTTGATGCTTCATTATTGAGATCAATGGGTGTTGGTGGAGAAGATGCAATCCGATTGTAAGGCACCAAAGATTCAGTTGTTGGCTTTATGGTATTGCAATATTGAAAAGGATTCGGATCTCCTTTGATGGTTACCTCTTGACAATTGTATGGAAACTTCAAGCATTGGTGATATGTTGATGGCACAGCTCGCATGGAATGAATCCAAGGCCACCCTAAAAGAATGTTATATGTCAAATCCATATCCAAGACTTGACAAAGCACATCTTTAACCACGGGACCAACTCTGATAGGAAGTACAACTGACCCCTTGGATGACCTTTCCTCCTCATCATAAGCTTTGATGGTAATTTTCTTCTTTGGATCGACAGAATTTTCAGAAAACCCCAAGTCACGGACCATCTTTAGAGTGCATATATTCAAACTAGCTCCTCCATCTATTAGCACTATTTTAATCTTATGATTTTGTACAATACCTTCTATATGGAGTGGAGCATTGTGCGGTTGATTGATGGCTAGATCATCATCCTTAGTGAAGGATAGATAATGGGGGGTTGTCAAATGCCCCACTATAGCTTGGAATTGATCTTGATCTAGATTGGTTGGAACTTTAGTTTCGATCAGAGCTTTCTCAAGGATATCTTTATGGGAAGGTGACACATGTAAAAGCTCTAATATGGATATCTGGGCTGGTGTTTTCTTCAGTTGCTCCAAAAGGTTGTATTGGTTGGAAACATTGGACGTAGACTTTGGAACATAGACAACCTTGGTTTGGGTGGTGTTAGGCTTAGATGGAATTAGGCTTAGACTGACTCTTTTCTTTGATATAAACCACATTGACATAGGATTGGCATTCAGAAATGTGATTTATATAGCTGTAGGAGGTGGAATTGTAGTTTTCATGGTTATCACCTTTAGCATTGGACGAGTTCCCTTTCTCATGTTCAGGAAGTGGATCTTTGAAGGTAGTATGTGATTCATTAGAGGTGTGTCCATCAACACTGATTTCTTCACTGTCAATCAAATCTTGGATAGCATGCTTGAGTCTTTGATAGTTATTGGTTTTATGACCTTTGCCTCTATGGAATTCACAGTAATCATTGTCATTCCACCAAGAAGGTTTCACCCGAGGTTCAAAATCTCTAGTCTCAGGAAGCACAATGATTTTCTTCATGATTAGCTTCCTTAGTGCAGATTCCAGAGATTCCCCCAAAGGAATAAAATTTCTTCTACGTGACATGAAGGGTGATTTTGAGGCACTGTTACCAGTATTTTGAGTAGCACCTATATTGCTTTGAGTAGGTGGGGTAGTATTGGTTTTTCTCACAAGATTCAAGATGGGTTGTGCGGATTTAACATGACGATTATCAACAATCCCATCATTGACAATGTGTTTGTTCTTGTTCCAATATTTGGATTTATCATTGTTGTTGTTGTTGTTGTTGTTGGAACTCAAACTTGATTTAGCATTGTCTTTGGAGTAGAGATTAATTTCCCCCTTTCTAACCATAGCCTCTTCAATTTTCTCACTATTTTCAATGAGCTTGTTGAAATTTGGAGGGCATTGGAACTGTAACCTATAGCTCATCTCCTGTGTTAGGTTATGCACAAAGATATCCATTTTCTCTTGTTCAAGAATAGAGCATGGATACTTGGAAAATAGCTGATGCCATATTTTCAAAAAGGTGAGGAAAATTTCTCCATTCTTTTGATGCGTATTGCAAAGATCCAACATTGTGACTTCATGTTTGATGTTATAGGAATAGTGAGTCACAAATTTATTGATAAGTTTGTTGAAAGATTGTATACCTGGGGGTAGCTTGGAGAACCAGTCCATGGCTTGTCCTCCTAAACTCCATGGGAATAGTTGCATAAGATAAGTATCATTATGCGCAACTTCAATACATGCAGCACAAAACTCACGAATGTGGTCTTGTTGATCAGAATTCCCTTTATATTTATCAAGTTTCGGTACCTCAAAATGAGGAGGGAATGGAATCATAGTTAAATTCTTGTCAAAAGGATAGGGAAATATATCCTCCAAAGAGTATTTCTTGGTAGATGTTCCCATTTGTATGTCACACATTTGTTGTTGTAGCAATTAGAGTTGTTGCATGACAGGATCCAATGATGAAGAAGGCTTTTGGGTATCATTGAAAGTACTAGGTTGTTTGTCCTCCTTTTTCCCATGAGTATGCATTTCTTGAGAGCCACTAGGTTTTTCTTGGGAACTACTATATTGTTCTTGATCATTTGCGTGTGGTGGTTCTACAAAATCTGTGACATCAAAACCACTAGGTAATTTTTCTCCTTGTTGAGCAAGCATGAGGAAGTACATTTCCTTGTCCATATCTAGGATTCTTTCCATGACATTATAAAACTTAGAATCTTGCATAGCATCTCTGATTTCTTGATCAGTGGGTTCATGTTCTGATGAAAATATTGGGGTTGTCTTAGACCAAGGGTTTTCTTCATTGGCTTTACCTCTTTCCATTGTATCTACGGATTCTGGATTAATAGGTTGTTTAAGTTTATGTGATCGAGTTTGAACCATAAACGGTGAAAGATGAAAATAGAGGAAGATGTGAAGATAGACAAGATAGGATGAAATAGATGAAAAAGTGTCGAGCTAGATAAGGTAATCTGGATAATCTAAGTCGATATGAGATATAGAGCTCACTATGATATGACAAACAAGAACCCAAAGAGAGAGTGACCTAAGAAATTTTTGATAAAGGATGATCTTGATATGATGAAAACTCACAAAAAGTCACAATTTGAAAATCAAGGTAGTATCTCAACACTTGGATGTGGATTTGGAATATTTAGGAATATTTTCAGAAAATGTATTGGATGAAAGCAAGAAGATGGAAAATGATCAAACTGAAGATCAGGAAGTCTGTTAAGATCAATTTTTTTTTTTCAGAAACACGCTAAAGACATACATGGGTATCCAAAAAGGTAAGTTTGAAATCTCAAAGACCTGTGCAAATACTTGTTGTGATGAATGCCCAGGAACAAATGTGCAGGCAGTTTGAACAAATGTGCAGAAATAATGAACAAATGTGCAGGATCTATTTATTGAAGTTTTTTTTGGATAGTTTTTGCTTGAAAATTATGAATTTCTCTATTTTTTTTTCAGATGTTTTTGGCAAATTTGAAATTCATACACACACACGCAAGACAGAAATGATCTAATCTAAATCAATATGAATGCACAGACACGCTTACAAATCTTAAGGCTAGCAAGGATGGTATCTACTGAATCCCCACATAGATAATAAAATCCAGCCACACAATTCAAAGCAGACAGCCTAGGAACTTGGAGGCACGGGCTCCTCCTTACAATGCACTCACTTCTCTGGCACACCAAATTCCAAATTCAATCGGTCATTACTTCCCAAAGAATCGCTATCTCTACTATGAACCATGAGTAATGTGGGGTGTCTTCACAGGTTGGGCTACCCATTGCACTAGTAAATAGAAGGATTTGTGGCCACTAAACAAAAGCTTGTAGAAAGGACATCCGTTCAGGTGGTTGTGATCAAGTCATCTTCCCAATTAAGGGGGCTCTCCCAATCCTTTCAAAGCAAGGTTTTCACCTTAATGATGTAGGGACTTTAAGGCACTACAAGGGTACTAGATGAGATTTTGGTTGCCACAACAAATTCACACCTGCCCACTATGATACTAGTCATAATGGCATTTTTTATATACCGGTTTGGATGGGCTTGGCTTTAGCCTGTTACCGGTTGGGTCGTTCCTTGGGGTGAGTACCTCTTTTCCCACCAAAGAACACCCTCTAAAGTTTATAACAGTTTCTCTTACACCCAAGGTCCACGAATGGCGAGGGGAGAGGATACGTTGTTATAAACTTGGGATTACAATTACGCTTATAAAGCAAGACACAATAGATAGATTGCTAAGCTATAGAAGACACACGAAACTGAAAAGCATGTCGTATTTTAAATCCCAAACGAGGATTATGGTTTATTTTGCAAAAACCCCTAGGAATATGCAAAAAAATAGTTAATAGTTTCAAATTGGGGTCTTCAGATTTTGACCTGCAAAAAATCTTAGAATCTACCAAAATGAACAAGAACCTATCAGGATTATTAGTGGAAACCAAATGAAGAGAAAACAAAGTTCTATAAATGCAGAAATGATTGCGCAGAAATAGTCAATAAATGCGCATAAATAGAGGATAAATGTGTAGGATTAGCAAATGTGCAGCAACAGTTAACGTATCCGCCGGAGGATTTGATGAATGCGCAGAAGTAGTAAATGCACAGCAGAAGTGTATGTATGCGCAGCAATCGTGAACAGATGCACAGAAACGGCCTGTAGAAACTTTCACACGGAAAACTAAAAAAAAAGATGTTAATTTGTGGGGTAGGCCCCACGGTGGGCGCCAAAAATGTATACAAAATAGATTTCCAACTACTCTAAATGATATATTAATCAATCTAACAAATAAATCAATCTAAATGCAAACACAATGAAGATTACAAGTTTAAATGAAGCAAAACAATAAAGTTACCTTCACCTACCCAATGCAGCTTGTCTCCATTGCCCTCCTAGCTTTGGTTTCTTGAATGTATGTTGAGCTCTCAGATTTCCAAATGAAGATCTTTTGTCCAAGATGCTACCAAAGTGTGGAGATTATATGAATGAATTCAAAATGGTCTAAAACCTTGATTATGCAAATGGATGATGGAATGCTTGAGAAAATGCTTGATTTCTTGAAATGGATGATGGGATGTTTGTGAAAATGCTTGATTGC
This sequence comes from Thuja plicata, assembly GCA_018584345.1. Taxonomy (NCBI): domain Eukaryota; kingdom Viridiplantae; phylum Streptophyta; class Pinopsida; order Cupressales; family Cupressaceae; genus Thuja; species Thuja plicata. Next base: position 563,843 of record MU228145.1, on the reverse strand, counting down.
TTGAATGTTTGGATGCTTGAATACTTGAATGATTGAATGCTTGATCACTTGAAATGCTTGATTACCTATTAGCCCACAAAGGGAGAATGATTCTCCTTTATTTGGATTTTGGAGGACCTAAGCCTAGGTGGCACAATCCTAGGGTGGAGAATGAAAGGTGGAAGATCCTAGTGTTTTTATTGACTTGGTTGAAGGGGTTGAGAGAAAAGGGGATATAGTTGGAATGTGAGAGGAAGAATAGGGAGGATGTTCCTCCTACATTGACATAAGGGAGAAGAAGATGGAAGGGAAAGACACATGTCA
>MU228145.1:534493-552363 GCA_018584345.1 Thuja plicata | reverse complement strand
TTACACCCCTTATCAATTACAATTAAATGTAAGGTGGATAATATTTGCATAGGGACACTTTTATGAGAAAAACTCCATTGTTCTAAACCCTATCCATATTTTACATATTACATTTTGGTGAACCCGCGATAGACAACTCTTTCTTTTTTGGTGTTAGATTTTAGATCTTACATGCATTTAAAAGTAGATTTATTTTATGCTCTTGCATTTATATGTCAAAAATAAAAAAATCACAACATTTCTTTAAAAATACAAAAACATTTACATTTTTCATGCTCATACATTTCATTTGAATGCATTTGGATATATCTAGATCTATTTTCTATGTATTTCTTTATTCATTATCATGTTGCACAAGCTGTTTCAAGTGTTTTCTAAACATATTTCTATAACTTTTGGGATTAAACAACATCTTCCTCTTACCTTACCATTGCATGATGTTACACCTAGAAAGACTTTATTTAGTGCATGTGATGTTGCTTTGTCCTCTCTTGTATTACCTTGTAAGGATATATTAGAGCAAGAAGATGAATTTAATCTTTCTCTCCATCATATTTCTCTTTATGGAGATGAGTTGAGGATTGATTTTAATTCTTCTTCTAATATATGTCTTTTCTATGATCCTACTTTAGAATATAATTTACCTTCTTTCCCCTTTAGGGATCAAGATTTAGTGATTTATGGTGCTCCTACAATGTGCTTTATTGATAGGGATGATAATCCTCCTATTTGGGATGAACCTTTAGATTTGGATGTTGATTACTCTCTTCCTCATGAAGCCATTGTGGATGGTCCTCCTATTTGGGATGAACCCTTGGATAAAGACATTGATTTATCCCCTCCTCGTAAAGAATATTTGATACAAGAGGGTGATTTATTAATGGATGACATATTCATACATGACGGTGACTCTTTTTCTAAAACACATTCCCCTTATACAGACATTTTAGAGAAAGAGGAAGACATTATAGATTCTTTACCTCCACTTGGGATTCCTTCTAGTGATGAGGCATTAGCAGAGAATTATATGAATTTCCTTAATGCTCTCCCCCTAAGTGATGATCTTATGGAGAATAAATATCCTACCACATCTCCTCCTAGGATGTCTTCTCTACTTCCTTCTTGTGAATCTAATTGTAGTGTTGAGATAACTAACATGGTTTATCCAAAACCCTTGTTGACTATCCAAGGTTCTCCTTGTATTACTATCAAAGGTAAACCTATGCAGTCTTTAGAGTCTTTTAATGATCAAGAATTGATAGCTCACACCTATCATACAAGGAATAACCCTCAACCTAATCTGGTGGTTCCTACTTCTTTACCACCTTCTCAACCCATTCTTCCTCCTTGACCCCGTCTTCCTAGCCAGGAGTATCATTTGATAAACCAATTATGTAATACCCCTGCCAAGATTTCTTTATGGGAGCTTCTTCAAACTTCACCTACCTACCATGAAGCCTTGCAAAAATCTCTATCAACTCTTTCCACTCCACCTCCTAATCAAGAGAACATCAAGGCCTTCTTATAGTGCATGCATGCTACCACAGGTCCTCCTGACATTGTATTTACTCAACAAGATTTACCTTCTAAAGAAGTTTAGAATTAATATGATGCTCTTATGGTTGATGTTACTATCAATAAGAGTATCATTCGTAGGACCTTGATTGATAATGGATCTGGGCTTAATATTTGTAGCATGGACATGCTCAAAGCGATTAAAGTTGATCTTTCAACTATTCAACCTGACAATGCTCCTATATGTGGCTTTGATAACATTGATAAGAACACTTTGGGCATCATTACCTTACCTATCAAAGTAGGTATGGTCATCCTAAATACTACTTTTCATGTTATGCCTGGACCTCTTAATTATAACCTCCTTTTGGGTAGACCTTGGTTGCATGAGATGCATGTTGTTCCTTCCACCCTTTACCATAAAATCAAGTTTATTCACAATAACATGGTGTATACACTTCATGCGAATGATGCGCCAAATCCTTGTTTGAATATTCAAACCCACAATACTCCTATTCCTAATTGTAATCCTTCTTCCTCTAATGCCCTTCCTAGAGATGATTGGGGAACCTTGGATTTTAATCATACCATTATTGGAGAGTATAAAGTTTCTAATCTTGATTTTATGAAGCAAAAAAGAGAGTTTTAACAATGAGCTTTTTCTTCTACTTCTCATTCCCTTCATAATAACTTTGTTGCTGCTTCTACCCACTATGAATCTGTCAAACCTACTAGTGATGACATACTGACTACTGAAGTTCCATTGACTCCTTCTGATATGAGTTCTTGTTATGGTCCTAGTTATCATTTACTAGTTAAACAAGGATTCCATGGTCAAGGATGTGGTAAGCATAAATCGGGAATTCAAATTCCCTTATAGAGTGGCGGGCATGAGCATTCTTATGGATTGGGATTTAATCCTCAACAACATATCAATGTTAACAAAATCTCAAATAACACTTCAAAACATGATGACCCTATGAAGGAATTTGACCAAGAAGTTATTTTTCCTAAACTCCTTCGTGCTAAGGTGATTACTAGACCTAAACACAAAAATAAATTTAGTCCACACTTGAAGACTCTTCCTTTTTGTCTGTATCATAGATTTCATGATCACTCTACTAATGAATGTCAAGCTTTACATTATGAGATTAGGCATCTCATTGATAATAAATTTATTTATATATCATGTGGAAATGAATTGTATTTTAATCATGTTTTCTCTAAATAACATTTATGTTCCTATTATGGAGCTCCACATTAGGTAAATAATGTTAGCCTAATCCTTGGAGGCTCATTGTCTTGCATAGTGTCATGAGCGATATAATAGTTCCCCTTTCATCCTTGTTCCTATGCTTGGGGGGAAAGGATGCCATCTCCTTCTTTTCTGTCTTTCTGGGATCCACTTTTCCCTTGGTTAAGCAGTATCTATCTATTATGTGATATCCAATCATACATGAAAATTATGGTTTGCATTGAGGATCTTTGTCCTTGAATATAACCTATTTTTTTGTTTGACATTGGGTTTCCATGGTTGATAAATCTCTCACCTTGGAAACTGAATAGTGTGCTATCCCTCACAAGGGTTGCTTTTTCACTTATTTCATGATCTCTTTGCATTCGTCCCTTCCATGGCCTCATAGGAGCTGTGACCTTCTTAGCTTGGACTGGGTGTTGTCTATGGATATTGTCTTGTTGTTGAAGAAGGCTTTATCCTTGTTCTTTTCTTTCCTTAACATGTCAAAATAGTATGTATTTTTTCATCTTAAGGAGGGGGGCATATATACGGCCTCCCTCGTTCTATATTATTTCATTTTTGTTCTAAGCTTTTGTTTTGTAGCATGCTAAATCCTCTGAAGGTAATGCACATAAGTTGCTAAATCTTGAAGAGATACACATTCAATTACAATTCAATATGCTAAATCCTCAGAAGGTAACGCACATAAGTTGCTAAATCCTGAAGAGATGCGCATTTAACAAATATATTCCATGGTGATATAAGGATATGGATCCATGGGTACTTCATAAAATTCATCAGAAGACGCACTACATACATGCACAAAACTGCCAAAAGGCACACAAATTTATGGGGTGACTATCAAGTGCTTGTTTGGTGGGCCATCCTATCCTTTTTGTGGTTCACAGTGAGATAGACGTATCTTATTGGGTGAGCTAACCACTCCTCTCTCTCTCTCTCTTTCTCTTTGACTGGTGATGTCTCTCTTATCATAATCTTAGGGTTGACAAAGACTTGATTCCCTGGTGTCTTGAGTATTCCTTTGTCCCTTTTGATTTCAATAAGATTATCTTTTCGTTATGATCTCCTTTACCAAGAGTTTGCATTGAGTCCATACTCTTGCTAAAGTGGGGGCTAAATGTATAGTCAAAAAATGGAAGCACTTCCATTGTAGACTGGTTTAGCCCTCTGAGTAAGTGGTTTGGGGTCATGTCAAGCACCTTGAATGGGTCTCTGACTTGGATCTGGCTTTTTCTCTTGTTCTGCCCCATTTCCCACTTCTCTCCGGCCTGTTTCTGACATCCTAAACTGCAAACCTGAGATTTTTGACCTCAAGGTCAAAATCGACCTTTCTGGGTCAAGTTCAACCTTAACCTTGACCTAGTTCAAGGTTGACCTCGACCTTGAACTAGGTCAGAATCAACCTCTATTTTGAACCAAGGTCCAGATTTCAAGTTTTCAGGGTTTCCAGATGTCGGGCTTCGAAAAGATTTAATTCCCGCTTTTGGGTCGATTGTTTCGGTCTTCAAAGCAATGACTCTTGAAATTATATTTAATATAGGTCCACTTCTATGGGTATAGGTCTAATGGGAATTTAATTCTCCTATGTAGGCCTGTCTAGAAGATTGTTCCCTAGATTTGTATATAAGGAAGCTTTCTCCTCTCATTTTCTCTAGTCATCTAAGACTTGAAGAATTGAAATCTAAGTGTGAAGGACAAGATAAGAAGCAATATTTGAAGCAAGTTAAATATCCATTGAAGCATTCATCTACTTTCAAGAATTCAAGCACTTTCAATCACTCAATTCATCAAGGAGATCCATTGGTAGCCATTGAAGGATTCAAGCTCTATGGAGCCCTCTTATTGAAGATTTCTCCATCCACATTCCTCCAAGCCTCTTCCTATCCAAAGATCCATTCAAGATTGGTGTTGAATATATACAAGAAATTGATTTGAGACATCCTACATTTGACATTCTACATTCATTTGTTGCATACACACTTGTGGATCCACGGATTTGAATCTGCCAAAAGGGTTTTCATACAAGCAAGGTGAATTTGTTCATTTAATTTGTTTTACTTATGCAATTTAAATTATACTTTGAGGTTATTTCCAAAATCGGTTTGACCAAGGCAACCCCCCCTCCCCAACAAACAAACCATTTTTCTTACAGGAACATGTTCAGAACAGTGAATTGGAGTGTACATTCGGATACCCTTTTTGACAAATTATCGGGATCCAGAAACAAATTTTCTGTCAGAGATTTTAGGTCAAAATCGGAGGTCGATTCTGCCCTAGGTCAAAATCAAAAATTCTGGGTCAGTGGTGACATTGACTTGAGGGTCAAAATTAGAACTGAGCTAGACCGAAAAAAGATTTTTGGTTTTTGTAGATCTCACAGTTTCGGTTTAGGTACGTGTAAATCAACAGTTTCTAAGACCATTTGACAGGGTTTTTAGTAGGTTTTTTTTTGGAGTTATGTATTTTATTCCATTTTCCTTTACAAAAAATTTCATATTTATACCCCTTATCAATTACAATTACATGTATGTGGATAATATGTGCATAGGGTCACTTTTATGAGAAAATCTCCATTGTTCTAAACCCTATCCATATTTTTTATGCTACACTTAGTCATTTTCATTTTGCTTCGACAACTTTTAGGTGTAGTTCATCAACCTCTTCTCTAAAACCGGGAATATTTTCTACCAAATGCCATAAGTTATTGATGGATTCCTCATTGAATTTCTCCATAGAAAGGTTTTCTTGTATTTTATTTTTGAAGTCGTGAATTATTTCAACACTATGTCTTAGCTTTCCTTCTTGTTTTTCAAATATATCTACGTCCATAAATAGAAAGTCAGACACCAGGCTCTTAAGCTCATGTTGAAACTAGGCTAATATTTTCCTTACAAAACTATCCATTTCTTCATAGGCAGAAATCTTCCACTCTAATGTATCAATTCAATTCATAAATTTAGAATCAATTTGTCTGCCCATTATTCCTTCGCCTAAATTGCAGTTGCAGGGGACATCTTTCAAATCTCTTGAAGCTCATATAAGACAACTGGTAAACTGTCACTCTCCCTTTTAAGGTTCAATATATCATTCCTCTATTTTTCCATTTTTCCATTTTACCAGTTATTTGTGTGTACATATTAATACCTTCCTAAATAAAATACAGTTATTTGTGTGTACAACTTAAACTTTCTAACCTACTCTAGTGTCATTCTCATTAGAACCCTCCTTTGTACTTCTCGCATGTCAAAATAGTTTTCCAAATAATCATCTATGTAGGACTGGTGCAAATAAGACTTACCTCCATAAAAATTAGTGTGTACATAACCTTTACTATCAAAGAAGGTTCTTGGGGGTATGGGCTAGAATATAAACTTCAAGAGAAGTATCTCTGTGGTGGTAGCAACATCAAAACTTATGAAGGTAAAGAGTGAAAAATATTCCACGAAGGAATAACCTATTTTCTTCATTTTAGTAACACATTTGGCACTAATCCCTTTTATTTTTCTACAGACTTCTAGGAGAAAAAAGCCTGATACATACCTGGGTAACTTATGGGGGTATAACTGAAGCCTCCAATTCTGATATAAGAAACAAATTCAAAGTGGATGAAGAAGCTACCATAGCACTTGACAAGATTCATGGATTCAATAGAGATTATCCTTTTGGGTAATCCCTCAATCTTCTTAAGCATCATCCACATGAAAGAATAATTAACATCATACTATCCATTCATCTTGACTCTTTTTTTCAGTTGTGGAAAGATTTCAAAAATAGGTAAGCCCGGGGTGGGAGACCCTAGGGTTTTCATGCCCATCTAGATAGCTTGAGTGGTCGCTAGTTCACATAAGTCAAAAAAGAGCACATATGAAAGGAACTTGCCCGCCTGAAATGAGATAATTTCTCATGCAACTGTTGACTTATTATTTTTCCTCAATCAATATATTGTTCACCCCTGCAAATAAGTACAAGGAATTGATACATCTAACCTATAAATTCTTCAACTACTGAACTCTCGACAATGTGGTGCAACAAACCAATTGCATCCTCAATTCATTTCATAAAAAGTTATGCCTTTAGAATTTAGGGGAGTCATGATTGACCTTTCAACTTTGTTTTGAGCTAGGTTGTAAACTTAGGATAATTCTTAGTTCATCTCAGCATGGTCAGTAAAGTTAGGAACTTTATGGACTTTCTCTTGAAGCAATGAAGGTACAAAAGTTCAGGAATAATCCCAAAACACCAATAATTAAGGACTTAGTGGAGAAACATGACTCATAATTAGTGTAGTTAGGGAGATCGACAACTTTATGAACCTTTTCAAAGTGAAAAATCAAGTACAAATGTTTGGGGAATTGACTGACTAGGTACTCGTAGGGGTGCAAATGACCGATTACGAACGTTAAGTTTAGAAATAATGATGAAATAGCTCAATTTGGGCATAACTTTGGATTAAAATTATCCATAATAAGGATGTGAACTGAGAAGTTAAAAAATTTGGTAACTTAATTATATATTATATATTATTAGTTTTATCAATCAAAAGTAGCTAAGGGACTATGCCCAATTTATATTAAAATTTTAAAATATTACATATGTAGTATATCCATTTTCTATAGCTTGTTTTCATTATCACACTGTCATTACTATTCTGTATCCAAGACAATTATTAGACTATCAAATTGTTCTATAGAGACATAGCTATCAAAATGTCTCATAGAACACAAGTCAACATATACAACCTTTACATACCATAGTTTCCACTTATAAATTTCCTATTTGTGACCATAGACCCAGTTAAACATTTTTTCAAAAAATGAGGAAGATTGAAAACTGAGGCACCACCATGTCCACTCCACCATAATAGCTGCAAACCCTTGCTTTCATTAGGCATGATGGACCATAAGCAAAGTGCGTCTCTAGCTCCTCCATTGCTTCATGAAAAATATCCCCTTTTGCAAGCTCTTATTTGATCATAGTCCCCTGGACAACTAAAACATCTTCTTGTTCAATTAGTCCTTTGTCTATTAGGTGTTTTCAACACCAACCATCCATATTCTCTAGCTCTAAATCTTGAAATTTCTTCAAAAATTGATACTCCTTTCCACCACTAGATTTTTGCGAGACCATGAATTATGATTTGCAGAAGAGATTAACAAGAGCTTCTCCACTTTGTGTCCCTACCTTCTCACCACATAGAAGTCCTTTGGAAATGGAATAAATTTTCCCTCATCCATATTTTCTAGGACATTTCCAATCTCCTCTGAAAACTGCTTCTTAAACACACCTTGGCATAGAGAATCGACCATTTCCTTGGATTCACCCACATTGAGTAGGGATGGTGAAACCATGGAAGATATATTTGTATTTATTTAGTAACACTAATTAGTATTTATGAATTCTTCTCCCAGTGCCATTCTCTCACCACATGAACCACCAAATCATGGCTTAATTGGAGCACAAATTTAAGCCTTTTCTCAGAAACCTCCCTAAGGAAAGTCATCTTGCATTTCGTATAGGCTAAACAAACATGGGCATCCATCTAGCCCAAGCACCAACCTACATGATTTTTGGACTTGAAGTGACTTGTGGAATGCTATCCATAACCAATGTAGTAGTTATTTAAAGACTCTTTCCCACATCACATTAATTTTTTGAAGTCACATATTGTAATGAAGAAACAATCATAGAGGGAAAACAAGAAGTTGCATCGTTTCAAAATATCAAATTTGAAAGACTGAAAAAATAGGTTTTTTTTCTTTATGAGTAAATGGGGCATCCTATGCCTTCCTCAAATACCTCTAACAAACCCTTAATAAAAATTGCATCATCCATTGAATCCTCTCAATTGGATTACATTCTTAGGAATAGACTAATTAGTTGGATCGACCTTGAGTCCCTCATATTGATTATTTGTCCATTACATACTTGATATCACTCTTTGCAAAGTAATATTTAATTAGAGTATGACTTAATATGTTCCAAAATTATTCTCAAGTGGTTAAAGTGTTCCACCATTCTTTTTCTATTACAAAGGATATCACCAAATAGAAAAATTCATCACCCTAGGCTAAAAGATTAGATATATAACTTCAATATACCTTTAAATATGGTTGGTGCAATGGTTAGCCCATAAGGAATCCCCTAAGATTCATTCTGACCATGATTAGTTTTGAAGGTTGTCTAAATCTAATCATGCACTCTCCCCTTTATCTAGTAATATCTCTATCTCGAATCAATTTGTCCAAATACCGTCACCATATAAGTTAGCCAAAAAATGATCTATGTCACAAATATAATATATATTTTTGATGGTCCACTTGTTCAATTATTAATAAGGAGACATCATTTTTCTTGACCAACAAATGGAATTTTACTAGGCTTTATGTGCCCCTTAACTAATAGTACTTATATTGTCTTTTCTATGTCATCCTTAAATAGCTTAAGAATACCATTAGAGAGGAATAATAAGTGGTCGAACTCCTTGCTTTAATTCAATAATATGTTTATGTCATGTACAAAGTGACAACTTGTGAGATAGTTCTCTATAAATTCCAAAATTAGATATTGTACTTCTATTTGTGTCACTATTTTATGTGCCTCAATCTTGTTGTGCATGTCCTTCATGCAATTACATTGAATAAGGAAACATGAACCACTTAGCAAGTATTTTGGACATTTTATTCTCACATAAGCTTGTTTGCAATTTGAATCCCCTTTAATTATAATATGTTAATTAGTTGTCATTATTCGTCAAATTTTGTGTAAAGCTCATCAAAAGTCAATGGTTAAATGCTTCAAAAGTTAGTGTCATTGGCAATGAGTAAATGTGAAGAGATGTATAGTTGACGAGGTTAACTAGTAGAGAAAGATCAAATGATATTCCATAAATGTGAGGAAGTGGATGTTGTAGTTGGTGATTTGTTAGATTGTCACACAACATGGTGAACACATACATATGGCATGCAACATAATGATCAGGGTAATCTTGACTCATGTGTTTCACAAATAAAACACATACACATGAAAAATGAACTCCACATAGGCTAAATAAATTTAATTACTTCTTAGCAATCAAACATTTGTCCAATCATAAATCATGGGAAAGAACTGTAAACTTATATTAAAAATGGAATATGTAATCATGACATACACTAAAAAAGGAGGCATTTGCAGGCTTCAATGATGTTTCTATGCTTGGTCCCTCACAAATTCGCCTGAACAAAAATAGGGAAATATTGTGTAGATGACATGACAGAATTTTTTATTGCTTGGAACCTTGAGCTTGCTATCACAACCATGACCTCTTCCATTTTTGGTGGATTTTGAGTGGTAGTTACATGAGTAGGTGTTGGACTTGAAAATGAAGTGCACCTTATATTGAAGGGGGTTATACCTAACTAATTCATAACAGTAGAATATTGAAGGACAATGATGTGCATCATATTCCAAAATAATGCAATATTTTCCAATAACAAGTTAAGTGGATTTCTTAGGTGCCTTTATCTCTGTAAAGACCTTGCTACCAACTCCAACTCTTTTCCCATTTTATCTTGATCCCTTTGAATCTTCTCTTTGACTCTATATTTCCCTATCTAGTTTGGCCTGCTCCTTCAATTCCCTTCCCACAACATGCATTCTCTTTCTCCTATTCACACATTGTCATTAGGTTAGATGTGTCTCCTCCACCTCATTCTCTATGTTAATTAATGGTGAGCCTTTTAGCCTATTTGGTGCTTCAAGGGGGCTTTGTGGATGGGATACCTTGTCTCCATATATTTTTATCCTAATGGAGGAAGGATTGGAAAGAGTCATTATGAATCATGTGAGGCAAGGATTGTTCCAATATGCAAAGAAAAGTTGATGCACACTGCAATGAATATAAATTGAAAGAATAAATTATATATAAAAAACCTAGGAAAACTTGAGGTAGAATTGTATGGTCAAACCTTAGGTTGCATATAAGAAAATGTTTGGTTGACAGCAAATAAAATAAATAGATTTCCTTTAAACATAAAATATCTTTGCAAAGGGAATAAATACAATCTATAAGCAAAAATTAACCTAGATTAATATAGTTAGGCTAGTAAATTAATATAAGTAAATGAGATAATTAGAGAAGAAGATAGTGTACTTAAGTCTAGACTAATGATAGAATAACATCACTAATTTGTCATGCAAGATTTATTTTCCATAGTGAATAAATTAATTTTCTCTAGTTTAATGTGGCGGATTCTATGTAGTGTCAATCTTGATTTAGATATATTTGATTTGATGCATGAAAATAAACTGTAACATGTATCTTAGTGGTTTGATCAAATGTTTATTCAATAGAGTTGTTTTTATCTTTGCTATTTTAATAATTGAATGTAGTCAAGGAGGATTGTTGACATCAATAAGAAACATGCTATCCTTAGTCAATCCCTTGTCTAGTCAGGTTAATGACGAGGAATGATTTTAAAGACAACATACAAAAGCATGCATATGACCTATATGCAGATAAAGTAGATTTGATTGTTTGTCCCTTCAAAAAATTGAAGCATGCTTTAAAGATTTCACCTTATTAAATTACATATAAATTAATAGAAAAATGAATGTATTTGAATTCTAATATGACATAGCAATATGTCACATAAACATATGTTAAATTAGCTTACAATGGCTAGTACGAAGGGGCCAAGAAATTTAGATTTTTAAATTCAAATTTAAAAGGTGAGTTAATTTCCATGCGTCTTTGAATTGAACTAAGATAGTCCCAAGTGACATGGAAATGAACCTCAAGGATAAACCACATTTCTAAAGCATGTAGCAATTATGTAAATGTGAATTCAAATATGTTATATTATATTTAAGACATCTGTAAAAATTGACACAAAAATAAAAGAATAATAATATGACTAGATACAAATTACCATTACTAATAATAATTTTAATTTATAAACAATTATAAAATTACCAAATACTAGATATATGTATATTATTTTAATGTAAATATCATTTTATAACTATTTAAGATGAAATTATTATAAAATATGTCCATAAAATAAATAAACAAATATTTTTAAATTATATACTTATTAAATAATAAATAAATAAATCTCTCCTAAACTTTTATGTATTAATTTTTAATATATCACTTTTATATTACAACAATAATAATTTTAAATAATAATATAATCGAAAATGAATTAATAATTAAAAAATATTGCTTATCAAATGAATCTAGCGTAAAAGAGATTCATTAAAAAAAATACTTAAAATTTATATTAATGTGTTACATTTCAGATTTGAATTGCAGAAAATATCTGAGAAATTTCAAATTTGAAACGCCGAAAATATCTGGGAAAATCCGAACGTTGGGGGCCGAAAAAATCGAAAAAACAGGGTTGAAATTATCTCAGAAAATTCGAACGTTGCGGGCCCGAAAAAACCGGAAAAACAGGGTAAGATAAATTATTCTGCCTTTTAGAAAATCACATATTTCTGTTTTTTTTTCAAGTTTTTCTTCTGTTAATGTTTCTTTCATTTTTTCTGTTCTCTCTGAGTCTCGAATAGACTATGTTTTCTTAGGACTTTTCACTGTCTAGGGTTTCAATAGTGTGCACACTAGTCTATCTTTTATGTTCATCTGTGCTTTTTTCAATTTTCTTTTAGTTTTTTGTGTGTCTGTTTATATTTATGTGATTTTTTCTATTTCTTTTTGGTCATCTGTGGTTTTTCCTATTTCCTTTTGGTTTGTTTAATTTTTTTGGTAGCAGAGAAAGAGGCAAGCAGGACAGAGGAGCGCTGATGGGGTCAAATTTCTTCTTCTTCTTCGAGAATCTTCCTTCTAGGTATTTGATCTTAAAATGCATTATCCTAACTCTGCATTTTATCTAAGCTGTATTTTATGATTTGATTTAAAGATGGGAAAACAATATTTAAGAAATTACCTAATTTGTGAAGTGGCACCGATTTTATAATTGGCCAACAAATGCAAGGATGTGGGGATTTGTTATTATTGGCTACAGGCTTTTGTTAAGGTTATATTGTCCAAACAGATCAGAAAGCAGTGGTTGTTTTAAGCTCTGGAAGTCTATTTTCAGCTGCTGGATCTGTCCCATCCACCTTCCCTTTCCTTTGGCCCTCCACTTTTCAAGATCAAAATTTCAAAACTGTGTTGAATTGATGCAATATTTTCAAAACACTAATTGTAGCGGGAAAGGTTTCCGATAGTGTTGCGGGCTAGAGGGAACCCTATAAATTGTGGGTCTGTGGGCTAGATGGCGAGAAATTCTGTGTTTCTGAAGGGTTTTGTCTGCACTTTGAAAACATTTTTGTGGGTCCAGTTAAAGGAGCCAATGGGGATAAAAAAGGAGCATGGGTATGGTTTTGTCTGTTGTGTTTGCTAATTTGTTTTATTGTCATCTAGTTTTGGCAGAGACAAATCTAATTTGTGGAGAGAGGAATGCATGGCATAGAAAACGTGCCAGTTACTTTTGATTCAAAACATATCAACAACCAAGGAAATTGGACCTAGATAGAGATAATTAGCTCGTCAATTGTCCATTTTGGTTTTTATAAATTTTTTGCATACTTGACATTCAATTCTCTCTCAAGTATACTATTCTTGCATCAAAAGCAATATTAAGTAGCACTTCTATTCTTTTTACGTTCTTGGTATTCTTGGAAACCTTGGATTTAAAAAAAAATGTCACTATGCTTCTGTGAATGGTGGGAAGCCAAATTTCAAAATGGCCACTTCCTGGCCTTTTCCTGTCTTGTCTTGTCTGTCCTTTTTGCAACTTTGATCTGTAGCAAGAGACTAAATAAAGAGGGGAGAGAGACATGTTAGTCTTGGATTCCTTGGTTTATTCTGCTGTCATATTTCTGTCCTTTGCACTTAATCTACATTTGGGAATAGTAGAGCATTTTCACAGATTATCTTTAATGCATTTTGGTATAATCATTGAAAAGAATCCTTTGGATAAGCATTATGAAACAGTCATGAGTCTAATGATCCTTGCCTAACGAAAACATTATAAAAGGATACTACTGCATGTTACGAAGAAGCATATGTCCACCTCTCAAAAACATGCAAAACTAATTATATCTCTATGGCCAACTGTTCCTCAGAATCATGCTTGACCTGTAGACTACAGTGATCCCCAAAAGTGAGCACCCCAAAACCTGTTTTACCAGCCATCTCCTCTGAAGCTGTGTGTTCCATTGCATTGGTTTTGGGAATGCATCGGCAAGCCTTTTGCAGGTGTGCAAAATACCTTGCAAAAAAATATCGGATAAAAAATGTGCAAATTGTTCATAGCACCTAGTAAAATATAAATTTATATAACAAATCCTCGATGTTTTTTTTGATTGGCTAAATAGATGAAGATTGATCACCGATTAAATTTGCTGTCTTCCTAATAGTTCCAAGGTAGAAATTAAAAATATGCTTTCTATGTCTTTTTTGAGTCTTATTCTTCTTCATTGATCTCCATAATTTTCCTTGTCATAGAGGAGCAATCTGTCTGTATTAGCTTAGGTTTTATTAAAGCATTTCTAAAATGAAGGTATAGGTCAATGTCTTCCTAAATCTGAATCAGACCTAGAACTTTTGTTTGATCAGAGTACCTCCAGTACATATATGTAAGCATAAATGCTCAATTTTTATCCAAGAAGAGTTTGTGTAGGCTACAGATAAATATATACCATAGTATAGTTTATAGAATATTATTACATAAGAGAATGACTTTATAATACTAAGTCACACCTCTGATCCTTACACACACAACAAATCTAAAGGACAGGCAACAAATTTTGACTTAATTTAAGGGGGTAGCAGGGTATATAGATATGGCAAAGTTGATATTATATGCGTTTTGTCCCAACCCAGTTATAGTACATGCAAAAAAAACAAAGGCAAACACCATTTTCGAAGCATTCTTAGACAAAAATTTTTTAATTGTTTTGTCCGTCAGTGGATTTGGACACCTTTTGCTCTGAACTCTTTCCTTTGGGCTGCAATCCACATTCCTCCACGACTCTCCTGCTCTTACCAACTATGTGGAATTCCTCCCACATATTGATGCAATCAGCAATTACATCACCCAAGCAGATATGCAAGTCATCCACCAATTCCTTGACAATTTTGTTCCAGGCCTTCGAGTCCTATGGCCTGTCACAAATATGCCCATCTGCTTTATTCACATCTTGATGAGTTTCTTTACATTCACTGGTCCACATCTTCTGAGCTTCTGAGTTACTTTACTACCAGTCAACTTGAGCTCAACACTGATTTGGCAATGACATATTGAGGCTGAGCATCACGACATAGAAGCCATGATTTGAGCACCTCATCATCAAATTTCTCCCAACAATCCTCAACCTGATGAGGTTTGTTGAACGAAATTGCTTAATTAATTCTCTGTTTGAGCATACAGCGGACAGGTTTGCCAGCTGAAATTGCTGAGACTAGGAATAAAATGAGCAATACAATTGTCGCCAAGGAAGTACAGTTGGATATAATGAGCTAAATTTTTTTTTGATTATGTTGCCATAGATCAAAGAAAACATAAACATAATCATATCATTTTTCCAGCCTTGTGTACATAGAAAAGCTCAGACTTGATCAACAGATTTGATAAAGATCATAATCATAAATAAAAGGTGATTGATAAAGTTGACTATTGAAGGCTTGTGATCTGCGGAGACTTGATTATGATAGAAAAGATAATAATCATAATCCACCTTTTGTTTTGGTATGAATCACCAACTGATTGCCATGCAACTTGGCTGCATCTTCAGGCTTGGGAGTATCTGAAAAACTTATATTGCTATAGTCTAGATAATCGGGAACTTGGATAAAAGCTTTTCCTGGTTCCACCATCTACGTCATTTACTCTTAAGTGCAATCCAGTTATCCAATAAGTTAATGTAAATAAAATATAAAAGCCCTAATGACATCCCACTCAGTTTTGGGTTGCTCATCTGCAACTGAATTCAGAAAGCACTTGTAGCAGAGCAGCAACAATGTCATGCAATCTTTATATCTTGAGATTTTTAATCTATTAAGCCATTTGTAACCAACACATCCAAACCTGTATAGGTTTCTGCACCTTCCCCTAACATGCACAAGAGCCTCTGACAGTCTGCAACACGCCTATTCTGATTATCCCAAACCTTAATATTTGCGCGTTCTGTCTGCAGAGTCTCTGACAATATGCAAACTCAAATTTAAACCCAATCACAAAGTGGCTTAAAAACACTCAATCAATATACGCCTAAAAATTGTGCAGCATAATTGACCCAACCAACAAACAAAGAACTAACAATTAGAATGTTGCATGCCTATCGTGATTGCTTTATCACATTGTCTTTTGGGAGCCTGGGTACCCTTTTCATACATTAAAAGAATGAAAAATAGGGGAATTGGAATTTGGGTACCCTTTTTATGTATTAAAACTTAAAAGAATGAAAAATAGGAGAATCAAAATGTTCACCATATGGATAAAATCAAGAGGAATGGCTCGCTAACAAAGTTATTCTCTCACACAATTATAATGAGAAAAGCAAGACGACACCATTTTTAATTCTTATGCTGTATATTATTTTGCTTGGTTCAAAAAAATTCTTATGCCGTATATGCCTTGATTCTCGTCTAGATTGTTGACCCTTAATTTTTATCACTTGGGCACACTGTATCTGAACACATTTCAAATTCATGTCTGTGTTTTCCTTCCTGCATCACTCTTTTCCTCATTTTTTGAGTCGTTGGCCTTTTGTATTTTCAAACGCAAGTGTTATTATTTGACTTTTTTAAGTGTCTTCTTTAGTATCTCCTTTGTTGGGAGTTGACATGAACTTAAAGCTGCTTGCTAGTTGTTGAGATCTGATCAAGTAATCAACAACATTGTTTTCATTGCCTTATACAGTAATAAGAAAATCCTGCCACATTGTCTGGATCCAGGCTTCATCTTTACAACAAGTACTCTAGGCTAATGTGATATACTCATATACATAGGAAAATGAATTAGATAACAACACACCCATACACAATTAGCTCGCAATATTTTTGAATAGCAATTCTGAATCTGGGTTTTCTTTTTTCATTTTTTTAAATTCCATACGAAAATCTGTACTCAAATGGATTAAACCTCTCAATTGGTTCAGTAACACTATTTTTCTTTGATAATTGTGCTGCAAAATCAAAAAAACCCACCATAGGTTTTGTAGTGTATGATCCCCAGATGTCCATGTAGAATATGGGCAATAGAACAAAATCAATGCCTTTCAGGTTATGCAGGTTAAAATTTATCTGAAATTTAGTCAACCATCCTTGTCAAGCATTTTTGTTTTGTATGCTTATTCTGCTTATTCAAATTTCATGTATTATATGGAAAATGATCTTTTTCTTCATTAAGAATTACATTTGAATTACCATTATGGTACTAATAATGACTTCTTATGTACGACTGTTCAATGTATTTCCACAATTATAGTATCCAGTTTTGGTTACAGTCATTCCTAACTTCTGAAAAGTTCATATATTATACAATATCCATGCTCTATCCGTGATTCTACTCCATGCTTGTTCATGATATAAGTACTCTCTTTTTTTTCATGTCTAATAGATTGTCTTGTACTTATTTTTATGTTCTTGTAGGTAAGATTCACGGGATGATGCTGAAAGGTAAATTTAGGCTAGAAGTTTTATTTTTACATATTAAATTTCTCCCCTTTTTAAGTTTTATACATTTATTAAGTTGTGCTATTATTTTATATCACAAACATGTACAGGTTATTTTCTTTCAATGTATTCCTTAATTAAGTATTAGTCAAGTTATGAAATGCTAACTAACAATATAGAGAATTTGTAGCTATCAGAGCTGTTTGTGGGTTGATATAATGAAGAGAAGTTGAAATCATTGAAGTTGATGTACTTGGAGCTGTTGAAAAGAATAGAAAAAAGAATCTTGGTATGTACATATTCTGAACATTTTAATTTGTTTTGATGACCTCTTTTTTACTACTCACACTTCTTATTATATATATTTCTTGTGTATGAATTTCATTACATTGCCCTTCTGAATATAAATGAAATTGCAACTGACATTGAGAA
>MU228145.1:494979-527989 GCA_018584345.1 Thuja plicata | reverse complement strand
TTCTCAATGTCAGTTGCAATTTCATTTATATTCAGAAGGGCAATGTAATGAAATTCATACACAAGAAATATATATAATAAGAAGTGTGAGTAGTAAAAAAGAGGTCATCAAAACAAATTAAAATGTTAAGAATATGTACATACCAAGGCTCTTTTTTCTATTCTTTCCAACAGCTCCAAGTACAGCAACTTCAACGATTTCAGCTTCTCTTCAAACAGCTCTGATAGCTACAAATTCTCTATATTGTTAGTTAGCACTTCATAAATTTTGACTAATACTTAATTAAGAATACATTGAAAGAAAATAACCTGAACATGTTTGTGATATAAAATAATGGCACAACTTAATAAATGTATAAAACTTAAAAAGGGGAGAAATTTAATATGTAAAAAGAAAAATTCTAGCCTAAATTTACCTTTCAGCATCATCCTGTGAATCTTACCTACAAGAACATAAAAATAAGTACAAGTCAATGTATTAGACATGAAAAAAAAAGAGTACTTATATCATGAGCAAGCATGTAGTAATCACGGGTTGAGCATGATTAGGAATATTGTATAATATATGAACTTTTCAGAAGTCAGGAATGACCTAACCAAAACTAGATACTATAATTGTGGTAATACATTGAACAGACGTACATAAGAAGTCATTTTTAGTACCATAATGGTAATTCAAATGTAATTCTTAATGAAGAAAAAGACCATATTCCATATAATACATGGAATTTGAATAAGCAGAATAAGCATACAAAACAGAAATGCTTGACAAGGATGGTTGACTAAATTTCAGATAAATTTTAACCTGCATAACCTGAAAGGCATTGATTTTGTTCTATTTTGGGTATAAGCGGGTTTCCCATATTCTACATGGACATCTGGGGATCATACACTACAAAACCTCTGGTGGGTTTTTTGCTTTTGCAGCACAATTAACAGAGAAAATAGTGTTACTGATCTAATTGAGAGGTTTAATCCATTTGAGTACAGATTTTTGTATGGAATTTTTAAAAATGAAAAAAGAAAACCCAGACTCAGAACTACTATTCAAAAATATTGCGAGCTAATTGTGTATGAGTGTGCTATTTTCTGATTCATTTTCCTATGTATATGAGTATATCACATTAGTCTAGAGTACTTGTTGTAAAGCTGAAGCTTGGATCAAGACATAGAAGGTGGCAGGATTTATGAAAACAATGTTATTGATTCCTTGATCAGATGCCATAAACTGAGTGGGATGTCATTAGGGCTTTTTTATTTTATTTTATGTCCCTTGACTCTTATCTTATCGGATAACTGCAGTGCACGTAAGAGCATACCAAGCAAAGCTTTGATTCTCAGTACTTTAAGCATCCAAGTTCTCAGTTATCTGGACTATAGATATATAGGTTTTTCAGGCACTCCCAAGCCTGAAGATGTAGCCAAGTTGCATAACAATCAGTTGGTGATTGATACCAAAACAAAAGGTGGATTATGATTGTGATCTTTTCTATCATAATCAAGTCTTGCAGATCACAACCCTACAACAGACAAGTTTATCGATCACCTTTTGTTTATGATTGTAATATTTATCAAATCTTTTGATCAAGTCTCTGAGCTTTTCCATGTACACAAGGCCGGAAACATGATACCAAAAAAAAAGGAGGATTATGATCATGTTTATGTTTTTTTGTATCAATGGCAACATAATCCTAAAATAAAAAAGTTGGTTCATTGCATCCAGCTCTGTTTTCTTGGTGGCAATTGTTGACTAAATGCTTGAACAGAATAGTTGACTAAATTCCAAGTAAATTTTTACCTACATAACTTGAGAGGCATTGGTTTTGTTCTATTTGGGTATGAGCGTGTTTTCCATATTCTACATGGTCATCTGAGGATCATACACTACAAAATCTATGGTGGGTTTTTCTGCTTTTGCAGCACAATTATCAAAGAAAAATAGTGTTACTGGATCGATTGAGAGGTTTAATCCATTTGAGTATAGACTTTTTGTATGGAATTTAAAAAAATGAAAAAGAAAACCCAGGCGAGCTAATTGTGTATGGGTGTGCTGTTTTCTAATTCATTTTCCTATGTATATGAGTATATCACATTAGCCTAGAGTACTTGTTGTAAAGTTGATTACTTGATCAGATCTCAACAACTAGCAAGCAGCTTTAAGTTCATGTCAACCCCCAACAAAGGAGATACTAAATAAGATCGTCGAAGATCTTGGAAGGGATATAAGGTACAAATGGCGATAATAAAAGGTTTTAAAATGATCACTTTAGGGAAGATAGAAAGCTTGTATGGACATGAAGACACTAAAAAAAGTCAAATAATAACACTTGTGTTTGAAAATACAAAAGGCCAACGACTCAAAAAATAAGGAAAAGAGTGATGCAGGAAGGAAAACACAGACATGAATTTGAAATGTGTTCAGATACAGTGTGCCCAAGTGATAAAAATTAAGGGCCAACAATCTAGACGAGAATCAAGGCATATACGGCATAAGAATTTTTATTGAACCAAGCAAAATAATATACAGTATAAGAATTAAAAATGGTGTCATCTTGCTTTTTTTCATTATAATTGTGTGAGAGAATAACTTTGTTAGCGAGCCATTTCCTCTTGATTTTATCCATATGGTGAACATTTTGATTCTCCTATTTTTCATTCTTTTAATACATAAAAAGGGCACCCAGATTTCAATTCCACTATTTTTCATTCTTTTAATGTATGAAAAGGGTACCTAGGCTCCAAAAGACAATGTGATAAAGCAATGACGATAGGTATGCAACGTTCTAATTGATAGTAATTTGTTTGTCGGTTGTGTCAGTTAAGCTGCACAATTTTAGGCATATATTGATTGAGTGTTTTTTAAGCACCCTGTGATTGGGTTTAAATTTGAGTCTGCATATTGTCAGAGACTCTGCAGACAGAACGCGCAAATATTAAGGTTTGGGATCATTAGAATAGGCGTGTTGCAGACTGTCAGAGACTCCTGTGCATGTTAGGGGAAGGTGCAGAAACCTATACAGGTTTGAATGTGTTGGCTACAAATGGCTTAATAGATTAAAAAGCTGAAGATATAAAGATTGCATGACATTGTTTTGAAAGTATCCGCTTGTAGCTGCTCTTCTACAAGTGATTTTTGAATTCAGTGGTAGATGAGCAACCCAAAATGTCCATGCTCATGCTGCATGGCATAAAACTGAGTGGGATGTCATTAGGGTTTTTCTATTTTATTTAAATTAACTTATTGGATAACTGGAGTGCACTTAAGAGTAAACCACGTCTTAAGAGTAAACCACGTACATGGTGGAACCAGGAAAAGATTTTATCCTCAGTTCTTTAAGCATCCAAGTTCCCAATTATCCAAACTATAGCAATATAAGTTTTTCAGATACTCCCAAGCCTGAAGACACAACCAAGTTGCATGGCAATCAGTTGGTGATTGATACCAAAACAAAAGGTGGATTATGATTATGATTATGATCTTTTCTATCATAATCAAGTCTCCGCAGATCACAAGCCTTCAACAGTCAACTTTATGATTTACCAATCACCTTTTATTTATGATTATTATCTTTATCAAATCTGTTGATCAAGTCTGAGCTTTTCTATGTACACAAGGCTGGAAAAATGATATGATTATGTTTATGTTTTCTTTGATCTATGGCAACATAATCAAAAAAAAAATTGGTTCATTATATCCAACTCTACTTCCTTGGCGACAATTGTATTGCTCATTTTATTCCTAGTCTCTGCAATTTCAGCTGGCAAACCTGTCCATTGTATGCTCAAACAGAGAATTAATTCAGCAATTTCGTTCAACAAACCTCATCAGGTTGAGGATTTTTGGGAGAAATTTGATGATGAGGTCCTCAAATCATGGATTTTATGTCATGCAGGATATGTCATTGCCAAATCAGTGTTGAGCTCAAGTGGACTGGTAGTAAAGTAACTCAGAAGCTCAAAAGATGTGGACCAGTGAATGTAAAGAAACTCATCAAGATGTGAATAAAGCATATGGGCATATTTGTGACAGACCATAGGACTCGAAGGCCTGGAACAAAAATGTCATGGAATTGGTGGATGACTTGCATATCTGCTAAGGTGATGTAATTGCTGAAGGCATTCCACATAGTTGGTAAGAGCAGGAGAGTCATGGAGGAATGTGGATTGCAGCCCAAAAGGAAAGAGTTCAGAGCAAAAGGTGTCCAAATCCACTGAGGGACAAAACAATTAAAAATTTGTTGTCTAAGAATGCTTTGAAAATGGCGTTTTCCTTTGTTTCTTTTGCATGTACTAAACTGTGTTGGGACAAAATGCATATAATATCAACTTTGCCATATCTATATACCCTGTTACCCCCTTAAATTAAGTCAAAATTTGTTGCTTGTGCTTTAGATTTGTTGCGTGTGTAAGGATCAGAAGTGTGACTTAGTATTATAAAGTCATTCTCTTATGTAATAATATTCTATAAACTATACTATGGTATATATTTATTTGTAGCCTACACAAACTCTTCTTGGATAAAAATTGAGCATTTATGCTTACATATATGTACTGGAGGTACTCTGACCAGACAAAAGTTCTAGGTCTGATTCAGATTTAGGAAGACATTGACCTATACCTTCATTTTAGAAATGCTTTAATAAAACCTAAGCTAATACAAACAGATTGCTCCTCTATGACAAGGAAAATTATGGAGATCAATGAAGAAGAATAAGACTCAAAAAAGACATAGAAAGCATATTTTTAATTTCTACCATGGAACTATTAGGAAGACAGAAAATTTAATCCGTGATCAATCTTCATCTGTTTAGCCAATCAAACAAAACATCGAAGATTTATTATATAAATTTATACTTTAATAGGTGCTACGAACAACTTGCACATTTTTTATCCGATATTTTTGTGCAAGGTATTTTGAACACCTGCAAGAGGCTTGCCGATGCATTCCCAAAACCAATGCAATGGAACACACAGCTTCAAAGGAGATGGCTGGTAAAACGGGTTTTGGGGTGCTCGCTTTTGGGGATCACTGTAGTCTACAGGTCAAGCATGATTCTGAGGAACAGTTGGCCATAGAGATATAATTAGTTTTGCATGTTTTTGAGAGGTGGACATATGCTTCTTCATAACATGCAGTAGCATCCTTTTATAATGTTTTCGTCAGACAAGGATCATTAAACTCATGACTGTTTCATAATGCTTATCCAAAGGATTCTTTTCAATGATTATACCAAAATGCATTAAAGATAGTCTGTGAAAATGCTCTACTATTCCCAAATGTAGATTAAGTGCAGAGGACAAAAATATGATAGCAGAATAAACCAAGGAATCCAAGACTAACATGTCTCTCTCCCCTCTCTTTATTTAGTCTCTTGCTACATATCAAAGTTGAAAAAAAGACAGACAAGACAAGACAGGAAAACACCAGGAAGTGGCCATTTAGAGATTTGGCTTCCCACAATTCACAGAAGCATAGTGACATCTTTGCCCGCGACATTTTTTTTAAATCCAAGGTTTCCAAGAATACCAAGAACGTAAAAAGACTAGAAGTGCTACTTTATATTGCATTTGATGCAAGAATAGTATACTTGAGAGAGAATTGAATGTCAAGTATGCGAAAATTTTATAAAAACCAAAATGAACAATTGACGAGCTAATTATCTCTATCTAGGTCCAATTTCCTTGGTTGTTGATATGATTTGAATCAAAAGTACTTGGCACGTTTTCTATGCCATGCAATCCTCTCTCCACAAATTAGATTTGTCTGCCAAAACTAGATGACAACAAAACAAACTAGCAAACACAACAGACAAAACCATACCCATGCTCCTTTTTTATCCCCATTGGCTCCTTTAACTGGACCCACAAAAATGTTTTCAAAGTGCAGACAAAACCCTTCAGAAACACAGAATTGCTTGCCATCTAGCCCACAATTTATAGGGTTCCCTCTAGCCCGTAACACTATCAGAAACCTTTTCCGCTACAATTCGTGTTTTGAAAATATTGAATGAATTAAAGAAATTACAGAAATTGGATCTCAATTCAACACAGTTTTGAAAGGAATGAGGATGGGACAGATCCAGCAGCTGAAAATAGACTTCGAGAGGTTAAAACAACCACTGATTTCTAATCTGTTTGGACAATATAACCCTAACAAAAGCCTGTAGCCACTTCACAAATTAGGAAATCTCTTAAATATTGTTTTCCAATCTTTAAATCAAATCATAAAATATAGATTAGATAAAATGCAGAGTTAGGATAATATATTTTAAGATCAAATACCTAGAAGGAAGATTCTCGAAGAAGAAGAAGAAACTTGACCCCATCAGCGCTCCTCTGTCCTGCTTGCCTCTTCCTCTGCTACCAAAAAATTTAAACAAACCAAAAGGAAATAGAAAAAACCACAGATGACCAAAAAGAAATAGAAAAAATCACATAAATATAAATAGACACACAAAAAACTAAAATAAAATTGAAAAAAGCACAGATGAACATAAAGATAGACCAGTGTGCACACTATAGAAACCCTAGACAATGAAAATTCCTAAGAAAAACACAGTTTATTCCAGACTTAGAGAGAACTGAAAAAATGAAAGAAACATTAACAGAAGAAAAAATTGAAAAGAAAAATAGAAATATGTGATTTTCTATAAGGCAGAATATTTTATCTTACCCTGCTTTTCCGGTTTTTTCGGCCCCCTAACGTTCGAATTTTCTCAGATATTTTCGGCCTTTCAAATTTGAAATTTTCTGAATATTGAGTAATTCAAATCTGAATATTGAGTAATATAAATTTTAAGTATTTTTTTTTAATGAATCACTTTTACGCTAGAGTCATTTGATAAGCAATATTTTTTAATTATTGATTCTTTTTAGATTATATTAATATTTTAAATTATTATTGTTTAAATAGAAAAGTGATATATTAAAAATTAATAAATAAAAGTTTAGGAGAGATTTATTTATTTATTATTTAATAAGTATATAATTTTAAAATATTTGTTTATTTACTTTATGTACATATTTTATAACAATTTCATCTTAAATAGTTATAAAATGATATTTGCATTAAAATAATACACATATATCTAGTATTTGGTAATTTTATAATTGTTTGTAAATTAAAATTATTATTGGTAATGGTAATTTGTATCTAGTCATATTATTATTCTTTTATTTTTGTATCAACTTTTGCAAATGTCCTAAATATAATATAACATATTTGAATTCGCATTGACATACTTGTTATGTATGCTTTGGAAAGGTGGTTTATCCTTGAGGTTCATTTTTCTAAATTGGGCTGCTATAACCACCCTAAATTGGGTTTCTCTATTAAGGTTGTTTAATAGATCTCATGGAGTTTCTCGGAAGACATAACAGTAAAAAATTGATAATCATATACATCAAGCAAAGAAATTCGTGGATTCTGTATATGCCACTAGTCAAAAGACATCATGGAGACATGTTAAAGAGTCAAGATCAATCACCAATCAAGAGAAGTCTATTTGTGAGTGTTGGTGTTTAGGAACACCTTTGATTAATCATTATTAGCAGTTATCAATCAAAGATTAAATTTTATCAATGTAGTTTGTGTGGGGTTGCATGTGTCTGAATGAGTGTAGTGGTGTAGAAAACACCTTTTGTGATCACGTTTATCGTCAATTGCAATCTGATTGAGTGTTGAGAAACACTGTTGATTAAAGTGTTGAGAACAACTAGTGTGATGTCCGTTGAAGGTAGATGGTGTTTAAGGAACACCTTTGTTTATGAGAGTGACAATGATTGTTTTGTGCCAGTATTAAGAAATACTATTATAGTGGCAAACTTTTTGACAACGACGTAGGATGACTAGATGTGAAAAACCAACCTGAAACTTGACAAAGCTGACTTGACTGCTGAAACTACTAGGAGAGATGCCTCTAGTGAAATTCGATTGTCCTAAGACTCGAACATAGACAAATTACAAGCAAGGAAAGTGGAACATTGGAGAGCTTAGGTCTAGCTGATGACATGAAAGTGAGCAATGAATACACACCAGCAAGAATTTTGACTAGAAACCCACTGCAAGTGGTGTATTGATAGACATATAGATGATTGCAAGTGTCACCTGTTTACTAGGTTTTCACCACTTGGCAAAAAAATTTATTTTTGCTACCAGGACGTGTGTTTGCCTGGTTTTCGCCAAGGCACTTTTTGTTTTTCAATTTTTTTGTACTTTTTTATTTTTTCTCTTTTTTTGTTAGTATCAAGGCGCCTGTTTGCCAGGTTTTCACCACGAATACCTTTTTCAGCACTTTTTCCACTATTTTTGAGATTTATGCTTTTCCACTATTTTTTACTTTTCCAAGATCAATTTCTGTTGTTTTTGAGATTTTTTCAGGATCAATTTTTGTTGTACAAGCCTTGCGGCTGAATGTCAAGCGTATAACCTTTACAAGTGGAAAGTATTGATAGGATCAGGGAGAACATCTCCTTTAGGTGCAGCTAACTGATAAGATCCTTATCCAAAATTAATTGTGATAACAAAAGGCCCCAACCAGTTGGGTTCAAACTTTCCCTTTCTCTGTTTTGTTGATTCTTAGGATTTTCTCTTAGTACTAGATCTCCAACTTGAAATTGTCTAGGTTTCACTTTCTTGTTATATCCTTTTGACATCCTTTTCAGATATACCTTGAGATGATCAAATGCCTATTGTTTGCGTTCATCCAACATTTCTAATTCTTGGACCCTATCTATGCGATATTGTTCATGTGTGACTAGGCCTTTTAAAGATACTTGCAAGGAAGGGATTTCAACTTCGATGAGAAAAACTACTTCTGCGCCATAAACAAGAGCAAATGGTGTGGGTCTCATTGTTGTTCTAATATTGGTTTTATACGCCCATAATGCTAGATTTAGTTGCAAATGCCAATCTCTTCCATATTTACTTATAGTTCTATGTAAGATTTTGAGAACGTTCGTGTTTGATGCCTCAGCTTGTCCATTACCTTGAGGGTAATAGATGGAAGAACAATGTTGAGTGATGTGGAACTGTGCACAAAGGTCATCCATATCTTGGTTCATGAACTGTCCCCCATTGTCTTTTACAATAGATGAGGGTATCTCGTACCTACAAATGATGTAGTTCAAGATGAACATAGCTACTTGCTTTCCAATGGCTTTGATTAGTGGCACTGCTTCAACTAGCTTTGTGAAATACTCAGTGGTTGTGATGATGTATTTATGTCCACTTGAGGAGTTAGGATAGATTTTTCCAACAAGATCAAAGGCCCATTGCTAGAATGACCAATGTGTTATAAATGGTATTAACTCCCTGGCTGGAGCATGTATGAGATTTTCATGAGTTTAGCATTTTTGACATGTTTTAGCATATTGAATAACATCTTTCTCCATTATAGTCCACTAATATCCTACCCTTAGGATTTTTTTGGCTAGCGATAGACCATTCAAGTGGGATCCACATACACCTTCATGGACCTCCTTTAATAGCATTCCATCAAGACCACGCCTATATAATGTTGGAGATTTGCCTTTGTGCAAATAAGTCGACTATATGTTTGTCATTGATGACAATATATAGTATACATCAGTGTATTGTATTCAATTTTTATTATGGATATGTTGGAGCCTTGTGCGGTTGTTTTTATGTTGAAGACATACTTATTATATCATGTTCATACACGCAGATTCAGAAGTTTAGTTAAGGTTGAGTTATGTTGATATGTTTACCAACCACAGTTTCAGAGGATTGTTTTTTAGAAATTCGACAGTAATTTTATTGCTTCTTCAGTTGCGCCTATCTTTGGGATATGCGTGTTCGGATTCATGTTTAGTTATGAGTCAAAGATGATTAACCAAAGGCGCTAAACATGTTTCATCTAACGTGTGACGTTTGAGTAATTTTGGTGGAGCCAACTATGTGAAGCGATGCGTCTATTCATTCTTAAGTTGCGTGGTTCTAATTATGTTGCGTGCTTAGTTTAGCTAACAAGAAAATTATTGAAGGGGTTCCTACAGCCGACGTGATCATATCCCTTGAAGAAGATACATATAGCAGTTCATTTGTGATCACTAAGTGTGAATGAGAGAAAACATACAGAGAAAAGAATAGAGCAGAATGCTAGTTGTTTTGGGACAGTAAATCTATTTCATTCATCAGTCAAAGATCTATGTAAAGAAGCAGAGAGTGCAAACAAATCATTGGAATTGATCAAGACAGCAAGTCTACTCAAATAGTTCATTATCATATATAGTGAATATATGTGTTATAGAAGGTTGCAGCCTTCATCATTTTAGCAGTGTGCTATTGGACAGTATTTCCTCACCCCTAACAGGGTTATTTGTAAAAGACTTCTAACAGGGTCCAACCCTTAACCAAGTCACTGTACTTATTGCATTGTAAATATCAACTCCTAATAGGGTTGAAAGATCTTCTAACAGGGATCATTATACTCTAGTGCAGTTCTTTGTGGGTGCTAATTCCCACTGGGGTTTTTACCTATTTTGGTTTCCTTGTAACCCAAATTGTGGTGTTCTATTTTGTGTTATCTTGTTGTATTTGTGCTTAATTTTATTCTGTACTTAATTGGAGAAAAGAATTAAAACTAGTAGATAATTGATTCACCCCCCCCCCCCCTTCTCAGTTATCTCTTGGGACTATTCCTAACAATTGGTATAAGAGCCAAGTACCTTGGAGAGGAAGCCTAACAGCTTAAGGTGGTTCAAATGGTTTACTTCAAGAAAGAGAGTCTTAAGTTTGATGGAGAGAATTATCTTGACTAGAAGAACAAAATGATAACACATCTACAGTGCATTGGTTTTGAGATCTATGAGGTTGCTACTCATGCAATTGATGTTCCTACTTTGAAAGATCTTGTAGAAGAAGATTCTGCTATTAAACAAAAGGAAGTATTCACCCAAAATGCAATTTCCAAAGAAGCCCTAATTAGTGCCTTATCTGACAGTGAATTTTCTGAGATTAAGAAGGCAGATAAAGCCTATTCAATATGGAAATACTGAGAAGATATATTTGAAGGAGACATCCAAGCCAAGAATGTGCGTAGAAACACATGGAAGAAAAGATACAACAATTTAGAGATGCTACCTGAAGAAAACATCAGATCTTACAATCAGAGGATTAATGAAGCAGTCTCAGGAATCAAAAACAATGGTGGAGAAATTTCAAAGGAAGACATAATGGACAAACTGATGACTACATTGACAGCAGATTATGAAAGCAAGATAAACATCTTGGATGAAACCATGCAATTTTCAAAGGACTTCAAAACAGAAACCTTGATCAGCAAAATATCAAAATTTGAGATATCAAGATTGAAGACAGAACCTAAAATTGAAATAGCTTTCAAAGCCTCAATCCATGGTAAGAAATCCTTGAGCATCTCTAGTAATATTGAGAAAGAAGAAGTTGATATAGAACTAGAAGAAATCATTTCTATGATTGCTAAGAAAGAAAGGAAAGGAAAAGGAAAATATGAAGGACAACTACCATTTAAATTTTTTTCATGTAACAAAGTTGGCCACTTTGCATCCAAGTGTCCTACAAGAGTCAAGAAGTTCAGATTAGATTACAAGCCCAAATATACTAAGGAATGTTATTATGTTGAAGATGGTGTAAATGATGATGATTCAGGAGAGGATAAAATTGGATTTGTTGTAATTAAAGATATTGAAAAAATGATTGAGGAAATGGAAATTGAAGATGAAAAGAAAGCACAAGAATTGGCTTTAGTTTCACAAGAAGACATCATAATAGACTAGATCTTAGATAGCGGGTGTTCACATCACATGACAGGAGATAAAGATAGATTTGTACATCTAGATAAGTACAAAGGTGGCATGGTTAGATTTGGAGATAACACTCCCAAACCTATCATAGGTAGAGGATCTATCACCTTAGATGGAAAGAACAAGACATATGATGTTTTGTATATTGATGGTTTACATCATAACTTACTAAGTGTTGGACAACTGCTCGATAAAGGATATCAGTTGGAATTCAAAAACAACAAGTGCATTATTAACAACAAAGAAGGATACATGATAACATCGGGTTTAAATACCAAAGGTAATTTTTTTCAGCTCAACTCCAAAGTAAGTTGTTTTGTTGCAAAAGTGGATGACAGTTGGTTATGGCACAAAAGACTTTGTCATATCAATTTTGACAACATAGTAAAGATAAGCAATGTAAAGGCAGTAAGAGACCTTCCTAGTATTGCAAGACCAATTGATACTATGTGCAGGGAATGTGTGATGGGAAAGCATGTGAGGAACTCATTCAGAAGAAAATAGAACTCTGTAGAGAATAAATTAGATCTAGTACATACAGACTTATGTGGACCTACTCAAACAAGATCATACTATGGTAAAAGGTATTTCATTTTGTTTGTTGATGTTTTCTCCAGAATGACGTGGGTTGCATTCTTGAAAGATAAATCTAAAGCTTTTGAGAAGTTCAAAATATTCAAAGCCAAAGTTGAAAATGAGTTTGGATTAAAGGTAAAATCTCTGAGATCGGATAGAGGAGGAGAATTCACCTCTGACAAGTTTCTTGAGTACTACGAAGAACATGGGATCAAAAGACAACTAAGTGCACCCAGAACCCCTCAACAAAATGGAATTGCAGAAAGAAGAAACAAGATAATACTTGACACAGTGCGCACTATCATGATTGAAGGAAAAGTTGTGCACACCTATTGGAGAGAAGCAATCAATACAACAGTCTGTACTATCAACAGAATTCAACTAAGGCCAGGCACAGACAAAACACCTTATGAACTTTGGTTTGGTAATGTACCTATAGTAAAATACTTCAGAATCTTTGGAAGCAAGTGCTACATCAAGAGAGATGATGGTGTTGGTAAGTTTGATGCTAGAAGCGATGAAGGTATTTTTCTTGGTTACTCTACTAAGAGAAAAGATTACAAATGTTTTAATTTAATGTTGAATAAAATCATTGAAAGTGCTCATGTGAAAATTGATGAGAAGTTCATGATTCAAGAGAGATATTATGATTATGCACCTCTGATTGAAGATGAACCTAGACCTATCAATAAAGATACAGTTATTGAAGAAATGTTTGATTGTATTGATGTATCATGCAATAACCCTGAACCAAGTGAAGAAGAATCATAGATTGCAAATGAGAGTGTCACACCTAAAATTTCAAAATACACATATAAATACCATTCAAAAGAAGATATCATTGGAGATCAGAGCAGTCAAGTTTTGAAAAGATCTAAATCAAAAAGTTCAACCGTTGATGAAGAGGTATGTTTACTTTCACAAATTGAACCCTTAAGTGTTGAAGATGCGTGCAATGATACAGATTGGCAAAATGCAATGCAAGAAGAATTAGATTAGATAATTAAGAATGACACATGGGAATTGGTCCCTAGACCTTGTGACAAAAACATGATTGGAACTAAGTGGATATTCATAAACAAAATGAATGAAAATGGTACAGTGATAAGAAACAAAGCTAGATTGGTATGTAAAGGATATGCGTAGAGAGAAGGAATTGACTATTCTGATACATTTTCCCCTGTGAGTAGTCTGGAAGCTATCAAGTTGTTTTTAGCTTATGCAACATTCAAAAACTTCAAAGTATATCAGATGGATGTTAAGTCAGCATTTCTGAACGGTGACTTGAAGGAAGAAGTCTACATAGAGCAGCCTGAACGATTTAAATTATCAAAAAAACCAGACATGGTATGCAAACTAAAGAAAACCCTCTATGGAATTAAACATGCCCCAAGAGCATGGTATGAGAGACTTGATGGCTAATTGACAAAGATTGGATTCAAAAAGGGAGCAGCAGATTGCAACTTATTCATAAGAGAAACACCTGAAGGACTATTACTTGTTGCTATCTTTTTTTATGACATTATTTTTGGAGGTAATGACAAGCTCAGTGAAGAATTTGCCAAAGAGATGCAGAGCAAATTTGAAATGAGCATGATTGGACCTATAAAATAGTTTTTGGGATTAAATGTAAAGCAGGCAGACAAAGGTATATTCATAAATCAATCTAAATATGTGAAGGAGATATTGAAGACATTAGAGATGAAGATTGCAAGTCAATAAGCACTCCTATGATAACAGGAAGCAAGCTTTCTAAAAATTATGACTCCACAGCAGTTGACAAAACACTTTACAAGTCCATGATTGGAAAACTCATATATTTCAGTCAATCTAGACCAGATATTTCTAATGCAGTTGGCATTGTTGGGAGATTTGCAGCTGAACCAAAACATAATCACTTAATGGCAATAAAAAGAATATTCATATATTTAAAGGGGACTATAGACTATGGTTTATGGTATCCTAATTTATAAAATGTAGAACTTCATGTGTACACAGATGCAGATTGGGCAAGTTGTGTTGATGATAGAAAGAGTGCCTCAAGAGGAGCAGTATTTCTTGGAGACAGGTTGGTTACTTGGACAAGAAAGAAGAAGAACTATATTTCTCAGTCAACAATAGAAGATCAGTATGTAGCAGCCGCATTGAATTGTTCAACAATGGTTTGGATCAAACAGATGATTAAAGACTTTGTAATTCAGATTAATTATCCTATTTTCATTCATTGTGACAACACTAGCGCTATTAATATGTCAAAGAACCTTGTAATACACGCAAAGAAAAAACACATAGAAATAAAATATCATTTTCTAAGAGAAAAAGTTGCAGAGAGAGAAGTGAAGTTGGATTATGTGAGCACCAAAGATCAGTTGGCAGACATATTTACAGAACCTTTATAAAAAGATACTTTTGAGTATCTTAGGAAGAAGCTGGGAGTAATTCCCTTTCCTAAGTCTGATTAGAACTCACAGTAAATGCATCAGTCCTTGGTGACTGATGAGTGGTTGACTACTCTACTTCTGGAATAGTACCTATGCTTATTTGTATTTGGCATCATTTTCCATTGATGTCAAAGGGGGAGTATATAGTAAGGGGGAGCATATACTCTGGGGGAGTATAAAGTCATAAAACACAGTAAAAAGAGATACAACAGTTAAGAGGAACTTTTGATGAGGATATTGAGAAGATTGTAAAACGAAAGAAGACACTTTTGGATTGATGGTGTTTTTCATAACATATGTTGCCATCAATTTCAAAGGGGGAGATTGTTGGAGATTTTCCTTTGTGCAAATAAGTCAACTATATGTTTGTCATTGATGACAATATATAGTATACAACATTGTATTATATTCAATTTTTAGTATGGATATGTTGGATCCTTACACTATTGTTTTTTATGTTGAAGACATACTTATTATATCATGTTCATACACGCAGATTCAGAAGTTCAGTTAAGGTTGAGTTATGTTGATCTGTTTACCAGCCACAATTTCAGGGGATTGTTTTTTAGAAAGCCGACAGTAATTTTATTGATTCTTCAATTGCGCCTATCTTTGGGATATGCGTGTTCAGATTCATGTTTAGTTATGAGTCAAAGATGATTAACCAAAGGCACTAAACGTGTTTCATCTGAAGTGTGACGTTTGAGTAATTTTGGTGGAGCCGACTATGTGAAGCGATGTGTCTATTCATTCTTAAGTTGTGTGGTTCTAATTATGTTGTGTGCTTAGTTTAGCCAACAAGAAAAGTATTGAAGGGGTTCCTACAACTGACATGATCATATCCTTTGAAGAAGATACATATAGCAGTTCATTTGTGATCACCAAGCGTGAATGAGAGAAAACAGACAGAGAAAAGAACAAAGCAGAATGCTAGTTGTTTTGGGACAGTAAAGCTATTTCATTCATCAGTCAAAGATCTATGTAAAGAAGCAAAGAGTGGAAAAAATTCACTGGAACAGATCAAGACAGCAGGTCTACTCAAACTGTTCATTATTAGATATAGTGAATTTCTGTATTACAGAAGGTTGCAACCTTCATCATTTTAGCAGTGTGCTATTGGACAGTATGTCCTCACCCCAAACAGGGTTATTTATAAAAGACTCCTAACAGGGTCTGACCCTTAACCAGGTCACTGTACTTATTGCATTGTAAAGATCAACTCCTAACATGGTTGAAAGATCTTCTAACAAGGATCATCATACTCTAGTGCAGTTCTTTGTGGGTGTTAATTCCCACCGGGGTTTTTACCTATTTTGGTTTCCCGGTAACCAAAATTATGGTGTTCTATTTTGTGCTATCTTGTTGTATTTATGCTTAATGTTATTATGTACTTAATTGGAGAAAAGAATTAAAACTAGTAGATAACTGATTCACCCCCCCCCCCCTCTCTCAGTTATCTCTTGGGACTATTCCTAACATATAAGTCAGTAGTAATGATTACNTTCCCCCCCCCCCCCCTCTCTCAGTTATCTCTTGGGACTATTCCTAACATATAAGTCAGTAGTAATGATTACATAACTCGATGGTGTCCTAATTAGGGCTCGTTTCTCATTTTTGGACAGGCCATTAGGTAAGGATTAATCTTTAAGATAAGCATAGATATTGCTATATCGGGAGGGGTTTTGAATATTTAGAGCACATATTATCTGGGTTTCAAGCACATAAAATGTGGGAAAGGATAACTCTTCCACCAGGAAGTCATAGAAAAATTGATGTTCTTCTAGTTGTAACATAGATGCTAGTGTTGTCATTGAGTTTGCAGCTTTGTTTTCCATTCTCAGGATCTGCTAAAATGTAATGAAGACAAAGTCCTTCTTGAATTCCTCTACCATCTACTTTTAAGGCATCAACTTTCCATCCCATGTTTGATACTCACCATTTACTAGGTTAATAATGAGTTGAGAATCTCCATATATGTGCAACTCTACAATCTTCCATTCCATAGTCAGATTGAGACCGTTCACCAAGGCTTCATACTCTGAGATATTATTAGTACATGGAAACATTAGTTTATAATCCTTAGGTATCGTGTAGCCATGGGGACTAACAAATAGCACACCTACTCTCGATCCTTGTTGAGTAAAGGAACCATCAAAGTACATTTTCCATGAATGTATTGTTAAATGCATTATAGTTTCATCAGGAAATTCAATCATCAAAGGTGTTTCATCCTGCAATGGTGACTCAGCCATTTGATCTACTATCACTTTTCCTTTTATTGCTTTTTGGTCTACTTATTCTATATCAAATTCACTAAGTATTAAGACCCATTTTGCTAATTTTCCTGTCAATGTTGCTTTACTTAGAAGATACTTCAACGGATCAAATTTTGCAATTAGCCTCACTGTGTGAGAAAGCATGTAATGTCTCAGTAATCTTATACATTATAATACTAACAATTGGTATCAGAGCCTTGGTTCTCTTTGTGGTAAGCTTTACAGCTTGGGGAAAAGATCCAATGATGAAGAAGGAAGGTCCTAAGTTCACAAGAGATAACTAAAACATATGGAGTGACCAGATGAAGATTTATCTAAAAGGTATGGGGCAACAATTCTGGAATCATGTCGAGAATAAATATGTAATCTGTGTTGGAACTCTTAGTAGTTGCAGATCAATAGAAGGAGCAACATGAGAATATACAAGCATTGGAAGCTATTGTAAGTACTTTATCTGATACTAAATACATTGATATACATGGAATACAGACTGCTTATGAGGTTTGGGAAAAGCTGAAATTAATCTATTGTGGAGACAAACATGTGTAAAAAGCCAGGGTAGACAGTCTGAAGGTAAAATATGATGACATGAAAATGGTGGAAGGTGGGAACTTTGCTCAGTATGGCCAAACGATAAAGGAAGTAGCTGGTGCTATTAGAAGTGTTGGAGGTAAGATCGAAGAATAGGATGTGGTAAGTAAAATTTTGAGAACCTTATTGTAGACACCTAAAATTGACCAGGTGTTCTCTATACAACCAAATCTGCATTTTTCATCAAATTGCTCCTAATCTCATCAAATTGCATCAAAATGGATCAAAATCAAATCAAATGGACATTTATCAATCAAATTAGACAAAGTCAATTTAAATCAAAGGATTAATTAATCATGACATCAAAT
Organism: Thuja plicata; assembly: GCA_018584345.1. Taxonomy (NCBI): domain Eukaryota; kingdom Viridiplantae; phylum Streptophyta; class Pinopsida; order Cupressales; family Cupressaceae; genus Thuja; species Thuja plicata. Next base: position 509,993 of record MU228145.1, on the reverse strand, counting down.
AATCAAATATCAGCCTAAAAAGGACAATCAAAATTATATAATTGATTTTAATCAATTAATTATATAGTTTAAATCAAAAATCAAATTGAACCTATTCATCCCTACATGGCTAATTTAATTAATTGATTTAATTAAATAATCCTAATATATTTCAACATAAATTTGAGCAACCAATGGGAATTGAGAACACAAAGCACATGGATCACTCCTAAATTTGAATCTCAATCACTCATTTTGAACTTTCAATCTCAATCACTCAAATTTGTCTCTTTGTCCCAACCTTAGAGACAATCATTTAAATTGTCCCCCCATTTAAAACCATTTGAAAGCCTCTCACTCAACCATGGCTTAACTATGATCAATTAACTCCACCCCCTACACTTGGGAAAATCCTATAAATAGAAGCCATTTTGAGAGCATAAGGATCCTAGAAATTTGAATGCAAAAGCATCAAACCTCTTGTCATTTTCATAGCAATTTGAGCATAATTGAGAGATTATCATAGTATTTTAGCATTATGAAGATCATTTTGGATGCATTTGGATACAATATCATCATAATTTGAGAGAATTGAGCTAGATTTAGGCATTTATCTTCACCAAATTCTTGTTCTAGGACTAACATTAATAGAGATTAAGGCTGAGAGCTTTATCAACATGCTTAGATAGAGAGCCATGAGATGCTTATTGATTTAATTGCAATTATTAGCTTAAATCTATATTATTATTCCATAGAATTTTAGTTAAATAAAATAATTTCATGAAGGTGTAATTCATTCGCACACAAATGGCGCCTACCATAGGGCTTTGAGCCTGAATTCATCATTTTTTCAAGTTTTGTGTGTTTTTCCTTCATTTTTGTGCTAATTTTGCAATTTGCAAGAGAAATGACGCATATGAACAATCTAATGATGTCTTCGAGTAGATAAGTGACGCCTACACAATTCCTTTTAATTCTCTCTTAAATTCTTCTACCGCCTGTGAGATAAAGTATGACGCTTGCGAGTGTAAAGTGTTGCCTCTGAGTCGGGAAACGCTGCCTACAAGTTGTTCTTTGATGCCTGTGATCAATCTTTTATTGCAATTTAAACTTTCTGCAGCGCCTATTATAATTCTTTTAACGCCTGTTCATTTTTAAATGTCGCGTGTTAAGATTTAAATTTCTCCTACAAAGTTTTAAATATCGCATAGTAACAATTAAATAACGTGTGTTAGTTGTTATATGAAGCCTGCAATTTGCTACATTTTATTGAGTTTAAATTGACATATTCTATGTTCTAACTCTCTGTTATTCTATTTTCTGTAGATGAAAAAGCACCTGAAAGTATAGAAACTAGAGTTTAGGGTCATAAGGCTAAACAAAGAGGTAAGGATCTGAGCCAAATACTCTAAACAAATTCATAGTGCAAATCTTTTGGAAAATTTAGAGTTATAAGAACACTTGTATGAGCATTACATAAAAGTTAGTTGTGCATACAAGAAAATTTTTCCTACTCTTAATTGATTGTATGCTTTAAGTTCTTAAATTTGATTTTTGGCAAATTTGATCAAAAGAACTTAGTTGCATTTTCAATTTTATTTCAAGTTTTTCTTCACTTTGTTCCTTTGTGTTGACTAACTTGTTGGTGGAGCCAGAGTGGGAACTATCGCCACTAGGTGAGTAAGACAAACAAGCATAAAAACTTCAAAAAAGCGCCTAGCCTTTGCTAGCTTTAAAAATGGTACTTTTCAAAACAAGCTTGCTTTCCCTTAACTTGTGGCAATTCATTTATACCTAGCTAATTAGGAAAACCTTATTATTCTCCATCTTGAACAAAACATTAGGCATATGCTCTCAAATTTTTGAAGTTGATAAAAAATCCAAACATGTTGAGTTTAGGGTGGTAGAAAGAAAGGGAAAAAAATTAACCACACATTTCAATTTCTAAGAACCTCCTTGTCAAGAGGTTGAAAAAGAACATTTGTGTTTGAGGTGTTTGGAACAAGGAACAATAATAGGGATATGCTCTTCACTTTTTAAGTGAATCAAATTCCCAAACTTGTTGAACTAAGTTCATTTTTCCACTTTCCTATATATGCTAGTTAATTTAGAGATTTAGAGGGCCTTCCTCCCAAGTACGTCCTTACGAGGATGGTGAGAGGGAACGACCCAAAGTGGGAGACAATCGCTTAAGTCGCGATACTATCCAACCCACTATAAACAAATGCACTCTTCCTTAATGGGTTGTATTTACTAAATTGTGTGCAAGTTATCATCACTTCCTCGAGTATTCCTTCAGGATTGCACAAAATCATACTTTTGTGCATGTGGGAAGCCCACAAGTGGGTAAAAGAAATTGAAATATTTTAGAACAGAGGTGTTCATTAAATCCTTGTTAAGTAGAATGCTACCTTTTAGAGCCAAAATGTTTAAAAGCCAAATTTGACTCTAGGTAGATTTATTGGAATCTATTATTGTGCTATACTTTTTAAAAAAACCAAGAACATACACGTAGTGTTGTTTTAGGGATACGATACAAACTTGATGTGTGTGTTGCGTTTGTATTTACTTTTTCAAGCAAGAATATCATCTCGCATACCTAGTCATAACCTTAAACTTTTAAAAATCCAAAAAATTGTGGAAAACAACTTTTATCTGCAAAATGTCGTGTATGACCATTTAAACAATGCCTAAAGCAAGTTCTTTGATGCCTGAAACATTGAAACAATGTCTAGCAGCATTAAAACACTGCTTAAGTCACTGGAAAGTGATACCTGGAAGATTTAAAATAATGTCTATCAACAGGAAAATGCTGCCTGCTAACTACAGAGTGTCACGTAGACAAATTCCAGTTAATGCCTGTGAAGAGTTAAGTCACGCCTACACACAAGGAAGTGACACCCAGAAACAAAGAAGGGCAAACAGTGGATATTCCCTGAGGGCTAGAAGAAAATTGGATTTCAATTTTGAGTACCCTTTTGAATTTTCTAAATGTTCAAAAGTTCAACCTGGTCAGAATCCCCATTATTGGACATTTTGCAAAATTTATAAGGGATTGATCAATTTAAGTGAGAAATCCAAGATTTTATGCAATTCATGTCCATGTCGACTCCTACTCGATCTCACTATATCAAGAATACCCTGCAATCTGACGGTTCATATCTAAGTCAGGAGCTTCCTTTTCCTAGCGACACCTTCACTTCCTCAAGACCATCGCGAGAACCTACAAAGGAGGTAGAACCAACTATGTCTTTCCCATTTGAAAACATGGACCCCGATCAAATTAACCTCGTCAAAAAAGATATCAACAACAATGCAAGTGGTGGGTTTAATAACAATAACAATGGAGGAGTATTTGACCCTAACAACCAAGGGTTAAACAATAATAACAATGGAGGAGGAATGGACCCTAACAACCAATGGTTCAATAACAATAACAATGGGGGAAATGTTGACTCTAATGACAAAGAGGCAACTGATGAGAAGGTCAACAAAACCATGCAAAGCCCATTTTTCATGAGACTTATGGAGAAAGTGTTGGATAGAGATAGGGAAAAGTAATTTTTATACCTAGCACATGCGAGTCTCAAACTCTCTCATGATTATGAGGTCAATCAACTCAAACAAAAAGAAGCCGAAGAAAATCCTATCGATGTCATGAATAAACAATTTAAGTTATTCCAACTGCAATTAGACACCATGAAACTAAGTGGGGATCCTAAACCCTTTTCTATCGAAGCTTTGTGTCCTTTTTCATTCGATAAGACCTTAATTATGGTACCATTCCCAAGTAATGTTGTCTTTCCTAAATACAACAAGTATGAAGGAGCATTTGATCCCCAAGATCATTTAAGGGAATTTTATGCATTGAGCCTAGAATTCATGCATGACACAATGTATTTAATGGGGCTGCTTCCTAGAAGTTTAGGAGGCATGGCAATGGAGTGGTTTTCTAAGTTACCCTCCGACATTCAAACTTTTGAAGAATTGGCCTCCAAATTCATGACTCATTATTCCTACAATATCAAACATGAGGTTACGATGATAAATTTATGTAATACCAAACAACGAGAAGGGGAAGGATTCCTACTTTTCTTCCAAAGATGGAGAGCGATATTTTCTAGATACCCTCGAAGTGTACTTGAAAAAGAGAAGATGGACATCATCATTAATAGCTTGAGTAATGAGATGAATTATTGGTTAAGGTTACAATGTCCTAGGTATTTCCAAGACCTAATTGAGAACGTGGTTACTACGAAAGGGGTATTGGTTAAAAGTGGAGAACTTAAGTTGTATAAGAACAACAACAATAATACCTCCAACAACAATCAAAATAAGAATCCTCCTAACAATAACCGATTTTGGATGAGGAACAACAACAAAGGTGTGGTCAATGATGAAGTTGTAGAGGCAAATAATTTGAAGGCCACCCCTTCTAATCTTACAACAGGATCCGCTCAAGCTAAAAATGTTATTCAAGCACCCAAAGTGCCTTTCAACAACAATACCAACAATATTAACTTTGGGAAAAATCAAGGGGATAACAAACCTAAACCCTTTTTTGCACCAACACCTAAGAGAACGTTCACTTTCTTGGGTGAACCACTTGAAAATGCATTAAGGACTCTTATTGAAAATATGATTATTGATTTAGCAAGGGCTCAACTCTATTAACCACAAATGAAGCCTACATGGTGGAGTGAGTCTAACCATTGTGAATATCATAGGAATCAAGGACATAAGACGAATGATTGCAAGCACCTAAAAAATGTGGTGCAAGATCTTATTGATAATGGTGTGATTAAGGTAGAAGGACCTCAAAATAATGAAGATCACGCGACATTTAAAACTCCTTTCTACAAGCATGAAAAAGGTGAATCTTTCAATGCTAACAATGGAAGGAACAATGGAAACAACTCGAGAGGCAACAACAATGTTAAATTTTCCCATAGCTATGAAAATAATATTAATTCCCTATCTGGACATGATAGTACTATCAATGTGGTGGTAATAAAAGAACAACCTAACAAAGAGACCTCCAATGTTGTAACTAGGGGGAAAGAAGCAAGAGTAACCCTAAAAGGAAGTGCCCCTAAAACTTTTGGTCTTACTCCAAAAACTACTTTGGCTAAACCAACATCTTCTTCAATAAAACCGTATAGTTTGGTTGATCAACTACACAAAACTCCTACACAAATTTCTATATTGGAGTTGTTGAAACTTTCTCCTAACCACAAAGAGATCTTGGAAAAATCCCTAGTGGAGACTAATGTTCCTATAACTTTGGAGGAAGATAAGTTTCAAAATATGGTAGGACATCTCATTGCACCACATTTCCTTTCATTCTCTGAACAAGATGATATGCCCATTACTCACCCTCAAAATTTTCCCTTGCATATAGAAGTTTTAATCCAAATGCATAGGGTCAAGAGAGTTCTCATTGATGGGGGAGCCAATCTTAACATTTTCACATTGAACCTTGTCAAGTCTTTAGGGTTAGCCGAATCATCCATTGATCCTAAAAAGCAGATTACCATTAAGGCTTGTGATGAGGAAGAAATATCTTCGAAAGGCGTGATTGTTCTACCTATTCAAGTTGGAACTATCAAGAAAGACACCATATGTCAAGTACTTGACATGAAGCTAATTATAATATATTATTGGGGAGACCATGGATTCATGAGATGAAATAAGTACCTTCCACCTATCATCAATGCATTAAATTTCCACACATGGGTGAAGAAATCACAATTGGAGGAGATTCTAATCCCTTTCAATATTGAAACACATTAAAACCAAGTCATGAGTTATTTATTCCTCGTAATAGGGAAGGAGTCATTCCTAATGTCACCATTGAAGAAGATAAAGAGGAAGGTTCAAATTTAACATCAAATGCTACATCTACCTCAAACCCTAATCAAACTAGCTCAACTACATCAACTAAAGGAAAGGAGAAAGTGAGTTATGAGGGTCAAAGTTCACATGACAATTCAGTTAAGACTTCTACATTAAAGGTGGAAATTTAGAAACCTTCCAAGGATGAGAGAGAACAAGCCATAAAGGACCAATACCAAAAGATGAATGAAATGATGCATAACTTTTAAAAGCAATGTAGAATCAACTCTAAAGGAGTGGGGGAATATTCCATTTCTCTATTTGATTTGCCAACTTCTTCTAAGACACATGGAAAACCATCAAGTGCTCATCCACCTCACAAATATAACTCTCATTTTGTAAGAGAGAGTGACAAGTAAGCCCTAGAAAATGAGGACAATGAAGTGTTACAATGGCTCTACAAAGAGGAAGATACTTCAAACAATCCCATGGAAAGAGTACAACATATCAGTATCAAAATCGAACAACATGGAAAAGGGTATCAAATTATGAAAAAAATGGGATACGAGGGAAGAGGACCCTTAGGAGTCAAGAATAGAGGATTACTAGAACCCATTGAATTGGCTTGGAGATCAAAAGATGAGAAATCCGGAATAGGTTTCCAAAACAAAGGAGAAATTTAAAGCCTTATGCATGATTTTCATGAACATGTACACATGGTAGGATCTGAAAGTGAGGATGATTTCAAAGATTATGAGTGGGATTCCCTATCCCAAGAATCTTGTCATGATAAAGAGGTTGATGTTATTCACACATATGCTACCATTCCTAATGTCACAAGTAAAGACAATGAGCATCAAGGTTTGAATTCTACACAAGTATCAAGTGAACCTCAAGAATCTAATTTAGGTCAAGCATCTAGGAATAATCAATGGATAGGTGAACCTTGGGTACCTTCGTGGGGGGTGATTCAAATGTTGTATTTAATCCACACGCATTATTTCCAATTGAAATCCAAGAGGACTCTAGTGAAGGGGATTTTGATCCTACTTCCATGGAACACCTGGAGGAAGCCCATGTCATAGACCTAAGTGATACAATGTATGAAACTTCAAATGAGGTCACATCCTTAAACCCTTCGAATGAAAATTTTCCAAATGAATCCTTAGCCCTAATTCACCCCAAACTCATTTATTGGGATTTATCTGAACCAAATGACTTATTATACTTTCCCAATGACAATGCAATGGCCCAATACCTAAAAGTGGTTGAGCCATACTCTTCCATAAATGAATACAATCCAGACATAATGATAGAGGCAGGGGTCCAATCTCTTCATCCATAAAATAAAAGAAATAAATTCAAAAAAATGCGAAGGTATGGTGGTGAAAACCACCATGTGGCAGTGCTAGAACCTAAAAAAGTAAAAATATTAGATGTTTCCAAAGGTGAAAACCCAACTATGGCACCTAAGGAAGAGAGGTTGGATACCCTACTAGAACATGAAGATGAAAAGTCACCCATCCTTATTGAACCAATGGAGAAAGTTAACATTGGTACCGAAGTGGATCCCAAGTTTATTCATTTAGCAGCATCCTTGAGTCCTTTAGAAAGAAAGGAGTTCATCAAATTCTTTCAAGCAAAGAAAATTAACTTTGTGTGGTCTTATGCCGACATGACAGGGTTAGATCCAAGCTTTATAATGCATCATTTAAGTGTGAGACCTGGTGTGAAACCTGTAAAGAAAAAATTGAGAAAGATGCACCCTCATGTGGCACTTTTAGTAAAAGAAGAATTGGAAAAGCTACTCAAGGTTGGATTCATAAGAGTGATTGAATATGAAGGATGGATATCAAACATTATATCGGTCACAAAACATGAAAAATCCATTAGAGTTTGCACAGATTTTATAGAACTTAATCTTGCTTGCCCAAAAGATGATTTTTCGCTACCTAGCATTGATGCTATAGTGGACTTAACAGCGGGTCATTCTATGTTTTCCTTAATGGATGGATTTAGCAGATACAATCAAATTTGAATTGCACCTGAAGACCAAGAAAAGATAGCTTTTACATCCCCATGGGGAACCTTTTGTTGGAATGTGATGCCCTTCGGTCTCAAAAATGTCAGAGCCACTTACCAAAGAGCGATGACCACTATCTTCCACGACATGATGCATACCTTCCTAGAAGACTATCTGGATGATATTCTAGAAAAATCACATGAAAGAAAGGATCATTTACCAATATTAGAAAATATCTTCACAAGGTCAAAACAATTCAAAGTGAGACTAAATCCAAAGAAATGTGCTTTTGGTGTAAAATCCGGCAAACTCTTAGGTTATATAGCTTCAGCAAAAGGAATACAAGTGGATCCCGAGAAAGTACAAGAAATCATGTACATGGAAACTCCCAAGAATATTAGTCAAATGAGGCCTCTTCAAGGAAGACTTCAATCCATAAGGAGATTCATTTCTTAATTGGCGGAAAAATACCATTCATTTACAAGATTGGTACATAAGGACACCATTTTTACATGGGATGATGAGTGTGAACAAGCTTTCACATTGTTGAAAACATACTTGGTAAACCCACTCATCTTGATGTCACCTATCAAAGGCAAACCCTTATTACTGTACATATCAGCAACAAAGAAATCTTTAGGGGTTCTAGTGGCACAAGAAGACAATGAAGAAAAGAAAGAGCCATTTATTCCTTGAGTAGAACATTGATAAAATATGAATTGAACTATAGCTTCATGGAAAGAGCTTGCATAGCAGTGGTGTTTGCCTCTCAAAAGCTAAGACATTACATGTTGATGCACAAAGTGAAGTTATTTGCCAAAATTGATCCATTGAAGTATCTACTTAGTAAAACAACTCTAATGGGAAGGATTTCAAAATGGGTAATGGTGCTTAGTGAATTTTACATTGAGTATGTGGATAGGAAAGCAATAAAGGGACAAGTGATTACTGATCAGTTGGTCGAACATCCTTTAGAGTCTACGCATCCAATTCAAGTAGAGTTTCATGATTTAGAAATTGTTAATGTGGAAGCAAAGACATGGACCTTATATTCCAAAGGATCCTATACTCAAAATGGTTCAGGGGTTGGAATTATTTTAATAACACCTCAAGGATACACAATTACCAAATCTTACAAACCATTGTTTCCCTACACAAATAATATTGTTGAATATGAAGATTTGGTCATAGACCTCAAAATGACCTTAGAATGGAATGTCACAGAATTGCAAGTTTATGGAGATTATCAATTATTCATCAATCAAATCAATGATGAATACAACACCAAAGATGAAAAATTGATGCCATATAAAAGTAAGGTGAATGAATAGAAAAAATATTTTTCCTTGATAACTTTTGAGCAAATTCCACAAGACAAAAATAGAGCAGCTGATGCAATGGCTACTTTGGCTTCTTTACTCCAAATGCCTAATCAAATGCAAGGTATGAATTCTTGGTGGAAGAGTTGGAAAAACTAGACTTTGACTTACCTGATACCCAAATAATTTCCCTTATTCATGGACATGAATCACCCTGGTATGGACCAATCTATACTTATCTTAAAGACCAAACCTTACCTTTGGACCAAACCCGTGCTTAAAAAAGACATTTCATAAGACAATCAGCTCGTTATACCATCCTATCAGACACATTGTATCGCAAAGGTCTTGACATAATGCTCCTTAGGTGTCTAGAGGAAGAGGAATCAAGATTAGATTTAAGAGATGTCCACGATGGGATTTGTGGGTCGCATTTGAGTGGATTAAATTTAGTTAAGAAAATCCTTCGCATGGGGTATTTTGGAAAACCTTAGAGAAAGATGCTTGCCAATTTGTGAAAACATGTGCAAAATGCCAATATCATGGAGACATGATTCATGCACCTACACAAGAATTGCATCCATTTATCACACCATGGTCGTTTTATCAATGGGGTTTCGATCTGGTTGACATGATTTACGCACCATCTTATAATGGACATAAATATATCCTCACAGCGACATAATATTTCACTAAATGGGTAGAGGTCGTTCCTTTAACAACTGCAACAGGAAAACAAATTTCCATGTTTATCCTTAATCACATCATTTGTAGGTATGGTATTCCTCATACCATCATCACAGACAACGAAAAACAATTCAAGAACAAAGATGTAGATGAACTTTGTGAAACATTTCATATCACTCACCATTCTTCCTCCATTTACTATCCTTAAGGTAATGGAAAAGCCGAGGCTATGAACAAGAATATCCTCAAAATATTGAAAATATCAGTTGACAAATCAAGAAGAGATTGCATATTCAGATAAACTGACATTGTGGGCCTACAGAACTAGCATCTGAACACCAACAGGAGCTACACCATTCTCCTTAGTTTATGGGGCCGAAGTTGTTTTACCCTTAGAATTTGAGATTCCATCCCTAAGAGTTTCACCACAAGGATTAATCACTGATGAGGATTATAGGGTCACCCTGGAATTTTTGGAGGAACATCAAACACAAGCATATGATCATTTGAAGGTATATCAGAATAGAATTTCAAGAAAGTACAACAAGCATATTAAACCGAGAACCTTTCAAGTGGGAGACTTAGTGTTAAGAGAAAACCCTAAAAATCAAGCTGATAGAGAAAATAAGAGAAAATGGGAAGTGAATTAGCTTGGACCATTTTTCATCACTTCTTCTTTTGGAACGGGAACCTACAAACTAGCTGATTGTGAAGGTGATGAGTTGCAAGCACCCATTAATAGCATCCATTTAAAGAGGTTTCATACCTAATCAGATGAAAGAGTATAAGAAGAAAGAGTATCAAACCAGTGTGTATAAGATGAGCTAGCATCTTCTTTGTAAACGAGAAAAGTCAAAAATCCAAAAAAATTTGAGAAAAGTCAAAATCCAAAAAAATAAGAAAGATCAAAAATCACAAAAATAATGGAAAAGCAGAAAATTAGAAAAAGGAGAAAATTGAGCATGAAGAAAGCAAAAACATTCAAAAATAAGAAAATTGTTGTCTTTTTGAAAACCTAGCAAATAGGCGCCTTGATGATATCAAAAAAAAAATATTTGAAAAAGAGAAAAGTGCCCTAGTGAAAACCTAGCAATAGGCACCTTGGTAGAAAAAAAAAAGCAAAAAAGGAGAAAAAAAAAAAGAGAGAAAGAGAGAGAAATAAACCCAAAAGGTGAAAACCTGGAAACAGGCACTTATTGTTCCCTTAGGTATTTCCTAGTTGCATTTGTACATATTGTCAGTTCACCATCTCATTTGTACACATCCTCATTGCATCCGTCATTTGTGCATAGTCATAATAAAGTCTCTTAGTTGCATTGTTGCATTCTAGGTTTCATTTTCCCAAGCTTTACACATGGTTTCACTTATCACTTGGGGGAAAATCATTGGTTTTTGGTACAAATAGATTCAGAAGTGCTACATCTTAGTCACATGACATAAGCAGGTTTTCAAAACTTCAGAGGAGAGATATTGTGAAACCTTTGATGGATATCATTGTTCAATCTAAACAGTTTGATCACATAATTTGATCCTTGAAATTCATTGACTTATTTTATCAAGATTAAAAATCAACAATACCCTAAATGATCAGAATATTTGGAATTCTTATTGAAAATCTTGATACATTGCAAAACACTTGAAATTTTTAATGATTTTCATTGACCTTTTCAAGTCATGTTCTTTTTAGCTAATCGATGATGTTTCGACTAGATTGGCGATGATGAAGACATGTTGTTTTTCTTGACTTTTGTGTGACTGTTTTGAGTAAGATCCACTAACTTGTGTGAATTTTTCTAACGACATGGTCATCAAAGAACCATCGAGGACATTCATATAGGAAGGAGGGTTAACCTTTGTTTGTTTATGCAAAAGGATACCTTGTCTATTTAGATCTTCCATATCTTAATACCAAAATCCACTTGCAGCATTGAATCTGATGAAACCGGTCTTCATACTCCCATAGTTGGTTATTCAACTAGTGAGGGTTGTACTAGTTTCCTAAAGAGGTTACCAAATGAGATGAAAGTCATATTGATATTCTTATGGTCATAGTGGCACCAATAAGGATTGTATTGACTCCTAGTTCCACAACGCTCAATGATGAAAATATATCTCTTTTGCATTATTTCACAAAAATCAATGACAGTTAGTTGCATTGCATTGCATTTCCATGATTATATTAATTCAATTATTTAGAGGATTTTTTTTCCAAGTTCAAAGGGGTTTAATCATTTTTGGAGTTCAATCAATTCAATGGTTTCAAATCAATAATGTGAGATTATCTTTTGCATCCATTCATTCATTAATCATTATTCATTATCTTTATACATCACAAGAAAAGCAAAGCAAAGAAGCATTCAATCATTATTCATTTCCATCCTTAAGATTGCATTTCATCAATAGAGTTGCATACATCAAAATCAAAAAAGATAGTTGCATTCGTTTTACCATAGCATCATGATAAGATCAAAAACATATAGTTGTAGTTGCATAAATGATTGGCATCCATTTATCTATGTCATAATATAAGACATTGCATCCATACCATAAAAACAAGAGTAAATGCATCATAGAAATCATGTAGATCTACATATAAAGAAATATCACATCAACATTAACAACATCAATGGGGAATCAAAGAGTCATCATAAATAAATGTCCATCATCAAAGAGTCCAACAAATCTATATATCAAGATACATCATCAAAATGATCCATAATCAAAGTCCCGATCAATAAAATAGATATGATACATCAATACAATATCAAAAGATCAAATCTTAGATCTATCTCAAGACCCAGCAGGGACACCTGATCCATCACCAGTAGCAGCACCTGATCCATCACCTATACCTATACCCCCTATGCCATCTAGATCCCTATCACCCAATCTATCCTGTGTAGTCGGTGATGTATGACTTGTACTAGCAACATTTGGCAACTATGCCATCATAGTTATAAATAGTTGTAGCATAGTAGTCACCTGATCCATCCGACCAATCATAGCAGTCATCCCTACCTACAAAGTCCTCACATCCTGTACTAGAACATCTACAACTAGAGGAATCTGAGGAGCCTGAGGTGCCTATGGACCAAGAGGTACCTATGGGGCAACATGAACCTATGATGCAACAACCAAAGGATCTACTTGAGGAGGCACTTGTCTGTGTGGAGATGATGGTCTCTAAGGAGGACCCTGACCCTGTAAAGGAACCTATAAGGAAACCTGTCTAGCAAATTGTATTCGTCTGTATCTCTGCCTACCCCAATGTGTATCTAGTTTATGATTTTCCTATCTCCACAAAGGTACCTGTACCTATCTCTATCTAGACTGACTGTGTATGCACCCTAAAATGGTCGCCTAGACTTTGGGCCCCATTTATCATTTTATCAATTTATCAAATTTCTTGAATCAATGCTTTGGAACATTTTCAATTCAAATCAATTTCCTTGATCAAATTGTAATTAATTCATTTATTCAATTATTTCAATATTTCCTAAGGTTTGATCATTTTTATTTAATTAAAAGATTTAATCTCCCTTTTAATTAAATAAAATTCATCTCATTTAATTAAAATATTTAATCTCCCTTTTAATTAAATAAAATTCCTCTTATTTAATTAAATAAAATTTCTCCCATTTAATTAAATAATATTCTTCTAATTTATTTAATTATAAAGAAAATCCCTCTTTTAATTAAATAAATAAAAATCCCCACTTAAAGCTCTTCTTTTGATGAAAAAAGCAATAAATTAAATAAAAACCCATTTTTCATCACATCCTCCTAAGTGGTGCGATTTTTGTCTCTTAATCATAGCCTTTGATTTTTGCCTCTTAATCTCAACCATTCACTTTCCTATATAAGGAAATCTCTCCTTCTCATTTGAAGAATCATCAAGAAATCAATCATCAATCAATATATAGAATTTTTAAGTATTGTTATGTTGCAGGTTTGGAGAGCAATTTTGAAGGAGCATTTGAGCATTTGAGCTTGGATATTGCAACTTCTCTCTTCTTGTCTCATTCTTCTTGCATTCATGGCTTTTCATATGGATTAGATTCATTTTTATTTTCATAGATTAATCTTGCATTTGTATTTCCTTTCATAGATTTAGCCATGCATTGTTATCATTTAGATTGATTTCCTTTTATGCATTGTTATCATATAGAGTAGATCTCATTTTCATGCATTGAATCTCTCATTTCAAGGTGTAGTTGCATAGGCACTAACTAGGTCAATTTGAGGGCCTCCATTTTACATCTTTGCACTCTATGACTAGAGAGTTATGGATCGATATTTGAGGCCTCATTCTTGAGAAACCTTGAATGGAATGATTCATAGAAGTGTGTCAACATCTATGCACACATTTATGGCACCCACCGTGGGGCAGAAGATTTGTTTTTTTTCTTTATAGCTATTTTTAGTCAATTTTATTTTTGGATCCAAAATTTCTGTCTTTTTCATACTTGCTATTTTTGTCTGCAGAGAAAGTTTGCACGAGATTTTGTTGGCTTTCACGCGAGATTGTACCATATCTGGTGTTTCTTCACACGGCTCGAAGTGTTTCCTCACGCGATAAAACTATTTCTTCGTGTGGCTCGTATTACTTCTTCATGCGAGATTTGGCGTCAGTGGTTTGTTTTATCTGGTTTGTTGTTCTGTACTTTTCTATACTTTCTGAGCATTCTGTCGCGCGACAGAGCATATCTTCGCGAGAGCTTTCTATTTCCTTGCACGGCTCTATCCTTTTCTCGCGTGGCACTGTCATATCTTTGTGCGAGATTTCATAACAGAGAAGATTAGATCTCTGATTTTTCATGCTAACCACTAATGTTTACTATTTCTAGTGGTTTGTGATTTGTTTTTTTTGTTGATGTTGCTGATTTGGACTTTCTTGGATAAACAACAAAATGATTCGTGTTGCATTGGATTTGAGGTATTTTTTTTATCTCTATAACATTTGGATTTTGGGAATTAAAATGAACATCTCATGTGTTTAGCTTGAGTGTTTCTTATTTTCATAGATCACATTCCCAAATTGGTACTCTAAAATGGACCTAGATTTTCTTTCTTGCATATATGTTTCACATAGTAATTAGGCCCTATGAACACTATTTGTGGTGATCTTGAGAGAGTGGGCTTCATTTGCTTGTTTTACATGCAAAGCTCTT
>MU228145.1:469348-489164 GCA_018584345.1 Thuja plicata | reverse complement strand
AGCCATGCATTGTTATCATTTAGATTAATTTCCTTTTATGCATTGTTATCATATAGAGTAGATCTCATTTTCATGCATTGAATCTCTCATTTCATGGTGTACTTGCATAGGCACTAACTAGGTCAATTTGAGGGCCTCCATTTTACATCTTTGCACTCCATGACTAGAGAGATATGGATCGATATTTGAGGCCTCATTCTTGAGCAACCTTGAATGGATAAATTCATAGAAGTGTGTCAACATTTATGCACACAGACTGAAACCACCACCTTGAGCTCTCACATGACCACTCTACATCTGAGGTCCCGCAACTCCCTATACTGGAGGATCTCTCTATCTCCATGCTCTCCTCCTACCACCACCACCACCACCACCATCACCACCATCTCCATCGTCATCATCAGAGGTCTCATCTGCATCTAGGATAGCCTTTGAAGGATCTGTAAATCTGGTAAACCTGTGAAGAGAGAACCACTCTTGGTACTCTACAGACATCTCCACATTAGCAACATGCTCTAGCATCTCCCATTTCACATATCCCAACTGATCTATCTCAGTGCATGCAA
Source organism: Thuja plicata (assembly GCA_018584345.1). Taxonomy (NCBI): domain Eukaryota; kingdom Viridiplantae; phylum Streptophyta; class Pinopsida; order Cupressales; family Cupressaceae; genus Thuja; species Thuja plicata. The sequence continues at coordinate 488,598 of MU228145.1, read as the reverse complement.
ATTGGTAATCTGCCTGTTCACCCCACATAGATCGCTCTGTCTAAACTCGAGCGTATAAATCCATACACTGAGGCATGTCCTGCACTCGACCATACTGTCTAGAAACTTGCCCAAAACAAAATCTCTCTATCACAAGTGGTGATCGACCAATCATCCACCACAGTGAAAAAATATATAGAAGCTCATTGTCATCCTCCCACCATCCCTCATAACCAAGGTAAGGTCTCCATGGACCTGATCAATATCATCAATGGTGCGGCGCCAATACTCAACCTTTCCCAGACAATGTTGGACAACCATGCCATCATACAAGAATGTATACGGATATCCTCGACCTTGCACTCGAGCTGCTATAGGTCTCATGATCGAGATATGCTCCCAGGTCCATAAATGAACTTGTTGATATCGCTACACTCTCTCTGTACAAAACCTCATGCAAATCATGATATAACTGCACCAACATGAAGGATCCCCAATCAAACCTATGAGGATGTGCAATCAAGTCCTCCAAGATGCGACCCCATCTGACTAAGAATCTGCAACCTCGTCTATCCGACAGATGTAAACCACCAATGAATGCACCCAAGATCACTAGAAAAGTGGGAAATGAAGCAAACTATGCCCATGTAATGGTATCATCTCCGAACACCTGTCTACATGCACTACCATCATACACCTGATCATAGTATACTCTCTCTCCTCAGGTGGGAATCCTCAATAATTTGTATGCATCCTCAGGCATGACAGTCATCTCACTGAGGGGTAGATGTAAAGTATTATGGTCAGAGTGCCAATGCTCTACCATAGCTGTAAGTAAACCTCGGTTCAGCTGAAACTGAGGGAGATCAAGAAGGAATCCTAAACCGCACTGCTCAATAGTATGTCTCTCTGGATCCATCAGCTCATCAACCAAATCAAAAATCCAAGTCACAACAATATGTACATATAACTTACAAAAATATGCCTACATTTTGCAAACAAAGTGAATTATATTAGCATATTTATATCAGTGGATCATTTCAAGTCAATCAAACAAATCAAATCTATCCTTGCTCTTTTTTGAGCACATCAACCTATTGTTCCTAACCTTTAGATCTTGAGAAGGGAGAAATACATCAGTTTTTCTACCCAATCTTATTGACACATCAAACATCCATTTATATGATTATTCTAACATCCTAAACACTTAGTAGCACCATTGAAACACATCTATTTATCTTGGAAATCAATCCGATCATCTAGACGATCAATCGACAACAGTTTGTTCATCCTAAAATCAGGTTTTTCATTAATTTTCTAGCAGGTGTCACTTGGATAAGTGTACGCGTCATTTCAAATACCACACATCATTTTAAACATCATACGCATGATTTCAATCATTGGAGGCGTTACTTTATAGTATATGTGGCATTTCAAAAACCTAGGCATCATTAAAACTTCCTAGGCGACATTTAAAACATATACTTGTCGAAGGGTTTGCTACACGAAATTTTAAACATTGGATGCCATTTTTGACCTAACTACTAGGTGGTGTTTTACTAATCCTACGCATCATTTCATCACACAAAGGCAGCGTTTAACAACCTTACGCGTCATTAAAACTATCCTAGGCGGAATTTTTCTCAATCTAATCTAGAAAGCATCTTTAAATGCAATAAATGCAATCAAAATATTTAAATAAATGCACTAGGAAGGTCAAAACCACTTATCGGAGGTCTGTAGTCTAATGGTCTCTGATATCAGTGCATTCTCTTGAACTGATGCTCTCAAATGGAGACCACCATCGATGTCAATCTCACTAGGATTAGAGCAAAATCTCTATGGTAAAAAGTGAAAATGAATAATAAATTTGGGTTTTACAACCTATTTAAGCTATTTGACCTAATTTTGGAGAGATTTTTGACCCAGTTAGACCTAATCTACATTTTTTGCACACTGGGGCATGTTGTGACATCATCATCATATTCAATGTTTTTCAGAAATGAAACCATCTTGGGTCTTATTCTACATCAGTTTCATTAATCTTTTGCATATGGACATCAATATGCTTTCATTTCTGAGGGGGCATCATCATATCATCACAATCAGGATTCTACATCATATCTTACATCAAATCTAGGGCATTAAAATTTCAAACTTTTATCAATGGGGCATTCTCCATCAGTTTCGCATCAGGTTCTACATCTATCAAATCAAGGCATCGCATCTATTTCTCATCAGGTTTTGCAACAGAGTTTCATATCAAGTTATCAATTTTTGCATTAGGTTTATGTATCAATCAATCAACATCAAATTAGTGATCAGGAAATCGAGTTTTCTTTGAATCAATGCACTTTGCACATCCATTCAAAGAGGGGTATTTGTAGACACCTAAAATTGACCAGGTGTTCTCTAAACAACCAAATCTGCATTTTTCATCAAATTGCTCCTAATCTCATCAAATTGCATCAAAATGGATCAAAATCAAATCAAATGGACATTTATCAGTCAAATTGGACAAAGTCAATTTAAATCAAAGGATTAATTAATCATGACATCAAATAATCAAATATCAGCCTAAAAGGGACAATCAAAATTATATAATTGATTTTAATCAATTAATTGTATAGTTTAAATCAAAATAAAATTGAACCTATTCATCCCTACATGAATAATTTAATTAATTGATTGAATTAAATAATCCTAATATCTTTCAACATAAATTTGAGCAACCAATGGGAATTGAGAACACAAAGCACATGGATCACTCATAAATTTGAATCTCAATCACTCATTTTAAACTTTCAATCTCAATCACTCAAATTTGTCTCTTTGTCCCGACCTTTGAGACAATCATTTAAGTTGTCCCCCCATTTGAAACCCTTTGAAAGCCTCTCACTCAACCATGTCTTAACTATGATCAATTAACTCCACCCCCTACACTTGGGAAAATCCTATAAATAGAAGCCATTTTGAGAGCATAAGGATCCTAGAAATTCAAATGTAAAAGCATCAAACCTCTTGTCATTTTCATAGCAATTTGAGCATAATTGAGATATTATCATAGCATTTTAGCATTATGGAGATTATTTTGAGTGCATTTGGATACAATATCATCATAATTTGAGAGAATTGAGCTAGATTTAGGCATTTATCTTCATCAAATTCTCGTTCTAGGAATGTCATTGATAGAGATTAAGGCTGAGAGATTTATCAACATGCTTATATAGAGAGCCATGAGATGCTTATTGATTTAATTGCAATTCTTAGCTTAAATTTCCATTATTATTCCATAGAATTGTAGTTATATAAACTAATTTCGTGAAGCTGTAATTCATTCACACACACTTATTACCAGTTTCTGTCATTCAAGAGTTGAGAACAATAGATAATGTCTCTATTGATGGATTGATTGGTAAGCTTACTACTTTTGAATTGAGAAACTAAGACAATAGTATTCCTAAAGTGAAGTAGCTTTCAAGGCCTCTTTGTCTATGACTTTATTGAAGAAGGGTAAAGAGATAATTCATGAACCAACCAGTATGTCAAGTTATTCCAGGGAACTTGAATCCATTTTGGATGAAGAAAGAAAGCAAGAAGGACTTGAAGCATTACTTGCAAAGAGACTTCCTAGAGGTAGCAATAAGTACAAAGGCAAGTTACCTTTGAATTTATTCTCATGCAACAAGATATGACATATTTCTGTCAGGTGTCCTAATGGTGAGCATAATGAAAATTTCAAAAGATTCAATGAAAAAAGGAAAGAAACAATGCTATGTTGCAGTGGATGAAGGTGTAACTGATGAAGAGTATGAAGATAATGAAGAAGAATAAATAGTATTTTTTGCGGTAAAAGAAGACACCTTAGAAGGTGAAAAGGCACTAGTCTCACACATGGAACACAATAATGAGTGGGTTATTGACAGTGGATGCTCACATCACATGATCGGTGATAGAAGAAAGTTCATAAAGCTAGAAGAATTTGATGGTGGTGTGGTCAGGTTTGGAAACAACACACCCTGCTTGGTAAAAGGTAAAGGCTCAATTTATTTGAATGGAAAAACAATGTTGGTGATTTTTGTCTAGTAGAAGGTCTGAGATATAAGTTGTTGAGTATTGGTCAGTTGAATGACAAAGGTTATCACCTAGAGTTCAAAGGAGGTATATGCAAGATACTTTCAAGCTTAGGAGATCTGATTGCTACCGGGAGGCAAACTAAAGGTAATTTATTCCATCTGAATACAATTGTCAATAGTTGTTTGGTTTCCAGAGTTGAAGACAATTGGCTATGGCATAGAAGGTTTTGTCATGTGAATTTTGATAGCTTGATCAAAGTTAGTAAGTTGAATGCAGTTAGTGGATTGCCATAACTAGTTAAGCCAGACAATGTAACGTGCAAAGAATTCAATTGGATAAATTAACCGGTTCTAGTTTCAGTAGTAAGGCATTTTCATTTGATACTATATTGGATTTGGTATATACTGGTCTTTGTGGTCCTATGAGAATAAATATTTATCATGGTGATAAATATTTTATGTTATTTATTGATGATTATTCAAGGAAGACGTGGGTGACTTTCTTAAGGAATAAATATGAAGCTTTCTACAAGTTTAAAGTGTTCAGGGCACTTGTTAAAAATGAAACAGGAAAAATCTTGAAGTTCTTAAGGTCACACAGAGGAAGAAAGTTTACTTCTTGGGAGTTTATTGAATATTGTGAGGAGAATGGAATCAAAAGACAAGTGTTAGTTCCAATAGATCCACAACATAATGGTATTGCAGAAAGGAGGAATAGGACTACGGTAGATACAGCTAGAACAATGATGATTCAAGATGATGTACCTAAGATGTATATGAGAGAAGCCATTAGCACTACAGTATACACATTGAACCGGGTACAAGTAAAGAAAGGAACTCATAAGACACCTTATGAATTGTGGTATGGGCATACACCTAGTGTTAAGTATTTCAAAGTCTTTGGTAGAAGATGCTATATCAAGAGAGATGAGTTCTCATGCAAATTTGATCCTAATAGTGATGAAGGTATTTTCTTGTGATACTCTACTAAAATCAAGGCCTACAAGTACCTCAACAAAAGGAAAAACAAGATAAATAAAAGTATAAATGTGAAGGTGGATGAATATCTTGAAAAATATGATGAATCAAACAAGAAGGAATCAAAGAATGTCCAAGAGATTGTGTATGTGCAACCTAAAGTGTAAGATATAGTTGAACAGAACAATGAGGAATAAATTGTTCAACCAGAAGAAGATGCTCCTAGACCTAAATTGGTTATTCCAAGGTATGTAAAGTTGAATCATTGTACTGATCAAATAATAGGTGATAAAGATGCAGGTGTAGAAAGAAAGAAAAATCAGGGAAATTACATGTCTGATTTCAAAGTTTAAGCCTAAAATCGTAAATGAAACTTTGAAGAATGATGATTAGATAAAAGCCATGGAAGAGGAACTTGATCAGATTGAAAATAATGACACATGGACACTTGATCCTAGACCATCATACAAGAATGTGATTGGTACAAAATGGGTCTTCAGAGACAAACTAAATGAAGATGGGGAATTGATCCGCAAAAAGGAAAGACTTGTATGTAAGGGTTATGCACAATAGGAAGGATTAAACTATAGAGATACCTTTGCTCCAGTGGAAAGACTTGAAGGGGTAAGAATCTTACTTGCTTATGCATCTTACAAAATGTTTAAGGTTTTCCAAATGGATGTTAAATCTTCTTTTCTAAATAGAATTCTTGAAGAAGAGGTATACATAAAACAACCTAATGGGTTTGCATTGATAAATAACAATTATATGGTTTGCAAGCTACAAAAGGAACTGTATGTACTGAAACAGGCACCTAGACCATGGTATGAAAGGGTACACTCTTATCTTTCTAATATTCGTTTCAAAAGAACAAATGAAGATAGCAATGTATACTTGAAGGTTGAAGGTGACAAGTTACTGATGGGTATATGCACAAAGATGGGGGACCAAAAAGGTGTCAAATTCCTTTTTGGTCCCTAAAAGCATATAGTGCGCATGGGATATAGCGTACAAGTGTTATGGCTTGGATTTCCCAATCCTTAGGCTAGGGAAATTCAAACCATAGCATGTACGCTCTATAGTGCGCACGCGCTATGAGTTTTTATATAAAGTTTAGATAGACACAAAAGTGGCTCATTTCATTCCTTCAGACCCACGACTCAACAAAGAGAGAATCTCTAGAGTGAGTACACAAAAAAATTTGGGTGTTTGTTTCATCAAATTGAACCAAAAAATGGCTACATGACATCATCCAGGTTGAACTGGAAGAAGAGGTAAGTGATTCTACAACCTATGCCTCTTATTTGTATTGAAATTTAAGTTTAATTTTTAATTTTCAATCAAATTTAATTGTCAAAGTTTCTTTTCTTAAATTTTAAGTTTAATTTTACTTTTAAAATATATTTTGTTTTAATTGCCAGGAAGGAATGATCTCCCCAAAGAAAAACCTCAACCAAACCCTCCATCTTCTCCTCATAAAAAATAAATATTGAAAATAACCAAGAAAATAAACCCCAGCTGCCTCCACCAATTGAGAAACCTCCTCCTGGAACACATGAAAATTTTATTAACCAAGTAGAAAGAGGGAAAACAGAAATAGAATCTTTAATTGGGATGTTAAAACATTCTGTTGATACAAATCTTGGAAGGGAAACACTTTCAAAATCATTACAATTTATCTTGACCCATGTAGGTTTAGTTAGTGGACAACTTAATTTATGGCACGACAAAAGAGAAGAACAAAAAAGATATTATACAAATAAAGTATCATATGAGGGCATAAAAAAGAAACAAATCACAAAAGATGACATTTGCAAACTCTTTAAAAAGCCAAGGGAAATTGATACTCTTAAAACAACAACAAAGAGGTTCCCAATTCATTGGTGCTTGAATGAAGATATAAAAACAAAGTTTTGGGACATATGGTGTATGGTCTTTGATTCCCCTCCCTGTAACAATCATGAGGTTCCTATCTATTTCCTAAGGAAACTCTATTGTGATTTTTTCCTAAAGGAGGTGCCAAATTATTTTTACTCTCTAGAATCTCAAGGTAGAGGTGGGGGGTCATCATTTGATAGACCTATGGCACGTCATGACCCTAATGCACCTAGGTTTCCTAGTGGCAAGCCACAGGTGGATCAGGTTAGTATTCCTTCCATTGTGAAGGAACATGTGGAGGTGGACACGGTAGGCACAATTAGTGCTCTTACACAGACTCTCATTCAGTGTGCCACACCTCTAGTCAAGGGTGACCATGTTCGGTCTTGGAGGGGTCATTTTTGTCATTATTGTGGATCCCTATGCACATTTAGTACTATCAACAAAGAGGAAGAGGATGATGAATTGATGCCTGATGATTTTCTCAATGCAACATTTAACATTGATAAACCAGTAAATATTTGCATTTCGTTGAATTTATTTAATCATATTTCATTTTTTAATGAATGAATAATTAAATTAGTATCTATTGATTATGATGAAAATTTAGGGAAAGAGTGTTGGTTGCAGCGACAATGATCCCCCAGACTCCTTTTGCACTACGTCATCAACTCCACAAGTATGTATTGAACAAAGCATTTTAACTAATACATTTGATTATTTTATAATTATATGGATGTTTGTCTCATAACTTATTGTGCATGTACATTAGTTCACTGTTGGACCATCGACATTCACATTAGACAGTGAAGGGCATTGTTCACATTTCCTTGAGGTATGTTTATTTGCATGTTAATTTGATTTACTTGATTATATTTAATTAATAAATGAATGAATAACTAAATTAATAGACAAATAATGATCAAAATCCAGAGTCAAAGTGGTCATGGCAGTGATCACATTCCTTCACGTAGCTTTGCGATGACATCATTTAGTCCACAGGTATATATATAATAATGCATTATAATTAACAAGTCAGTGGTACATTCTTATATGAATGGTTGTCTTATAAATTACCATACATGTGCACTATTTTAATGTTGGAGCTACGACATCAAAACCACACACTGAAGGATGTGGTGGCACCTTCATAGAGGTACCATTTATTCATTATTGGGGTTATAAAATATTATAGGTATTCTTGATAACTACATAATACTCTTGTTGTTTCATTTTCAGTTATTGACAACAGAGACTCCTCTTGTTGTTCATGATACTTTGGATCGTGGTATAGCTGCAGCTATAGCTATTTCTGAAGCACTAACCAAGGTATGAAAGAGATTACTTAATTATAATTGTTATTTTAATAGTTTGTACTGAAATTTGTAATGATATTCATGTATGTATTTTAAATATTATTTTGGTCATTGTTGTAGGGACTCATTACTACAGATCGTCAGCGTGCCCCTTCGGTGGATGTACATAGCAACTATTTGGTAGCAGTAAGAAAACATTCTATTTTATGTCATCGTATAATTGAATTTTGATGTATATTTGATGCAAGGAGGACAGGGAGAAGGGGTCAAAGGCTCACCCAACTACCAAACCACCTTGCAGAACCAATGTGGAAGAAAAACAACACAATGAGAGAAGAAAACACAGAGATCCTTTATATTAACTTGATCAAACTCATTACATGTTGGGCTGCAAGGCCTTCCCAGTTTCGGCCATATGTTCAATGAATTACAATAATATCTTCATACAACAAACATCATAGACCTTTGATCTCAATATCTAAACATTTGCTTTCTTTCTCTAAGATTGATACCTAAACTATGAACATAAAAAAGAATATATACAAGAGTCCACCAAAAAGGTCGATGCTCAAATCCATAAGAGAGATCCAGATTTAGGTCCACACAAATCCCAGTGAGAGATCCCAAATCAATTCAGAAATAGAAATTAAATGAATAAGTCAGCCAAAGATCCAACTCCCAAAATAAGCATCTTGGGCAAATGAACACCAAAAATAGAAATGGTTGGTACGGCATACCCAAGCATCAGAAAAACCCATCAGTAAGGACATCACCAAAAACTATTGGTAAAGCATGATCGAGAAACAAAAGACAAACATTCCCAAGCACTAGAACCCGAGCAATAGAGACAAGCATGCCCGAGTAGCAGAACCCAAGCGAAAGAGAACAAACTAAAGCAAACATCTTTTTTTGTTGTGCAGTATTGCCAATGACCCAAGATGCTCCTGCATTAGACACCTGGGGTTACAAGAAATGATTCTCTGAATAATTTATCATGTCCAACCTTAAATGAATCCAACTTAGATTGAGAAATCCAAGATGAGTCCTCAATTGGTCCATTCTTCTACTTCACCAGATACTTCATGTATTCTTTTCCTCTTGTGCTTTTGCCAATTCTTTGTTTCAAAATCTTTTCAACTTCCTCAATATGCTTCTTAAGATAATCACTTGGTACAGTCACTTCTTCATCAGGTTCATGATATTCATACAAGTCTGAAATATTAAATATAGGTGATATATCCATGTCATCAGGTAATTCAACTTCATAAGCATTTCCACTATCAAATCTTCTCAATATTTTGCAAGGACCAAATTTCTTCATCTTCAGTTTACCATATGTTCCAATAGGAAATCTTCCTTTCTTTAGATGAACCATAACTGCATCACCAACTTCAAATGTTTTATGTCTTCTTGATCTGTCTACACTGTCTTTATATTTATGATTAATTTTCTCCAGCTTATGTTTTACCTCTTCATGAAATGTCTTCATATATTCTACAAATTCTTCTACTTCAGCACTCCTTTTCTCTTCTCCAACAATATCTCTCAAATTTGATATACCCCTCAGTTGTGTGCCATGAATAATATCAAATGGTGTCTTTCCAATACTTTTGTTTACTGAACTATTGTATCCAAACTCTGCTTGTGCCAACATTAAATCCCAATTGCATGGTGTGTCTCCAACTAAGCATCTCAACATATTACCCAAACTTTGGTTTACAACCTATGTTTTTCCATCAGTCTGTGGATGAAATGTAGAACTAAACTTCAACTCAGTATTCAACTTCTTCCAAAGTGTTCTCCAAAAATAGCTAACAAACTTACTGTCTCAGTCAGAGATGATACTCCTTGGTAATCCATGCAATCTGACAATTTCCTTAAAGAAAAGATCTGCTATGTGTACTGCATATGATGTTTTCTTACATGGTATGAAATGTGTCATCTTATAAAATCTATCTACAACAACAAATATGGAATCATTACCTCTTTCTATCCTAGGTAAGCCAAGAACAAAATCCATGTTGATATCACTCCAAGGTTTCTCCAGGAACAGCAATAGGTGTATATATACCAGTATTCTGACTTACTCCTTTTGAAACTTGACAAACTCCACAACTTTTCACAAATTTTTTAACATCCTTATACAAATGAGGCCAAAAATACCTCTCTTTCAGCAAACTCAATGTTTTATCAATGCCAAAGTGTCCAGCCAATCCACTACTATGTTTCTCCTTTATCAAATTAGTTCTCATTAATCCTCTCGGTATACACAACTGGATACCTTTGAACAACATATCTTCTTGAAAGAAATAGTCTTCATACTTACTTGATTGATTTGAATTAGGTTCTCTGCACACTCTCCACTGCTCTAAAAAATCAGGGTCACTTTCATACAAATGTTTCATGTCATCAAAACCAAGAACTTCAATTCTCATTTCGATCAATAATGACCTTCTTTTACTCAATGCATCAGCAACTCTGTTAGAAACTCCACTCTTATGCTTAATCACAAATGTAAAGCTCTGCAAATACTCTACCCATTTCATATGTCTCTTATTCAACTTATTTTGACTACCCAAATACTGTAAATCCTTATGATCAGTATACAACACAAATTCATTTAGCATCAAGCAATGTCTCCACTTCTTCATAGCTTGAACAATAGCATAGAACTCTTGATCATAGGCAAAATATTTCCTTTTTGCATCATTCAACTTTTCACTAAAGAAAGCAACAATTTTACCTTCTTGAGTCAATATAGCTCCAATTGCACTTTCACTTGCATCACATTCAACTTGAAATGCCTTATTGAAATCAGGTAAGGCTAACACAGGTAATTCAGCAAATTTCAACTTCAAAGCTTCAAAAATCTTATCAGCTCCATGTGTCCATTTGAATTCTCTTTTGTCTCCTCTCATTGTTTCAGTCATAGCATTACAAATAGAAATAAAATTTATGATAAACTTCCTGTAAAAAATTGCCAAACCATGAAATGATCTTACCTCAGTGAAATTCTCAGGTGTAGGCCAACTCAGTATAGCCTCAACCTTCTCTAGATCCATCTTTAAACCATTAGCTGAAATCACAAATCCCAAATACACAAGTTCTTTTTTCATGGAGGAACACTTCTTCATATTTATCAACAACTTTTCTTCTTTCAATCTCTGCAAGTCTTGCCTTATATGCATCAAATGTTCTTCTCTAGTCTTACTGAATATCAAAATATCATCCAAATATATAATCACACACTTATTCAAGAATTTCTTCAAAACTTCATTCATTAACCTCATAAATGTACTCGGTGCATTAGTTAAACCAAAGGGCATAACCAACCACTCATACAAACCTTTCTTTGTCTTGAAAGTAGTCTTCCATTCATCACCTTCTCTGATTCTAATATGATGATACCCACTTTTCAAATCAATTTTGGTAAAATACTTTGCTCCACTCAAACAATCCATTATGTCATCCATTCTCGGTATAGGAAACCTATACTTCATTGTGATCTTGTTTATTGCTCTGAAATTAGTGCACATTCTCCATTCTTGATTCTTCTTAGGTGCCAACACAACAGGTACTCCACATGGACTCACACTTTCTCAGATCATACCTTTGTTCAAAAATTCATGAACTTGTTGGTTAAGCTCTTCATTTTTGGTCAGTGTTAACCTATGTGGTGCTTTGTTTGGTAAACTAGCTCCAGGAATCAAATCCATACAATGACTGATATCTCTCATTGGTGGCAAACCATCATGTACATTATCTAAAATTATCTCCTTATACTCAGTGAGAAACTTTCCAACTTTTGTAGGAATGTCATCTTCTATGTTCTTACTCAGTTTGTTAGGGATCAAAGCATAACAGATATCATTCCTTTTCAAATCCTTAACAAATTGTCTACCTTCCATCAGACAAACTTTCATAGATGTACATATCTCACCAACAAATTTTTCAATCAAAGGTAACAAAACTTGCTTCTTACCATCAACCCAAATAGAATATCTATTCAATCTTCCATAATGTATAGCATGTCTATCATATTTCCAAGGTCTACCCAACAAAATATGACAACAATCCATAGGCATAATATCACACAACACCTTATCATAATATTTCCCAATTTTCAAATTCACAAAACATTGTTCACTCACCATTAATGTATGATCATCCTTGATCCATGAGATCTGATAGGGATTTGGATGTTTCATCCTCTCCAACTGTAGATTTGCAACCATTTCCTCAGATGTCAGATTCTCCTTGCTTCCACTGTCAACAATCACCTTCCAAACTTTATCTGCAACTCTACATCTAGTCTTGAACAAACTTTTCCTGATCAGATCTTGCTTATCCTTCTCACTCCATAGTATCCTTAGAATCATGAAATTTCATTCCTTTTCAACTTCATTTGGTGACTCCTCTTGCACCAATGCATTTCTGCTACTACTACCTTTCTTTCTTGTGTGTGTACATTCAAAAGATTCATGTCCTTCTTCACCACAATTGTAACAAGTAACTTGGAATCCTTTTCTGCTATAACCACCTCTGGAGTAATTACCTCTTCCTCAATATAAATTTCCACCTTTTGATTCAGTATTTCCTTTGTCTTGATTTGTGTCTAAATTTGACTTGTCTGGTTCAGATCTACTGTTCTCACTATGAGATCTACCTCTTCCTCTAGGGAATCTACCACCTCTTCCTCTTTGTCTTTGTTCATATCTTCTATTCAACTTTTCTTCAGCTTTTAGGGAAAATTGGTATGCCTCCTCAATGCTTACCATCTTGACCAAACCGATCTCATCTTGTATGGAACTTCTCAAGCCATTCAGGTATCTTTCCACTCTCTCAACTTCATTCTCAACATGTCCAAATCTGATGTCCCATCTGTAGAATTCTTCAGTGTAGTCCTTCACTGATTTGTCTTTATGTTTCAGGATTTGCATTCGTCAGATTAGGTTAATCTGATAATCACAAGGTAGGAACTTTCCTTTCAATCTGTTTGCCATCTTATCCCATACCTTTCTTTTTTCTTTACCCTTCTTCTTCCGATCTAATTGCAGATGTTCCCACCATAGGGATGCATGACCTTTCAGCTTTGTGCTTTCAATCTTCACCTTCTTATCTTCTGCTATATTCTCATATTTAAAGTACTTTTCTATCTCAGTTATCTAATCAATTAATTCATCAGAATCCAATTTTCCATTGTACTCAGGAGGATTAAACTGAGGTGTGGATTTCAAACTTGTCAAGGCTCTCAGGAATCACTCTTCTTCCTAATTCATCATAGGTGCATGTATAGGTGTAGCTTCACCTTGAACCTCTTCTAATTCATCATCACTAACATCATCAAGATGTCTTCCTTTGCATTGGGCTATCTCAACATCTTCCAATCTAGCAGCCATCTGTCTAAGCATATCAGCTAGACCTAGATCTACATTCCCTCTCTCACGAACCATCTTGAATCCCTTTGCAATTGTAGGTTAGATCGCAATCTTCTACCCCACAACAATACCAACTAGGGTTAGGGTTTCAAGAAGGAACTTAGATCTCACCACACTCTGATACCACATGATGCAAGGAAGACAAGGAGAAGGGGCCAGAGGCTCACCCAACTACCAAACCACCTTGTAGAATGAATACAGAAGCAAAACAATACAGTGAGAGAAGAAAACACAGAGATCCTTTATATTAACTTGATCAAACTCATTACATGCCATGTTGTAAGGCCTTCCCAATTTCGGCCATATGTTAAATGAATTACAAAAATATATTCATACAATAGAGATCACAGACCTTCGATCTTTTTCTTTCTTGCTCTAAGATTAATACCTAAACTAAGAACATACAAAAGAATATATACAAGAGTCCACCAAAAAGGTCGGTGCTCAAATCCATAAGAGAGACCCAGATTTAGGTCCACACAGATCCCAGTGAGATATCCCAAATCAATTCAGAAACATAAATTAAATGAAGAAGTTGGCCAAAGATCCAACTCCCAAAATAAGCATCTCAGGCAGATGAACACTGAAAATCAGCAACCATCGGTAAGGCATACCCAAGCATCAGAAAAACCAATCGGTAAGGACATCACCAAAACCCATCAGTAAAGCATGACTGAGAAATAGAAGAAAAATATGCCCGAGTAACAGAACCCAAGAAATAGAGACAATCATGCCCGAGTAGCAGAACCTAAGCAACAGAGAACAAACTAAAGCAAACATCTATTTTTGTTGTACAGGATTGCCAATGACCCAAGATGCCACTGCATCAATATTATTTATTGATGTTTATGCTTGTTATTTTATCATCTCGAGCTGCAAAAGATTCTAGACATGAGGACTACTAAGCACACTCGAAAGAGTACTGCATCTCCATCGATGCGATGATCGAAGACAACCTGGGATTTGTTTTCTTCCACTTTGCGGGAAATGACTAGATTAGGGATAATAATTGTATGCCAATATGGAATTACTGGACATTTTGTTTTGTATATTGTATAAGTGACATGTTTTATATCCATTTGGGTTTCACGAAGCCAATTTAACTGTATTGGATATATTCAATCTATGACATTATTAGACATATATATTTCTTTTCATTCCCTACAAATATATATAGTTTATATTTTAAGTATGCAATTCATGTGTCATGTGTATTGATGTAGACTAATTTATGTTTATGTGGATGTCTTGTGCTTTGTAAATTGCTTATGCCTTATATTTATGCTTGCACATGTATCTATGTATATTTTTGCTGAATGATTCATACTATGAGAATATGTATGTTTCATTTCATAAACCTAGACTCGTAATTTCCATTCCAACACCTTAAAAAAGTTATAATAGGTCATATAAGATCAAAAATATCAATCCTACCTAATTTTAATCCTATTGGAGCATTTTGACCACCTTGACCTATTTAGGGCATTACAAGAACATTAAGGGATGAACCAACACATTATGGTCCCAAATGTTCAAGTGAGTTGTGAAGCATAATAAGGTCATTCATAGCATTTACTCTTCAAATTGAAGGTTTTGGAAAAGATGGTTGGATGCTGCGATGAGCGGTTTGAAAGATATGCACAGTGTTGCATCTTTCAATTATGCAACATTGCAAGTTTTAGCATCAACCAAGATTGGATCACCAAATCAAAAAGAAAGTGAATCTCCAAAAACTAAGATAGTTTATCATAGGCCTATGTGACACAATATTGTAGCAGCTAACGGTTTGTCGATACCTCTCACGAGCTACGAGAAATGGACACTTGAAGATCGCCAATTTTGTTGTTGAGTGTACCTTCAAGGACACTTGGCTCCAGAGTGGTCGGTAATGTTTGAGCCACTTGGTGATAAAAATAGAGTTATTCGTAGCATTTACCTAGAGTATCGAAACTATTGGCAGAGATGGTTAGATTCCACGATGAGCGGTTTGAAAGATATACAATGTTGCAACTTTCAACTACGCAACATTGCAAGTTTTGGCATCAACCAAGATTGGGTCACCAAATCAAAAAGAAAGCGAATCTCCAAAAACTAAGATAGGTTATCATAGGCCTCTATGACAAGTTCTCATATCACTTGACAGTTTTTCAATAACTCTCACGAGCTTTGAGAAACAAATGCCTGAAGATTTCTAATTTTGTTGTTGAGTGCACCATTAGGGACACTTGACTCTAGAGTGGTCGAAAATGTTCAAGCCAATTTGTGAGAGAAACAGGTTCATTCCTAGAATTTACCTAGCCTACTAGAGCTTTTTGCAGAGACGGTTTGATTCCACGACTAGCAGTTTGAAAGATATGCAATGTTGCAGCTTTCAACTACGCAACATTACAAGTTTTGGCATCAACCAAGATTGGGTCGCCAAACCAAAATTAAAGTGAATCTTAGAAAAACAAGATAGGTTATTGTAGGCCTCTATGAAATAGTATTGTAGCACATAATGGATCATCAATACCTATCACAAGCTCCAAGAAACAGACACCTGAAGATCGCCAATTTTATTGGTGAGTGCACCTTCAGGGACACTTGGCTCCAGGGTGGTCGACAACATTCAAGCCACTTGGTGAGTGAAAAGGGGTCATTCCAAGCATTTACTTGACATACCAAATCTTTTTGTGGATATGGTTTGATGCCATGGTTAGTAGTTTGAAAGATATGCAATGTTGCAGCTTTCAACTGCGCAACATTGCAAGTTTTGGCATCAACTGTGATTGGGTCGCCAAATTAAAACAAAAGTGAATCTCCAAAAATTGAGATAGGTTATAGATGAAAAATATGTTTACAACTTATCTCATTAGGAGCACTAGGAGGAAAGAGTTGAGAAGAGAAAAACTTTGGTATTGCCCCAAAAAATATAAGAGAAAATGTGTTATTAAATCTTAAACTTTTTGTTATACATACAAGGTAATGCATGAGCAATTTACAGTCTACCCAATGTGGATTCAAGGGTATTAGTTCCTTTACAAATATACATGTTATATGCACATGCATTCAACTAGATTTGACATTACAACATTTTGGATTCACTTTTAGTCCAATGAACCTGTCGAATCTGCCCTACCCTTTATTTTCTCAAGTATTGCCTCGTGGTCCGACTCGCAAACCTTCCAAAGAATTTTATTGTGTGATTTTCCTCCATATCTGGTCAAATAAACATTTGATGCAATGACAAGGTTGGAATAATGAAGAATCTTCCTATGTGTCTCCCAATCCTCAAACAACCACAACCTAGGGTTCTTCATAACATACCATCTAAGCCATGTACCAGTTACAACCACTGCTCCTGTAGGGTATTCTAATCTGTCACCATCTATAATTGAGTGATCCAATTTATTTTTGGCCTCAACATAGTGACACAAATAATAATATGTCCCTTCATCATTGTCTTCAGGTGAAACAACAACAAAAATATGGTCTGCAATGACAGAAACATAACGAGGAGATTAATTTAACAAATACTTAGGATAAAGTACTAAATTTGAGACTATTTGTGCATTGACAATTTACCTGGTTGCACTAGATCATACAAATGGTCAAATTCAATGGGTGATTCCATTTGTGTCAGTTGCAATGTTGTCCAAGGGATGATAGGAGTCAAGTGGGCTCAAAATTTGTGTAGACCATTCGTCAATCCATTCTTTTGACTCGCACCCATCCCAATCTCCATCTACACATGATGAATAAAAGCACACCATATGTCGTGTGTGGATTATCCTTGAACCTACATTAGATCTTCTAAAAGAGTGTATCTCACTTGATCATGTTAATTTACAACAATCCTCATATGGTGCAATGTTAGTTTCATCCATCAACAAAAAAAATCTATGAACCATAGACTCACCTTCATTACCTGGACCCATTGTAGAATTATACCACCAAATGATACATCTCACATCTGACATTTTTGCTTGTTCTTTGTACTTTAATTATTTGTGTGCTAAGACCCTTTTTATACATGCACCTGCACCATAGTGCTCTCCCTTTCCATGACTAGCCTCAGTAAAATTCCACATATACTGAATACCAGTGTTCGTATGCATCCTTCTCAACCAATAAAACATCCAGGAATTCTTGAATTTTCATGCACAATTGTCTGACCATATGATGTGTCGATGATATGATATGCCACTATTACCCAAATGACTATAAAATAGATGAAAGCAACCATGTACAAACTCTATAGAATGTGAACGATCATCGCTGATGTAAAAATAATACTCCCTCAATATCTTCATTTTCTCCTCTATACTGTCAAGTGAATGCATAAATGCTATATGAACAAATATAGCAACCTATTGGAAGCTATAATACTTTTCTTACACCTCATTTTTTGGTTTTAGAGTGTAGTTCTCTGCGATGTCCACAACTAAAACAATGATATCAAGTGGTAATGTGTCCTTGCACAACTTGAATTGCATATCCAACCATCGAGCTTTATGTTTATGCCTTGCATACTCATACACAATGTTTTCATGAAAAATATCCATGAAATGATACATTGGAATCTTTTCAATTACTAAATCACATCTTTTAGCCACTTTTCCATCTTTTAGAGCATATGCCACGGTCTTATATTTTCCAAATTCCTCTTTTTCATTCCCAATTGCATGTGTATTCTCCATATGTTGACAAATCAACGAATGTTACAAACCACCACAATCTATGCATGTAACATTCAAGCACGAGAGCTTGTAAAATTGTTGACCATCCGCTCTTTCACATAAAATGGTAGTGTATAGTCGGAAAATGGAAGCACTTCCATAGGAGATAGGTTTAGCCTTCTGAGTGAGTGTTTTGGGGTCATGAAAAGAACCTCTGAATGGGTTCCTAATCTTGACATGGCTTCCCCCCTGACCTGCCTTTCTAACCTCCATTTTATGACCTGAATTCTGCATTCTGGGTCTCTGACCTGTGATCCTGGGATTTGAGGATAGGGTGGACCTCCTAGGATAGGGTTGACCTTGACCCTACCCTAGGATAGGGTCAACCTCAACCCTGTCCTAGGACAGGGCCAACCTCGACCCTGTTCCAGGGTCCAAATCCTGAGAACTTTTGGTTTCCGGGATGTCGGTCTTCACAAAAAGTTTTCTCCCGCTTTTGGGTCGGATGTTTCGGGTTCCAAATTGGTTTATTCCTAACTTATATTTAATATAGGTCCTCTCCTAGGGTTAAAGGCTTAAATGATGATTTAATTATCCTATGTAGGCCTCCTTAGAAGATTGTGCCCTAATTTCATATAAAAGGGAGCCTTCTCCTCTCATTTTCTCTAAGCATGAATAACCACAATCAAGCAATTGAAGTCTTCTAATCAAGCATAAAGTATCCTTATGAAGTGAAGTCCAAGCAACAAATTAATAAATATTTGAAGCAAGAATCCATCATTCTCAAGTAACCATTTGCTTGAAGGAGATCCATTGGAGGCCATTGAAGGATTCAAGCCAAAAAGTGCCCTTTTGGTGATCTCTCCATCCATCTTCTTCCAAAGCCCTTGTCAAGTTCAAGAATCCATTCAAGACTTGGTGTTGGAG
>MU228145.1:444689-463621 GCA_018584345.1 Thuja plicata | reverse complement strand
AAAGTGCCCTTTTGGTGATCTCTCCATCCATCTTCTTCCAAAGCCCTTGTCAAGTTCAAGAATCCATTCAAGACTTGGTGTTGGAGATCTACAAGCAAGAGATTGAAGAAATCCTTCCATTCTACATCCCATGTTTTGAAGCATACTTGTGGATCCACGGATTTGAATCCGCCACAAGGACATTACAAGCAAGGTGAATTTATGTGTTTACTTTGTTTATCTCTGCAATTTCAAATATATTATAAGGTTAATTCCAAAATCAGGGTTTGACCAAGGCAAACCCCTTTCCCCCAACAAACAAACATTTTTCTTGTAGGTACAATTTCGGGACTGTAAATTTGAGGCCAGATCTGGATACCCTTTTCAGATTTCTTTCAGACTGTGCAAACAGGGACACTTTCGGAGTTGAGCAGATCGAGTTGGAAAAAGTGGTACAAGGTCAACCTTTTTCATAAGATGACATCAGAATGGAAAAATATTTCTGTGTTTTGTCCGTCTCTTTGTTCCAGTTTGGTATCAACTATCAGCATCTCCAGAAACAGTCTACAGATCTCAGAAAACAACAATCTTTAATCTGCCACTTTGGAAGGTTGGTACTTTCTCCTATTCTTTTAAATCACTGTCATTAATCATATTAATCAATCAATTTACAGAATTTAAGATCCCCTTTCTTGGTCTCTTTACAAATATTGGATTCATTTGTGTATTAATCCTTTGGGGTTGATCAAAATTGGATCTCCTATTTGTGTATTTGAGGGTGAAGGAAAGGAGCATCTTATCTTCCCTTAATCACAATCACAATTGCAATATACAATCAACATAAATAACAATTAACAATTCAAAACCCTCTTAAACTACAATTCTCTCCTTTAAATTTTGGTAACATAACATATCATCAATCAATTCCATCAATCATCAACAATCTAAAATCTAAAATAATTTTTTTATGTTACAAGTAGTAATTAATTCCTTGAAGATATAGGTGGGTCATTTATGTTACAATCCTGTGAAAAATTGTTAGAATACAAATCTACACATATATGCTTATAAAAATCAAAATGGTTAGAAAATTAAATATGTACCCTACAACAACAAGTTGTGCATGTGTGATTTATCTTCACATTAAAAGGTTTATCCATTTCAAAATATCTTTTACTAATTTTAAATTGAGGATACATATGTATAAATTTTGTGAAGAATTGTGTCTAAGTTGAATCCAAAAAATGTTTCGGATGTAGAATGCATATTCGACTACCAATCCTCCTTCTTACAACATCTCTTTGATTAGGAGATACTCGTGTGTTATTCTTCCAAAAATCTTCAATCAAGGATTTTAAAGCTTCAACAATTGCTTTATCTTTTCACGGTAGTCTACCAGAAAATGCCCATAACTCATTGTTATTTAGATCTTCCACTCTTTGACACCTTCCCACAGCTCTCATTAGAGACTTTCTACTTATTTTCAATGCTTTTCTTGTCTTTCTAATGAGTCAAGATTTCTTCATTTGAGTGCTTACTATTGTTTATGTAAGTACATGTTGTGTGACATTACTATCTTTTGTACGTGATGTAGAACCCACACTCTCATATGCAGTCATTAGATTCTTTACAATATATTTTTCACTTGACTCATCCATCATTCTTAGCCCAAGAATATTCATGATGGGCCTAAATTTTAGATTTCTCATCGTTTCAACAAATAGTTGACATCTTCCCATCACATTTAAATTCTCAAAAAATAATCTCCAAATACGGATAGCATATCTTTGACAAGTATGCTTGGGAATCTTGTCAGAAATTTGTTGCAAAATGTTAGTATCAATATCAATCAAATATGTTGGCTTTCTATAAACAATTCTAGGAGGTTTTTTCAATTGTTGAGTGGCCTCAACATTAGGAAAATCAACAACATTATGCATGAAATGTGTACCTTCAACCAAAGATCATGTGCCTTCAAATTGATATGTGAAAGATGGATCCTCACTGACTTGAGATGTTAATGGTGTGCCTTCAACATGACACGATGTTGTGCCTACACCTTCAGATGTAGATAATGGTGTGCCTTCAACATGATACAATTGTGTTCCTACACCTTGGAATATAGACAATGGTGTGCCTCCAACATGATACAATGGTGTGCCTTCAAGATGATACAAGGGTGTGTCTCCAAGATGATACAAGGGTGTGTCTCCAACATTGGATGATGGTGTCTCTTAAACTTGAGAACTCATAGATGATGTGCCCACATCTTCATAATTCAATTGTCTTGTTGCATGCAAGTTTCTCATTTGTTGCCTTTTTATTTCCAATTCCAATTCTCTCTTACTTTCTATTGATATTTCATGTTTCTCATTCAAAGGTTTAGATAATGGTGTGCCTTCAAGATGATACAAGGGTGTGTCTCCAACATTGGATGATTGTGTCTCTTAAACTTGGGAACTCATAGATGATATGCCCACATCTTCATAATTCAATTGTCTTGTTGCATGCAAGTTTCTCATCTGTTGCCTTTTTGTTTCCAATTCTAATTCTCTCTTACTTTCTATTGATGTTTCATGTTACTCATCCAAAGGAAAATCTTCTTCTATGGTATGCAATTTTTTGTGCTCACAAAGTTGTCTCATTCTTTCCCTTTTCTTCTCTTTTTCTCTTTCATGCTCTTCTGGTGTTAGAGTCTTTGCTCATTTCCTTCACATGATGTTGATTTCTACATATGAATTAATTACAACTTTCAAATTATTATATCAATCTAATTTATAATAACTCAAAATACAATATAAATGTATGACAAATTATAATATAAAACTCTTACAATATGTCAAATTATGTCTTCAACAAGCCCATATCATATAAATTATAAACAAAAAGACTCTTTATTCACAATTCACATGTAAAAAATAAAAAATTTACCTCAATGGATCAATTTTTGTGAAGAATGATTGACTTTAACTCTTAGATGTTGATTTTTAAACAAAAAGGTGGTGCAAATTGATAGAATTTGCTTCTTTGTGATCTTCAACACCATGAAAAGTGAGTATATGTTGAATAGACTGTAGAAATCAGATAGTATACAGTAAATGTGGTCCTCTTTCATGATTTTCTTAGCTTTGTTACCATTTTTTGTATTCTTACATAGCGCGTACTCGCTATAGGGCATACCCCCTATGCTAGAAACACAAAATAATAGAGAGAGAGAGAGAGAGAGAGAGAGAGAGAGTATGCGATCTATCTCTCATGGATTTTTCTTTCATTTTGGTTTAAAATTTATGAGGACCTAAGTCACTAAGAGAATTTATACTTATTATTTTTGTGTTATAGCTCTCTTTGGATGATCCTTGTTGCTCCATTGGCGAAAGGTGATAAATGGACCAAACTAGTTGTGACATTCTTCTATTTGTATCTCTATTCTTCTATTTGTTGTATAAATATGTACTATTATTATAAATATGTCTTTGTATTGTCTACTTGGGGACAATGCAAAGTGGTGAGATCTATCTCCCTTTGGTCTCTGCAATGTTGACCCAAAAATACTTTTGTGTGTTCATCTTATGTGTTCTTCAAGTCCATTGTTCTCATAGTTCCACTACCTTTAGAGGATGAGGTCAATTTAATAATATTATATTTGATATAAAAATGAGTTATCAAACATACATTCTGGCCCATGAGTTAGTAGATCCCTTATGTGACCCCTTTTTGTCTTGTGATCTACTTCTCTTGATTTTGTCCTTTCTCGGGGGATATCATAGTTGAAACATGATTGTATTTTGGATACATGTATGCTACCTTAAATTTATTTCTCTTGGTAAGACATACACAATTTATTTAATGTGGGGGAATATACTCTTCTCTTTGTTACACATTATGCACACACCATATATCAAATTCTGTAGTCAATTTTTTTTCAAGTTACATAGCAAATTGTGCATTTGCTTTATAATTTTATGTTGGTGGATTCCTTGGATACAATGCTTTCCTTGGTTATCCTTTGCAATGTTATCTTGGAATATTTCCTTAGAGACAATGCTTTCCTTTTTTATCCATGATACCATTATTTTTAGCAAAATTTGAAGCATACAATGCTTTGCTTGTTTATCCTTGGGGTAAGTTGACTGGCATAACACAACTTGCTAGACTATTCAACTCTCTCTTTACACCGATCTCTTTACATGACTCATAGTAAGTTAACATCTCTCTCTCTCTCTCTCTCTCTCTCTCTCTCTCTCTCTAGATTTTATGGTATCCACTTTTTAGATCCAAAACTTTGTGAAGTATATAGCTCCTCCAAGATAGTCTGTCAGGTCCTCAATCCTAGGGATTGGAAACCTATATCTAATTTTTATTATGTTTATAACTCTATAATATGTGCAAAACCTCCAATTACCTCCTTTTTCGATGTCAATACTACTGGCACTGCACAAGGACTTATGATCTTCTTTATAATCCCTTGATCAAGTAACTCTTGCACTTGTCTGGATATCTCCTTATTCTTCTCAGGGGTCATTTTGTAGGCTTCCTTATTGGGCAATGATGCACCTAGAATGAAGTCGATTTGGTGACTTATTTATCTCTATGGTGTTAGTACTAGTGGTGATCCATCACTCACAATATCTTTGTACTTCTCTAGAAGTTGTTGTACCTCCTTAGGTAAGGGTGTAGTTTCATTTGTCTTTTATTCTTTGGACTTTATCATGATAGCATAACACTCTTCATCTTCCCTTTTAAGATATTGTAGGAATTATTTCCCCCCAACTACCAACACACTAGGACAACCTTCACTCCTTCTTCCTCTATCAGAGACTAGATTTTGTATGTCACTCCATCCTTTTTAAAATAATAGGAATTATTCTCTCCATTATGCATGAATTTCCTATAAAACTGCCATGGTCTTCCCAATAGAAGATGGAAAGAATCCATAGGAAGTACATCACAAAGAATCTTGTCACTATATCCCCCAATTGAAAACTCAATACATGCTTGTTCATTCATCAGGACATGTTGTCCTTTGTTCAACCATGTCACCCTATAAGGATGGTCATGAGGTATCTTACTCACTCCAAGTTTATTCACTACTTCCTCAAAGACAATGTTATCAGTTGAGCCTGAGTCAATGACCACCTTACACACTTTGTAACGAATATTTCACTTCACCTTGAAGAGTGATATCATCTTCTTATGCTCTTCTCTAATTGGTTCTTTAATCAGACCTCTTCTTATCATCAAATTCTCCCCTCTCTGAATTAAGACACCTTATGAATTGTGGTATGGGCATACACCCAGTGTTAAGTATTTCAAAGTCTTTGGTAGAAGATGCTATATCAAGAGAGATGAGTTCTCGTGCAAATTTGATCCTAATAGTGATGAAGGTATTTTCTTGGGATACTCTACTAAAATCAAGGCCTACAAGTACTTCAACAAAAAGAAAAACAAGATAAATAAAAGTACAAATGTGAAGGTGGATGAACATCCTAAAAAATCTAATGAATCCAGCAAGAAGGAATCAAAGAACGTCCAAGAGATTGTGTATGTGCAACCTGAAGTGTAAGATATAGTTGAACATAATAATGAGGAAGAAATGGTTCAACCAAAAGAAGATGCTCCTAGACCTAAATCAATTATTCCAAGGTATGTAAAGTTGAATCATTGTACTGATCAAATCATAGGTGATAAAGATGCAGGTGCAAACAAGAAGAAAAATCAGGGAAATTACATGTCTGATTTCCAAGTTTGAGCCTAAGACCCTGAATGAAGCTTTGAAGAATGATGATTGGATAAAATCCATGGAAGAGGAACTTGATCAGATTGAAAAGAATGACACATGGACACTTGATCCTAGGCCAGCATACAAGAATGTGATTGGTACAAAATGGGTCTTCAAAAACAAACTAAATGAAGATGGGGAAGTGATCCGCAAAAAGGAAAGACTTGTATGTAAGGGCTATGCACAAGAGGAAGGATTAAACTATAGAGATACCTTTTCTCCAGTGGAAGGACTTGAAGGGGTAAGAATCTTACTTGCTTATGCATCTTACAAAAGGTTTAAGGTTTTCCAAATGGATGTTAAATCTGCTTTTCCAAATGGAATTCTTGAAGAAGAGGTATACATAGAAAAATCTGATGGGTTTGCATTGATAAAGAACAATGATATGGTGTGCAAGCTACAAAAGGAATTGTATGTACTGAAACAGGCACCTAGAGCATGGTATGAAAGGCTACACTCTTATCTTTCTAAGATTGTTTTGAAAAGAACAAATTAAGATAGCAATGTATACTTGAAGGTTGAAGGTGAAAATTTAGTGATGGGTATATGCATGAAGGTGGGGGACCAAAAAGGTGTCAAATTCTATTTTGGTCCCCAAAAGCATATAGTGTGCATGGGCTATAGCACGCACGTGCTATGGCTTGGATTGCCCAAGCCTTAGGCTAGGGCAATTCAAACCATAGCACGTGTGCTTTATAGTGCGCACGCGCTATGAGTTTTTATATAAAGTTTAGATAGCCACAAAAGTGGTGAATTTCATTCCTTCAAACTCACGGCTTGGCAAAGAGAGAATCTCTAGAGCGCGTACGCAAAACATTTTGGGTGTTTGTTTCATCAAATTGAACCAAAAAATGGCTCCACTACATCATCTCGATTGAACCAGAAGAAGAGGTAAGTGATTCTAAAACCTATGCCTCTTATTTGTATTGAAATTTAAGTTTAATTTTCAGTTTTCAATCAAATTAAATTGTCAAAGTTTCTTTCGTTAAATTTTAAGTTTAATTTTATTTTTAAAATAATTTTTTTAATTGCGAGGAAGGAATGATCTCCCCAAAGAAAAATCTCAACCAAACCCTCCATCTTCTCATGAAAAAATGAATATTGAAAATAACCAAGAAAATAAACCCCAACCGCCTCCACCAATCGCGAAACCTCCTCTTGGAACACATGAAAATTTGATTAACCAAATAGAAAGAGGGAAAATACAAATATAATCTTTAATTATGAGGTTAAAAGATTCTATTGATATAAATCTTGGAAGGGACACAGTTTCAAAATCATTATAATTTATCTTGACCCATGTAGGTTTAGTTAGTGGGCAACTTAATTTATGGTATGACAAAAGAGAAGAACAAAAAAGATATTATACAAATAAATTATCATATGAGGGCATAAAAAAGAAACAAATCACAAAAGATGACATGTGCAAACTCTTTAAAAAGCCAAGGGAAACTGATACTCTTAAAACTACAATAAAGAGGTTCCCAATTCATTGGTGCTTGACTGAAGATATAAAAACAAAATTTTGGGATAGATGGTGTATGGTCTTTGATTCCCCACACTGTAACAATCATGAGGTTCCTATCTATTTCTTGAGGAAACTCTATTGTGAGTTTTTCCTGAAGGAGGTACCAAATTATTTTGACTTTCTAGAGTCTCAGGGTAGAGGTGGGGGGTCATCATTTGATAGACCTATGGCACGTCGTGACCCTAATGCACCTAGGTTTCCCAATGGCAAGCCATAGGCAAATCAGGTTAGTATTCCTTCCATTGTGAAGGAACATGTGGAGGTGGACACACTAGGCACAATTAGTGCTCTGACACAGACTCTCATTCAGTGCACCATACCTCTAGTCAAGGGTGACCGTGTTCAATTTTTGAGGGGTCATTTTTGTCATTCTTGTGGATCCCTGTGCACATTTAGTAGTGCTGACAAAGAGGAAGATGATGATGGACTGATGCCTGATGATTTTCTCAATGCAACATTTGGGATTGATACACATAAATATTTGCAAGTTCATTGAATTTATTTGATCATATTTCATTTTTAAATGAATAAATAATTAAATTAGTATCTATTGATTATGATGAAAATTTAGGGAAAGAGTGTCGGTTGCAACGACAATGATCCCGCAGACTCCTTTTGCACTATGTCGTCAACTCCACAAGTATGTATTGAATAAAGCATTTTAACTAATACATTTGATTATAAGCCCTTGATCAAGTAACTCTTGCACTTGTCTGGCTATCTCCTTATTCTTATCAGGGGTCATTTTGTAGGCTTCCTTATTAGGCAATGATGCACCTGGAATGAAGTCAATTTGGTGACTTATTGATCTCTATGGTGTTATTACTAATGGTGATCCGTCACTCACAATATCTTTGTACTTCTCTAGAAGTTGTTATACATCCTTAGGTAAGGGTGTAGTTTCATTTGTGTTTTATTCTTTGGACTTTATCATGACATCATAACAGTCTTCATCTTCCCTTTTAAGATCTTGTAGGAATTATTTTCCCCCAACTACCAACACACTAGGACAACCTTCACTCCTTATTCCTCCACCAGAGACTAGATTTTGTATGTCACTCCATCCTTTTGAAAAGAATAGGAATTATTCTCTCCATTATGCATGGCTTTCCTATCAAACTGCCATGGTCTTCCCAATAGAAGATGGAAAGAATCCATAGGAAGTACATCAAAGAGAATCTTGTCACTATATCCCCCAATTGCAAACTCAATCCATGCTTGTTCATTCACCAGGACATGTCCTTTTTTCAACCATGTCACCCTATAAGGATGGTCACGAGGTATCTTACTCACTCCAAGTTTGTTCATTACTTCCTCAGAGAAAATGTTATCAACTGACACTGAGTCAATGATAACCTTACACACTTTGCGAAGAATATTTCACTTCACCTTGAAGAGTGATATCATATCCTTAGGATCTTCTCTAATTGTTTCTTTAATCATACCTCTTCTTATCATCAAATTCTCCCCTCTCTGAATCAAGATTGATCTCAGGAGACTTAACACTACTGGTATCTCCTTGCACATAATTAACTCTTCTCTTTGACTGTGAAGAGGTTTCTTTGTGAGGGCACCTATATGCAAGGTGTCCAAATTGGTGGCAATTATAACACTTCATGTTTGCAAACAAGGACCCTCTACTAGAACCTCCACCAAATCTTCCTCTACCACCACTGTTGAAACCTCTCCCTCTTCCATGACTAACTTTGCTACTGGTTTCACTTCTTTGCTCTATCAGTTTTATCTCCCCTTGGGGTATTGATTCATTACCTCTACCACCATAGCTACCTCTGTGACCTCTTGACTCTCTACCTCTTCCTCTACCTCTAATAGTAGCTTCATACTTCTTCTTTCTCTTCTCTTAAACTTTAAGATCCAATTGGTAACACTTCTACACTATGGTAGGTGTCAAGAGATTTATTTCCTCTTGTATGCTCCATTTTAACCCATTTAAACAACGTACCACTTTTATTCTCTCATCTTCTATGACTTTGGATCTCAAGCACAATTTATAAAACTCCTCTATATAGGCACTCACCTCTGAATCTCTTTGTCTTAGATTATGCCTTTTCTTGTAGAGTTGTATCTCATAATCATCAGGGATGTAGGTGTCCCTAATATTTACAACCATACCTTTCCAAGTGGAGATTTTATTCTTTCCTTCTTTTATTCTTTCACCTTGCACAAATTTCCACCATGTGAGGGCAGTTCCTCTCAATCTAGTCCTGGCCACTTTCACCTTTTGAGATTCTATCACAATCTCACAATCAAAGTGGTTCTCTAACCCTTCTATCCACTCCATCACCACCTCTGGCTCCATTTTTACACTAAAAAAGGGTACACCTTCTAGTGATTTTCCTCCCATATCTTTCAAAGCTATGTGGAATGGCTCTTCTTGAAAAACAAGATCAGGCTCTGAAACTTTATCCTCTGCTGCCACTAACTTTCCCTTGCCTTCTCTTTCTTTCACCTTCTCATTCAATTCCTCTATTTTGGCTTTCACTTCTTCAAGCTTACTCTTCATTTTTGCTAGTTGTTTTCTTAGGAGTTTTTTCTCCTCTTCGTGTTCATCAACTTTATTTGCCAACTCAGCATTGGTCACCATTGTTGACTCACCCATCGATTCAAGATCACTTATATAACTTCTTGGCCAAATTATTTTAGGCTATGATACCAATCTAATAGGGAGGCTCTTCCAATAAGTCAACTTGGTTCACTCCTAGGTCTTTCTTTTAGACCCACTAGGGTTTATTTATCAACCCTAAACTAGGGGTAGAACACTTGATTCTACTTTCCCCTAACTCCAATCTACCAACAAATGGAATCACACTTCATTAAACCTATAAAGGTAGATTCCACCAAACCTTCACAAACACCTTTCAAGGTAGGACTTACTCTAATTCATTCCTCTAGGATCCATTCTTGAATTTTTAGAACCATAGTTTAATCATTCATCCATCAAGTCCTACATTTTAAGGGATAGGGCTAGTTATTCCTTATAGCACTAATTAGGCTCCTAAATCCCAATAACTCCTAAATTTAATAAACAAGCCCCCAAACTAGTTGTGTATCCAAATACCCTTTTGGAAAACTTGAAATATTTGTAGGGTTAGAGGATCCCAAACTGTCCGTACAGTACTTCAAACTTCTTTGAGATAAAGTCCTTAAAAGTAGGGCTAATAGGGCTAGTTGGTGCAAATACAACAAAAAATTGATGAAATGGATTCATCAACCTCCACCATTGATTATAGGGTCTTTACAACTCCTAAATACCACTCTCCATGCATTGTATCATACCAATCAATCCAACCTTACATCCAATCAAAGTCTATTATCTTCTTTCTCCTAGCCGGGCACTGGCAGTCTCGCAAGGAGAAAGGCATTAAAAATAGCCAACATCACTTTCAGGACCTGTATAAAAGGGAAAAATATACAAGGAATTCACTTGCCATCCTCCATGGGCCATAAATATCCACTGGAGGATGCTCATTGTGGAGGCATATTTACAAGGCATACTCCTTCACTGGCAGAGAACAGTCCAGTAAGGATTGAATTCAAAATGAGCACTCAAAATTGAATTAACTCCTATACTAAGTACTTGTAGAGAAAGAAAATAATTACATGAATTTTTACAACACACCAAAATGAAGATTTCAATACATCTACAATGCCTTTAAACTAAACTATGAAAACTGTGAAAATATAATGAATTGCTATTATTCTTCTTCTTTGAAAATATAACCAGAAAAGGTCCAACCTTCGTACAAGGCCATATAGGTTTTTAAATAGGTCCCTTTGACCTATGTCAAATTTCTAAACTGACATATACTTGCATTTGGGAAAAATGCAACTTTTTAGCAAATGTTGTCAAGCAACATTTGAAAGTTGCAAATGTTGCTCAAGCAACATTTTGCATCTTTTGCATGCTTTTCTCAACCAATAATTTAACCCTATGAATGGGTTTTATAAATTCAAAACCATGTCTTAAGGCTTAATACACTCTAAAAATATCCACCTAAGCATTTTAGTTGTGAGTTACGTATTTTGTCCCATTTTGGCTCTTAGGACATTACAAAGGTCACTTGGACCAAAATGCACACAACACAACACAAAACTTTACCAAAATATTTCAAACCAATCCTAAACCATCCTAAACGACCTTTCAAAACCCAAAACCACTTGAAGGCCTTTCAAAACAAAAATTGAGGGTTCAAACCCCTAGGTGCTCCTGCACCACGAATGTTGACTAAATATTTTTTAATAAATAAAATAAAACAAAATTCAAAAAACCTAACCTAAGTCTTTTATATTTTTTGCATCAAAATATTATACTTTTTTAAATGATTAATGAATCAATTAATAAATAAATTACTCGTTAAACTTAAATGCAATAATAAATTGAAGACCAATTTAATTGATTAAAAAAGACGATAGAAAATAAAAATAAAGGCAAAACCTTATGATAAAAAAAGACTTGATAGAAAATAAAAATAATGCCTTCAAACATAACAACACCTTTTTAATTTTACTTTTCCATTTTTACAATTTTGACTCTATCACCATGGAGAAGAAAAAAATGTAGCTTTGTTGCAATGGAGATCCCTGCCGCAATGGAGATCCCTGCCGCCATGGAGATCCCTGTGTTTTTGTTGCCACCTCTATATCATGAGGGGTTGAATTTTTATGGCTCTGTTATGCATTTGGGTATGTGGTTTGGATGATAAATCAAGATTAGGGTTTCAAAAAATGCCATGATAAACAAAAATTCCTCACGTTTGGACGATAAAATGTCTTGGTTTCAATTACATTTTTTAATAAATGCAAATTTGGCTTAAGAAAGCCTTCCAATTCAAACACTATTTAACAAATAGTTTACTTTTCTTTTCTTATTGGACAGAATCATGTATATCTCATTCTTGAATATGCTCCAGGGGTGAGCTTTGATTGGGTGGCCTAATTCTGATGTTGGCATGTGAGATGGTGAAGATAGGCTAATCAGTTTACAAGTGAGAAATCACTTAGCTTCATCTTATTTGCATTTCAAACATAATTATATTTATTTGTTTCCCTATTTCTATAAATTATCTGCATTTGAAACATAATCATATTTATTTATTTCCCTATTGCTATAAATTACCCTATGAAGTTTTCTAGGGGTATTAGCCAAGTCTATGAAGTAGGTGAGATCAAAATTTATTACACAAAGATCTTCCATGTTCAACACTTCACATTGGACTCATATCCACCTTCTACACAACTCGTGCATTTCTAAAGCTTCACATGTCCCTCCTATTAGGACTATTCCACAATAACTTTTAAGGGTTTTTTAATACATGTCTGATTGATGAGAGGGGAGGGGTGAATCAATTCAATTCTTTAAACTTCATTCACAACAAAATGTAACTAACATAAGTAAACTTCAATGCACACATCCATAAGCAATCAATCACACAATGTAAACACCATATTTATCTCGTGGAAACCCAACAGGAAAAAATCATGATGTGAGATGATACCCACAAAATTTGTACTCTTCTACAATACGCCCTGTGAGGAGCTTACCCTGTTAAAGGTTTACAAAACACTGTTAGGTGTTACTTGGTTAAGGGATTTTCCTAAGACTTGTTAGGATCTTTACCCTATTAGGAGTAGCCTTGTTAGAGGACTTTAAACACAAGCTAATGTGACACCTTGTTAGAGGATTTAGAATAAAATACATGTTAGGATCCACCATGTTAGGGGATTTTACCGTTACAAGGATTAGAAAGAAACATATGAAAATGATCTGTTAAAACTGCACTACCTCTGCATGATCAAATCCTTTTAAGCTCTGAGATACATCCCCATACTTTATTCTCTTCCTTAGATCAATAACACTTTATTCCTTTTACTGCTTTGTCTTCAAATTCTTTAGCAATTTGCAATCAACTCTCTCTCTCTCTCTCTCTCTCTCTCTCTCTCTCTCTCTCTCTCTCTCTCTCTATTCTNTCTCTCTCTCTCTCTCTCTCTCTCTCTCTCTCTCTCTCTCTCTCTCTCTCTCTCTATTCTTCAACTTTTCTATTATATAAAATTACCTTCACCAACTTACCACAAACCCTAGATCTGAGATTGAATGATCCAGATCATTCTAGGTAAGATACAATGTATCTAGAAACTCAAAAAATATTTTCCTCTGACCACGTCCACTTCCATATTGATTTTAATTGGTAGTTGAGCCATTTCAAAAACCTTGTTTGACACAAAAAAGAAACTTCCTGAAGAAGCTTTCTCAAACATATACCTCGATCAATGCATTGTCAAATGATTCGCATCAATCACGTAACTAGCTTCCATATTAACAAAAATAATCACTGATCCACAAATCTTCATAGCCTATTGAAGAACTCTTTCTTTTTTACATGTTCATTCTGTTAACACAACTTCCAGTCAATTAAACTAGATGCACCTGTGAACATTATGATTCACACTCGTACATACAATATCTTGACAATGTATACAAATATATCCCATGACTGCTCCATCCAATACTTCACCAATCAGAAGTAACAATCAAATCATTTATTGTTTATCACTGACTGATTTAGCATTTTACCCAGTTTGATTCCATTCAAACATAACCAACTTAATTCTCCGTATCATATGTTGTGATGGAAAATTTAACATCAACACACATGATATAACCTTTCATAATATTATCAACACTAGAAAAAAACTCAACTCGGGATTCACTTAAACAATATCAGATAACATACTATAACATCAAGTCAAGTAGTTCACATCAATGACAACCAAATAACTGATTCGCATGTCATCAAATCTGTATCAAACTTCATCAATGCATCACTTAGCATCACTGCATCAGTCATGCTAACAAGGTTCACTAATTCCCTTTCCTCAACACACAAATATCTTCCTCATGCAACTCTTGGCCCATTCTATACCCCATCCTTGATACAAAATACTATTGCCTCAACACACAAATCTCTTCCTCATGTCACTCTTAGTCATTTGGCCTAAGAGGTGATGCAAAGAATCTTACAACAACACTACTCTTAGGGTACTAATTGACCCAAACACCTTTCAAGGTCCTTAGTTTTATGGGATTGAGGCATCTAAAAAGTCATCATAACAAATCATCTTTACACAAGGCCTCAAGGTACCATAATACAATGTCTTCACTCTTCATAACAACTTCAAGGGACATGCTCTTATTGTTTAACTCATGTTACAAAATTGGTCTTTAGGGCCTTGTCATTGATCACATTCTCCCATAACACAATCTCTAACACTTGAAAAGGAATTGTAGCCCAACCAGTGACATCCACTTGTTCTATCAATAACATTATACTGCCGTGCATAATCTTAGATAGAGGCAAAAAAGGTACAACGCACATTAGTCTGTCGGCATGTTGCCTCACTGTCTGATCACAGTCAATAAAAAGAAGACACAAACCATGTGGAACTTTATTGTTCTAAATCCCCAAGACTTAAAATTATGTTGTCCAAACACTTCACCAATCAAAAAAACAAATAAACTTTATGAATGAACCACCTTTGTTTATAAATGAGACAACTAACTCTCAACTTGTTGATTGTCATGGGAACCAGAGATGTTGAATGATGACATAAAATACTTAACCCTCTTTACCTCACCAAAAAAAATACGGGAGTGATCCTAATGTCTCCATTAAACCTTTTCTTCACCCTTTACATTCCATAACACCATCCACAAGTGTGGGGTTAAATGATGGAATAATGAACATGCTCTTATCAATCCTATACAAATCTGATCAATCACAATAAAAAAGGATGCAAGACATTTTGTTTCCAAAAAACTACCACCAAACTTGTAACATCACTCAAAATATCATAAATAACATTTATTTACAGAACCTTCAAAGTTACAAACCCTCAATATTGTAAGGAGTGTCTTAACAAGTTGTCTCTAATCACTTGTAACAGAGAATTAATTAGACAAAACACTTTTGTTTTTACCAATCATGACCCTAAAATGGATCATCATGCATATTAACATCATTATTTAATGACTTTGATCATAGAGATCACCCATCAACCCTTGAACTTCTAGTATCCATGTTGCTCCATGTCATTGACAATACGGTTACAGGTATATAGTCAACTAGGGCCTCCACAAAACTATAGTAATCTGCCTCCAATAAACCTAAAAATCTAACACATCAAACCACATGTATAAACCCTTTATTTCACCAATAATTGGGTGATTCAACTGGTTACAAGAGAATATAAGCATTTTTGAATGCTCCATGTTTACCTTAAGAGGGTTTCAAACTGTTAAAGAAAAAACCATTAGAACTTGCATAAATCATCATGAAAATACATGCAAATGGATTCATTTTAAATATAATTCATTATACTATCTTTCCAAAGTAAATACATATTGAAAATACAATGGATATGAGCCTATATGGCTTTGTAACTATGACGTATCCTGTAGAACGTGTGACAGGTAGGGCTTTCTTGAATATTTCTTTTAAAATGTTCCTCCAAACCTGTCCACTACCTTTGTGCTTGACCATGGCATGATATTTAAACCTTTTCAACTATTCTAACTGGTATAACCACCCTCTGGACCGAACTTCTTCCCCTTACATCATTTTTGCAACTTTTATGCAACTTTGCACCTTTTTACCAAAACAACACAAAACTTCAAGAAATCATTCTAAAAAATTCAAAACATGTCAAAAGGGACTAAACATGACCTATTACATCAATACAAACTCTCACTAGGAATTTTACACACTTTTACCACCTTTGACTCTACTAGGACCTTATTGGTCTATTTGAACAAAATGCCTTTGAAAGCCTTAGAAATAAAAATTATTTTGATACCAACAGTCCTTAGGACCTTTCAAACATGAAGGAAACATTACAAATAATTACAAATTCATTTTTTCTTCATAAGTTATCTTTTATGCTTGGGTGACCCTGCACCAAGAAGGCCAAAATTGGTCAAAGTGGGTCAAAGTCCCTAGAATGAGTCAAATGGGTCAAGAATTAGTTGAAGACAGTTGTAGACAATTTTTAGGTCAATAAATATCCCTCTTTGGGTCGAGGGTAGAGAGGGAAGTGGATTGGAAGGAAATTTTACAATAAAATATTGATGTTTACTATTATTTTCATGGTATTTTTGAGAAACATCCACGTGGATCTCTTTGATAGCCTTGGAGGCTCCATACAAGGCCCAATTGGAGGTTCTCCTATAGTTGAGGCCTTGTGGATAAATGTCTCATTTAAGAGGGTTCTCATAGACCCAAACACCATTATAGGTTCTCAATTTGATAGGTTTGAGACATCTAACAAGATTATATCTCCAAGGTTCACAATATGTTCATCAACAAATTGAATACAATAGAGGCATAATCAAATTACAATCAACTTTCACCTTATCACCATGACTAACTTCAATTCACCTTGTAGGATCCTTGATCCATCAGAAATCCAAAACATTATCTTCATTAAAGGCAAGTCAACATACATTCAACAACTTGATCCTCAACATTATCCCATTCATTTAATTCAAGGTCATATTCACAACTTTTTCCAAAGGTTGCATTTTGCGACATTTAAAAATGGCAAAAGGTTGCAAAGTGTAACTTTTGCAAAATGTTGCATTTTCCAAATGTTGCACTTTGCAACCTTTTGACATTTTTAAAATTTTAATACAAATGATTTCAAACCTTTGCATGAGCACTTCTAACACATCAAAATGGACTAGAAATTACCATTTACAACATTCTTACCCTTCCATGGTCATATTTTCATGGTTTGACCCTTTTGACCAATTCAAGATCTTATTGTGTAATTGTGACAATTTGTTACAAATGAGTAACATTTTGTTCTTCCTTACACCCAAAAGGACCCAAATATTCCAAATGTATCGTATAAGAGTTTCCAAAGGCAAATAATAA
This sequence comes from Thuja plicata, assembly GCA_018584345.1. Classification (NCBI taxonomy): domain Eukaryota; kingdom Viridiplantae; phylum Streptophyta; class Pinopsida; order Cupressales; family Cupressaceae; genus Thuja; species Thuja plicata. The sequence continues at coordinate 446,385 of MU228145.1, read as the reverse complement.
TGGGATGAGACCGTAAAGGACCCAAATATTATACCAAGGACCTTGGATTGAGACTCTTCATAGTTTTCTAATGAAAGATTATGTATCATCTTAAAATGGAAGAACTTCCATGTTAAGAAACTTTATCCCTCCTTAGGGGGTGTTTTTGATCATCATCATATTTTTATCTCATTTCTGCACCCTCTCCTACTTCTGTGCCTATTTAGGACTCTGATTGGGCCTCTCCGGATACTATTTATCCCACCTGGCACATTTTCCAGGGGTTTTTACTCCCTGGGTCAATGTCGACCTTAACCTTGACCTAAGTCAAATTTGACCTCAACCTTGACCTAGGTCAAAGTCAACCTCAATTTTGATCCAGATCCCCCTTTCCAATTGGAAAGTTTGTCGGCTGCCAGGGGTCATTCAAAAGTTCATTTCTCACTTCCGAGTCGGTTGTTTCGGGTTCCGAAGTAACGAATCTTGAAATTATATTTAATATAGGTCCTATTCTAGGGGTATAGGTCTAATTGGAATTCAATTCTCCTATGTAGGCCTCTCTAGAAGATTTTGCCCTAGATTTGTATATAAGGAAGTTTTCTCCTCTCATTTTCTCTAAGCATAAACATAAGCAAACAACAATCAACTAAGCAAGAATTCTACATGCTCTCAAGATTTCAAAGTTCAATAAAGGTTTTCATGTCTTCCTATCAATAATTCAAGTTCTCCATTGAAGATCAAGGATTCAAGCCTTTAAAGGGATTTGGTTCAAGCATTCAAGATTCATCATTCAAACCATGGATCTATCCATCATGGTGGTGTGATCTTCCTTCAAGATCCTTTGTGCATCCTCAAGATTCATTCATTATTCTTTCAAGGTGGATTCCAAGCATATAATCACGGAGGTTTATGGTTTCTAATGTTGAGTCCAAGCTTTCATATTTACATACTTGTTTACATTCGAAGTATAATTGCATATCTATTATCATAGCTTCATTATTAGATCTACTTCTACTACTTGCTAGCATTCTCTATTTTTAATTATTGATTTCAAGGTTAATTTCTAAATTGGGGTTTGACTAAGGAAAGCCCCTTCCCCCCAACAAACAAACCATTTTTATTTTAGGGACATGTTCGGGACAGCAGACTCAAGTGCAGATCTGGATACCCTTTTCAACAAACTTTTGGGATCCGAAAATAGATTTTTGTCAGACTGTGCGGGTCAAAATTGACTTTCTGGGTCAGAATCAGAGATTTTGGGTCAAAGGTGACATTCATTTTGGGTCAAAATTAGACCTAAGCCAGATTCAAAAAATATTTCTGGGTTTTCTTCGTCTCTGCATTTCTGTTCTAGATCCGGTTGCAGAATTCCCAGAAACTCAGTACAGACACCCAAAAAGAACATTCTTCAGATCTGTTGTATTTTGAGGTTAGTACTTATCTCATAATTCATTTTGATTGAGGTTTATTAATCACTTCAAATCTATTATATTCTTCATCCATTATTCAGTATTATAAGACCTTCTTCTTTCTTCTTATTTCTGATCGATTGATGCATTTGTGCATTAACCATTTTCTTATGGTTGATCAAAGTGGATCTTTCCTTGGTGAAATTTGGGGCTAGGAAGGGGATCTTATCTTCTCCTCAATACTATCAACATCAACAAAATCTTCCATATTACATTCCACACACATTGCATTACATATATATATATAT
>MU228145.1:418329-433351 GCA_018584345.1 Thuja plicata | reverse complement strand
AAAGGGAGAGAATGTATCCATATTATCACAAGAAATTATTCATTATCAGATTACTCCAAACAGGGAGAGATCATATCCATAGGGAGAGAATTTGTATGAAGAAATCATATACAAAGGAAGAGTTGCTAACAAGAGAAAAGAGACATCAAAGAAGAAGAACAGTCAAAAGAGAGAAATTGACACAAGAAGAGAACACAACACATCAGTATAAGAAACATGGAAAGCTGCAAGAATCAAATCTAAGCTAACACAGAACTTATCGGCGGTCAGACATTTTTATCGGTTATCTAATTAAACTATTTGGTAATTTGATGAATCTCAACAATTGTATTTCATATTGTATTAGAAATAGTATAGTGTGATAACATAGTATGTTTCCATCAATGCCAAAGGGAGAGTTTGATGACATGTAACTGATTGAATATTTGATAATGTTAAGTTGAAGATGATGCAAGACATTAAATCAGTTAATGGTTTGTATTGTCATTGATGTCAACTTGATATCATCTATATGGTCATGTACATAATGCCAAAGACTTCAGAGAATCAATGGAACAGAGGTTATGCTTTGAGCAATGCATAAAAGTCAAGTATTCACTAAGTGACAGACAACACCGATGGAGTGCACACCATCGGTAAAGGCAAAGAACAAAAAGTCATAGTGATACTCGATGATCAGAAGATAGTGTTGCCTGAAGAAGAAAAATCACAGAGTTGCCCGATGAGAAAAATCCAATGATGCCCAAAGGATGGAGATCTCAAAGCTAACTAGAGTTACACCGACAGAACTGGCAGTTGTCACCGATGACTAACTGCAAAGTTGACCGACAGAATAGAGAGTTCAAAAAATAAAAAAATATCTAGCTGGCAGAGCTTAAGGATAGACTTAACTGGTTTCTTTATTTGTTTTATTTGACCAGAGTTAAGTAATTGATTTAAAGAAGATGTTGTATAGTTGGCAAGAAGATAACTACGAGATAAATCAGGAGTTAAAGATGTAAATCATTTTGGCTGGATTGTTTTTCACGCCAAGAATCAAGAATCAAGAATTAAGGAATATCATGTCTAGATAAGAGACAAGCATAATTCATTTCCATAATCACAAGCAATCAAAAACATAGAAGGGGAGTGAATAGAAATAGGATGCTGAAGAGAGACTGATGAAGGATAACTTCATATAGTCCTGATCAATCAAGTTGAAGGAGAGCTAAAGAATTCTGCAGACACCGACGAACAGTGAAGCACAACATCACAAAATAGAAAGTGTGGAGCACAAAGAATTGAATTGATACATTGATCAGAGAGGTATTGTACTTAAATAGATCTAAAAATTTGCAATTCAAGTTGCATTAGAAACATGCCATAATGTTTTAGTTTAACCATTGAAGCATCAAGTATCTTAATAGAGTAGGACTTAACCATCTTCTATAATTGAGGTATATCGTAACAGATTGCCAAAAAGGTTGATTCGTGAAAGTAGCATTGAAATTGCATAAAGCCTATTGACAGCCTAAGAAGAAGGTTGATTCAAGGATGGTAGCAAGATTTGCCTAAAGCCTATTAATAGTCTAAGAAGGAGGTTGATTCAAGGATGGTAGAAAAATAGATGCTAGATACTAAGTGACAACCTCTATGTATAAAATCCTCTAACAAGGTCGCACTTAACAGTGTGTTTGTAACCTTTAATAGGGTTGGCTCCTAACATGGCTCACTTTCGAAGAGTGAAAATTTGGGCTACCGGTCCTAGTGGTTTTTTCCCTTAACAGGGTTTCCACATTAAAATCCATGTGTTATGTGTGTATGGCTTATTACTTTATTGTTTTACATTTCACATATGCATTTTTGGATTGATTGGTATACTCTGCATATTTATTGAGTATCGGTAAATAGTTTTACTGCTTATCGGTTATCAAGGAGAATAAGGACAGACAAGGTAAACTGATAGACAATCAAATATTATAAGTATTTCATGGCATGCATCTTGTAGGGACTTAATAATCTGAGGTTTGTTGATTGGTGGTTAGTGATTAAAGATAAATTTTTGAGGCCACTGATTCAACCCCCCCCCCCTCTCAGTTATTCCTAACATTACCAAGCCATGTGTTTTTGTTGTACTAGGGTGCAAGATTGAATCATAGTGGACTATGCTTACTGATTAAGCGTGTGTTGTTCCTTGAAGAGAATTTTTCCCTTTTTTGTTCAAGCCATGTACCCATTGGAATAATCCAATTAGGAGTTTGATGTGAGTAAGATCCTTGAATTGAAAATGAACCATTGGATCTATAAGGGCAAGAGATTGAGTTTTCTAATATGACCATTGCTTCATCTGCATCATTGTACCATCATGCTTTAATGCTTATCCATAATTTATTCTGAAGCCCTTCTTTTGACACATGCAGGAGGACACTAGAAAATAATTTGGCTTTACACCTACCAATTGCCTTCTATACGATGACATCTCTTTGAGGCATTCTATCAAAAATTTCACATGCTTTATTTGTGCTTCCATATTTTGCATGCATATTGATGCAGTCAAGGACAAATAATCCCCAAAGGAGATGTCAAATCCTTGCAACATTTATCAATATAGCGGAAAACAACAAGATACAATCAATAACAACATGATTTGCATCCAAACAAAAAATATTTATTAATCATAATCTTTGTATACATGTCAAGTTGTAAGGCCTTCCTAGTTTAGGCCAAGTACAAAGAAAACCTAACAACAAAAACCCAACTCAGACCTATTCCAGTTCTTCCTAAGTCTCAAGCAATCCTCTAGCAGTTTCTCTGCTACCCAACCCTTCTCTCGACTTCTTCCTCTCTACTTCTTCCTTTCCAAACAATTACAAGCCTTAAATTTATACACAAACATAAAAAGGTCGGATTCAACCAACTTTACATATCCCAAGAAATGTGTTAGACCTAGTCAGCCTTAACCCAAATTAAATACAACATTTAATTCATTTCTCGAGGACATATCCAACTAATCAAGTCAGCCACACATAGATCCACATAGTAAATCACGCCATTCATCACCAACAATCAGAATAATGACCGCAACCTCGATCAATCAACTGGTTAACTCCAAGAACCGGTGTCATGAAGAACAACAACAACAACCGATAGAGAAATCAACAGTATCTTACAAACTACTCCACCAAAAGAAGCACTATCATGGACATAGAACCTATGAAAAATAAGGAACAAACAATTTTTACCACTCATGTCCAAAATCTCTACAAATTGACCGCTCACCAAATCTCATAAAACTGCCTGGAACCAGAAACTCCTTCATACATCCAGTCATAGAATGCAACATAACTCGAGCACGGTAACTCCAAATGAGTTGATATCATAGGAAAAGATTCCTCATGACCCCATGAACAATATATCATGACCGCACCTTTTGAAGATCCACGAAACTTCTCTGAGCCAGAAGTCACCCAACTAGTGACCAAGAACGGAAACAAACATAAAACTGGTGACAATAGTCCACCAGAACACCAATTGCTTTTGGATGATGCAAGATTACCAAGGACCCAATATTCTCTTGCATCACATATCTACAAGAGCAATTCGAAGCATGGTATATGAAAAAAATGCACCTTCCATTTTTTAGTGATGGATGTCCATACACGTACATATACTGTTCCAAGGTTCCCATTTTATCATAGGTAGGAAGGATGTTGAAAAGGTTGTTGAATTGGGCTTTACACCTACTTTGTATTTTCTTGAAAGTTTCTAAAGAATTTTCAAAAATCTATTTTGTGCATATCTTGCAATCATTGCAATCCATGAAACCATTTGTCTTCAAGGATACTATCATGGGTTGTTGATTCTTTAATGTATCTCCATGACCTCACATAGCTTGTATGCTTCACTCCATACCCCAGTGTGTGTATTAATGAACAAGGATGATCACAAGCCAAAAATAGGAATTGAAACATCTTGTATGAAGAAATAATAACAACTCATTCAAACCCCTGCAAGAGTCTCAAATTTTGTTTTTTAATCTCGATTATGAGTTCTGTAATGGCTGAGATTTTTCAACTAGTGAATTTTTCAGCTTTGACTAAACTTTAATTATGTTTTTGGTCACGGTCAAAGTTGTTAGTGATAAAACATCTTTTGTTACTTGTACAGATTATATCTTTGTTGATTTATTTTCAAAATGAATTGATTGATCCAAGTTACCTCTGTCACTGCAGCAAGCACATGGATACATATATTTGTCATACATATTTAAGTTGGTCAGGGTCCCTTGGAACTAAATCACAGTAATGAAAATTGCATTTGCATAGGTCATTAAGTCTCAAGGTAGTGACTTTCTTATCTTAAGGTTGAATTATAGTCACAGTCCAATTTATTCCATACTATATCAATTTGCCTTAAGAATCAAATTCATGCATGCATGTTAGGGTCTATATGGTGAGAGTCATTGTTTTTAGCTTCAAACCTTTACTAAAATTGAGTCATAGGAGGGAAAAGTATAGTTGAATCCATCGAATTCATAGTCCTAATTCTAGGACAAACCTTCACCAAGCTTTTGTAGTTTCAATTTTTTGCCTCACAAGTGGTTGTCTAAATTATTCATGAGTGTGGAAATGTTCTTTTGGATTTAGAGACCTAAAAGGAGACTAGTTTGCAGAACTTCCATGAATGAATCAGTGAAGTCCCATATGCGTCCCATAAGGAAACACAAAATTATCTTTTGAATCAGTCTTAACATTGATGCAAGGAGACATGGAAGATGCGAGTTTGATGTTTGAACAGATCACAGAAACTGTTCCAAGGATAAATTAGCCTCTTTATCCAAAGGGGGTCAATGTTCTTTCTCTTCAATCAAATTGGGGGTGAAGAGGGTTTCTTTGCATCATTTTGGTATATGAAAATGAGTGGTATATCGAAATGATGCAAAGCACCTTCTGCACCCTTGATTTCAGTGAGAGAGAAAGGGCATTGATCCCCTTTGGATAAAGAGGCTTTAGAACAAAAAGATGGTATCCTATAATTTCTAACTAAAAAATATTTCCAAGGATCATATATGCTTTGTCCTACCACATACATGTGTGTGTTCCTTATCATAGTCGTAACACAAGCTCTATCTCATGAGGTTCCAATGGACCCAAGCTCTATCTTCAGTGGTTCCAGTAGATAAGTTACTTTTACCTGTCCCTATTTATTTATTGCCTACTATGTAATCTTTAGCATATGTATCATGTGACTTGTGTAAATATAATTATGATTGACCTTCATATAAGATGTAAGCTAACATTGGATAAATGAATTTCATATGCAGGAACCTGAACCCCCTTTGGTGAGGATCCTGCATAGTTTACATAAAGGCAAGGTAATGATTCTTTTGATGAATCAGAAGGTATAAGTCAATACACCCTATAGAAACCATTTATTATTTACTTTTCTTTCTCTTTACACCCAACTTGAGGACTAATTTGGGCTTATTTGAATTTAAATCTCAACCTCAACTTTAGGGTCGACTTATTCATCAACATTACCCTCAATGATAAATTTGGGGAAAAAACACGAGTCATTATTAACAATCCACTCATTGAAACTTTGACAAACCGCTCTCAAATCTATTTGCAACATTTGCAAAAAATAACAAGAAATGGTGAACCGTCTATTACAACTTCTTGTTGTCTCTCTCCACAGAATCCTAAAATTTATTTCCTCTCACAATAACAATCGACCCTCTACCAACTATCTCTCCCATTTGATGGAGTGAAGGTACCACCAAATAGGTATTTGTTAGACATGTCTTCCTCAAGTGAGGGAAATTTAGGAAGAGAAGAGGAAAGTGAGACATGTAGTAGGTATAAAAGAGGGAGATCAACTAGATGTCAAAAGATTAGAAGATAATTCAATAAATGCATGGAATTTTTTATTTCTTGAGGGGGGAATTTTCTTATAATGATGAGAGCATAGGTGACATTGTGGTGCCCTTGAGGTACAAACATCTACAGAAACAATGGGTACCCAAGGAACTTCCTCCAATAAACATTGATTTTTGTGTTAATGAGAGGATATATCGCATAACACCATCGTCATTACATGGTTTGGACCTATTTTCCATGGATGACATAAATGTCTGTTACAAAAAAAACTTGTTCAATTGATGGAGTATTTCAAACCCTGTTACATTTACAAAGATTGGATGTAGCTGGTTCGATATACACGAAGTATGCACAGGTATGCACTGTCAGAAAATTATATACAACTAAAATATAATGATCAAGTTAAAAGAGAGGATATGTACATTTATGGAAGGCCAAAAGAAATAAGGAATATTGCAGGGTTTATAAACAGTACACGACCTAGGTCAACTAATAGGAAACCCAATTGCATATTCGAGGCACGTGAGGGAAACTGTGTATTTGTATGTGCAATAAAATCAATAAGTGCAGAGGAAGAGTTGCTGATCAACTATAATTTGAATCGCATAGATATAAACAAAGTTACTATCATGGGGGTGGTACGTTATATATATATATATATATATATATATATATATATATATATATATATATATATCATTTAAAAAAACCTCCAATTAATGACTCCAATATACCATTTGATTATTAAGTTTTTTCGTAAGTCTATTGGTTTCATTTCACTAATTATATATATATATATATTTTGTCACAGAGCGACATTGATTGTAGGATGGAGGATCCAACCCATACCATAGATCAGGATGCACCTTCGGGCACATCTTCCCAGTAAGTAAACCTCATTGTAATTGTACAAATTAGATACAAGCAAAATGTTATATTATTATGTTCTTTTCTTTATGGTTTTGGATTAATTTTGATAATGTTACTAATATTCTTGTCATAGGTGGATGCACCTCTAGACACCTCTTCCCAGCACGTAAACCTCATTGTAATTGTTATATTATTGTGTTCTTTTCTTTATGGTTTTAGATTAATTTTGATAATGTTACTAATATTCTTGTCATAGGTGGATGAATAGGGAAAGACACCTTCAATACCTAACAACCTCCAAATCGGAATGGACTCACTATTATATGATGATTACATCACATATTCCCCAGACCCTATTGAAACGATAATAAGGACACAAAAAAATCAAGAAATGATTGCACTGTTATTCATAGAGCCTCAAACTGATGAGATACAAGAGAGGGTGAGATAAATGAAAGAGAGATTACAATACTTGGAAGTAAGTTGTCATGAAATCTTTAATTACAACATAAGTTCATTCGTGGTTTATATTTTATACTCTTTTATGCTATTAACTAAAATATGTACGTGTTCTTTTTATATAAAATTTTGCATTCTCATGATGTTGTTGGGCATGATCAGAGTGCTCCATGTACTTTAGGTGTTGGTCATGTTCCTGTGCATACACCACCTCATATATTTACATCTTATTGTCTTTCTGTTAATGTGTTATTGCTCATATATTTAATGTATTCTTTAAGGTACTTCAAGTGATGTCCATGTTCCTTTGTTGTCCATGTTATCTCTACAAGATATTTTTGTTGTCATTAGTTTAGTCAAAGTCATGGATTCAATGAGAATCAGTCGGTGAAAGGAGATAGTTAAGTATTAGGCAAGTCGGCAATGCACACCGAGCTAGTCGGTCAAGTCAAATAAGTTAAGTGTAGTCAGTAAAGTAACAGAGTACTGAGCACCTACAATTATCGAGAAACACACTACACCGAGAACATGTGTAGTACACCAAGTTGATATTACACTGAGTATTGAAGCTCATTTAACTGAGTATTGAGAAGTTAATCAATCGAGTTAGACATTTAATTCAAAACATGACTAGATCACATTTAATGATTTTCAGAGCATTAATTAAGATTCTACAAGCATGTAGAATGATTTTTACATGATCAACGATTGAAATAATTTAGAGTGAAGATCTAAGGCATAGATCAAGCAACAAAATAAAGTTTGTCATTTCCAAGAAAAACAACAAGTAACAAGGTAAAAGTGACATGGTAACCAAGCTGGAAATAAGATCTAATGGTCAAGAGAAATTTATAGTGTGCCTAATGCATAAGATTAAGAGGCAAAACTCATCTATTTATTAGATGAATTTGTAAGTTGAAAAAGACAGAGAGAAGAGATTTGAAGTTGTTTTTATTGTTGTTGTTGAGAAAGTAAAAGGAGTAATTGAAGAACAAGAGCAGAGTAGAGAGTGCCAAGCAGAGATTCAGTTACAATAGAGTAGAAAAAAGTAGCGTTACAGTTTGAGATTGAGGTAACACAATCATATCATATAGAGTCTGATCAATATTTACATTTGATGCACTTATTGCAAACATTGTTAAGTTATTTGATACTATTATATTGAGAGCTTTAAATCCCAATATTGGGTAGATCTTAAGCGATCTTATATTTGTAAATCCTTTAATAGGGTACATCTCTAATTGTATAGATTGTAAAAATCCTTTAACCAGGTAGACCTAACAAGTCTTTTATACTCTTAACTGGGTAAGCTATCATAAATAGCTAAACTTTGTAGCTCTAATCGAGCACCCTTTATACTATAGTTAGTGAAGGTTGTGGGTGTCATCCCCACCACAGTTTTGACCTCTAACCAAGGATTTATGCATTACCAAAATCATGGTGTTATGATAACTATTATTTAATGTTTTGATATTATGGTTTTTTAAGCTTTATATTACTTTCATTTCAAAGTTATGAACTCGGTAATCAGTAAGTAGTAGTATATGGTTTATCAGGGAATGTGGTTAGAAATTTTTTCATGACACTGATTCACCCCTCCCCTCTTAGTCCCAACTTTCCATAGTTATTCCAACAATTGGTATGAGAGCAAGTACTCTCGAGTTAAAGGTTTGCCCACCTCAGAGTTAAAGATCATAGTCATGGAAAGTTATACACAATCTAAAAGGATTGATGGTCTTGAATTTGAGTTAGAGAGTGCATGAGAGTTAATCATGGATCTGAGAAAGAAACTTGAGAAGTCTCTGAGGATAAGAAGGAAACTATATGATGAATTGAAGGTTACACAAGAACAAGTTGATACACTTGAGACAACATCTGAAGGAAGCGTGACTGATGAATCTGAATCATCTATAAGAGAACTACTTGAAAAGAATGATTCACTTACTAAGATGTTGGATTTGACGAAGAAAGATCTTGAAGCGAATAACATAAGAATGATCGAATTGATTGAAGGTAAAAGGACAAATGAGGATGAAAAGAGAATGGCAGAAGATGACAAAAGACAATTTGAAATCAAGTTAACTGAAAAAGATAATGAGATCTTAAGGATAACCCAAGTTCACTATAATGTGTCCAACCAAATTTTGAATGTAAATTAGGGTTGTACACGAAAAGAGTTTGAGAACCAAGCACTGAAAGCTGAGATTGAAAGAATGAACAAAAGATTGAAAGTTGAGAAGGATGCAAATGAAATACTGAGAAGAAATGAAGAAGCATTGAAATCACTGGACAAACAGGTTAAGAATCAGAAGAAATTGAATGAAAGATCAGGAATTGGATTCAATGAGAACAACACCATCAAGAAAGGAGAATCATTTAATCTGCCAAAAGATCAAGGTACTGTACCCCCACCAAAACTAAAGAAGCCAAGTTATAATTATTGTGGGAAACCTGGACACATAGCTAATGTTTGCAGAAGAAGAAATGGTAAATTTCTGAGTACACCTAAATTTGATGGTTATTACTTTAGATGTAATAAGTATGGACATCAAGCTTTTGAGTGCAGAACCAACTTTACTAACAACACAAGGAAACCTATGTTTGATGGTTACTGCAAGAATTGCAACAAGTATGCTCACAAGACTAAAGAGTGTAGAACAAAGAAAATAAATGATAAGTGGATGCCTAACCGAGAGAATGCAAGTACTAACCGAGCAGGCACATCTATACCACGATATTATAATATAAGGATTTCATGTTTATCTCATCGAAGATATGGACACATTGCTACAAATGCATATTGATGCACATAAGAAATAACAAAAGATCATGGAGGACCCCTGGCATGGCATGTTTCCACTATCATAGGGTAGGACACCTAGCAAGGGATTGCAGATACCAAGATGCACTAACCGAAGATGAATTTACAAGGAGTGCACCAACTACTGCTGAAGAAATCAAAGAAAAAATGAACAAAACCTAGAGGAGAAAGACTCAGGAAGATGGAACGTCATTTGGAACCATAGACAACACCATCTCTACCGAGTCTGGTGCATCGAGCTTCACCTAAATGGTGTGAGGTATATAGGAACTGCATGCTTATCATAAATTTTACTTCATTTCCTAAGCATTAGAGTTAAGATCCACATTAGCATATCAAGATGCATTTGGATAAGTTGTGAAATTTTGTTTGAACATTGTAATGTATGGTTATTTTGTTTATTCGGTTAAGCAAAGTAACTATATTGTCAGTATAAAGGTATAAGGGACTCGACAAGCGTAATTAATGTAAATAATTAAATTCGTTGAAAACCCTAATCATGGAAAAGCTACAAACATGTCATTTTTTTATTCATTTAAACCTAATGTTTTAAAAGAACATTTGAGCACACTGCAGAGCGATCACTTTAAGAGAAACAAGGTGATTTAGAGGTATTTCTAAATCTTTATAAGAGCATTGTGAGACATTTATGTGATAACTGTTCAATATAGAGTTGTGTTAGCAAAGCCGTGTTTTATAAAGCGTTCCCTAGTTTGTTCAAACATTACATTTCGAGGTAATCATGGCACCAAGGATGCAGAGATCAGTGCTAGTAAAGAATGTCGAACTGGTGAACCCTAAGCACAAATTGCCCCTAGATATAGCTGCAAAAATAGATATGACAGGAGCATTATCTTCAATCCTGCCATAAGTACTTTTGATTGAAGATGTCCACATGTTTATTCTTTGCAAGATCAAAGATTTGTGTGAAGTAGAGATTGACGCTTCATTCAATAAGTTGTGCATAAATGGAAAAGTTAAGGATGAGCATACACATCTAGAAACAAATGGTTTAATTCATGCAATACATTTACCGAGGTTATTCAAGACCGAATGGGTAAGGATGGTACTCAGCTTAGTACATGACCAATTTATGTGGTTGGCTGAAATGATAAAGATAATGAAGGATGTCTTGCACATCATCACTGGATTCCTTATTAGAGACAGACCCAAGGCCATAAAGCAAATCAATAAGGGTAAGCTCACCGAGCTAACCAAGGCACAATGGAATGGTAGAGGAATGAGCATATTGATTGTTGAGGATCCTGAGTTAAGGCATGCATGCAATATCATATCTTATCGAGTATTTCAATCATCCTGAGTGGACAATGTACCATGTGGAGTAGTAGACCTAGCATTTAAGATAGTGAAGAAAGGACTTCAGATAGATCTTTGTGAAGTTTTGTTAAAGCAAATAGATGACAACATGAATACAATTAGAAAGGCGAAGACCAACACTTTGAAATTTGGTTCATTATTGGTATGTATTTTCTTTTACTATCAGAATTCATTTCCCTCTATTGGAGATATAGTATGGAAAAATGATAAGCCAGTCATCTGTCAAATAAATCAATGTATACAAAGTCTAGGAGACAAATTTGATGCAATTATATCTGATTACTTTTTGAAATTTCAAGCAAGAATGCATAAGAGCTACAAAGTTCCACCTCAACTAATTGCTAAATATTAAGATAATATATGTTTTGAGGTAGATACTGATGTTTGTATTATCAAGGTTGTTGAGCCTAGAGTTGAATGGATTCATTTGATGGGATATGAGATGGACATTGATATTGGTTCGAAATAGATAGAAGAACTACTTGCTAAACCAATTGATCCTAATTAAAAGAGGCATGACACTTATGAAGAAGTGAAAGATAAAATCAAGCAAGGTATAATGATACCTAGGGAAATCAAGAAAACAATCAAGATGATTGATGATTTATCAAAAAATCTTGGAGTTGATGATCCATTGGTTAAGGACACTGAAAAAGAACAAGCTATTGTTGTAGTTGACAAGCAACATGTGGAACTATCATCACCGATCAAAAAAGGTACTGGAAAGTACACCAGATCCTCAGTACAACTGAGAGAAAAGAAAGTTGTAGAGGTAGTACAACCGAGAGGAAAGACTTATGTAAGATCCAAAGGAAGGACACATGAACCTGCATGTACTAGAAGAAGATTATTACTTGAAAATGAAAGTGAAATAGAGTCTGATGAGGCAATCAAGTCTATACCAGTTACAAACCTTTCACATGTTCCACAAAGTCTTGATGATTTTTTGGAAGGATTAAAGAAATCTGGAAGATTTGGAGCCTTTAGGCAAGCCAAATAAGAGAAAAGGAATGAAGAAGATAAGAAGAAGATTAAAGAAGCCATTGTGGTGACTTTTCTAAAATACATATTAACACCCATTGAACTTGCAGACAAGTTACCAAAGGAATTGTACAATAATATTGATGCAAGATGGAAGTATGCTATCAATGTAGAAAAGGAAATGAGAGAGAGGTCACTAGTATATACTATTCCTGACCTTGCACCATCTGAAATTCATGAAGCACTAAATAAGTATTCAAATAAATTTCTAATCAAGGGAAGAGCCCTAAGAATAATGAATGGAGACATAATCTGTGGAGAAGGAAACGACTGCAAAATGGAAAGATATATTTCACATAGATGATACTGAGTATGAGGAAGGAGAAAAGAATCAAGATGCAACCACTGCTAATAAGATAAAGGAAAACACAAATCAAATAGATCCTATTGATCTAACTACTAATAATGCAGAGATTAGTATTGAAGACATACTTGAGGAAGACGATCCTGCAAAAGATTTGTCAAAGGATGAAGATGTCATGGACACACATGTGAATGTTACCGAGTGCATGGATGTTGATAATGCACCTTTTCTAAGAAAATATCCAATCATAACATGAGTGCAAATTTATATAATTGATGATAATATCAGTACTGAGTTTGCACAAGACACACCAGACATGGCAACTGAGCCACCTATAAATACAGATAAGGAGAAGGTTGATGAACCTAAGCCCATCGAGACCGAACAAGAAAAGAACTCTGAGTTGGAACCTTTAACCGACACTGATGGTCAAAAAGAAGATATACCACCTACCAACACATCGAATAGTTAGAATGTACAAAATACACAAGATACTCAAAGTGAAATGCAACAGGAATCACATCTCGAGGAGAAGAATGAAGAGAAACAGAAGAGTGAGGAGAAAGAAGAAGAGAAACCAAAATAAGAAGTCAAAGTGGAAGAAAGCATAGATCGTACACATACCGAGTCACTAGATACAACTAAGGCATCACGTTCTAAATGCTCTAATAGCGAGAGCAAGTTGATTGAGAAGAAGAAGAACAAAAAGAGGAAGATAATTATTGATTTGAGCAAGCCTATTATCATACCGAAGGGCGACCCTAATGCGATGAAGCCTAAATAATTGGCCATATATGTTGAGATAGTAGCTCAAAAGGATGAATGAGAGAAGTTATTGGCGAATAAGAAGAAGATAGACATATTAGAAAATGTGAAGACGATTTTCCAGGAGATTGTTCTTAAAGCTACAATTGATGAATCTAAAAATCTATTAGACCAAGTTGGTGATTTAGCCCAACATATTAAAGGACCCAACAAGGATATGACTGAATACATGTTGAAGATTCACAAGGAGATTATGAAGAAGAATTTGTTGAAAGAAATTGATGTAGATAAGGTAACTCTTTTTGAGTTATGTTCTGAAATTGAAGCTCAATTGACATCCATCATTTCATTATTTCAAAAGTTTTGTATTCTTTCAAAATTTACTAAAGAAATCAAGAAGAAGGAGGAAGACATTGAAAAGGAGCTGACTGAGAAGCTTAAGGAACTCACTATCGAGCTTGGAGTATTCTAGATTTACTACTCTAAAATCTAAGAACTCATGGGAGTTCAACATTCATTGAGACAAGAGGAGGATAAGCTCAGATTGGAATTGCTTGAACCGCAAGCATTGCTAATTCCCCACATCCAGTCTATGCAGATACACTTGAAGAAAGCCAAAGAACTAGCAAGCTTTCCAAATGTCAACACACTGGACACTATAGTTGGTTTATCTGCATATATCACAGAGCATATTGTTATACTACAAAATATTTGAGACACGTGGGAGAATGTACTTTCAGGCGTACAACAAAGGTATAAACATATTTTTGATAAATAAGTTTTACTTTTGGAACTTTTGTCAAAAATGGGGGATAGATATATTCTTAGTCATAAAACACAAAAAAGGGGATAGATATATATGTGAAAAACAAAAAAAAAGTATATATGTGGAAAATGAAAAAGAAGAGTTGTATATGTATAGGGAGTAACCTCCGAGGGGGAGTTACAAATTTTGATGACTTTGGAGTTTTTGTCAAAAATGCCCAACTAATATCAAAGGGGGAGATTGTTATCTGTACAAGATATTTTTTTGTCATTATTTTAGTCAAAGTCATGGATTCAAGGAGAATCAGTCGGTGAAAGGAGATAGTCAAGTATTAGGTGAGTCGGTAATGCACACCAAGCTAGTTGGCCAAGTCAAACAAGTTAAGTGCAGTCGGTAAAGTAACAGAGTATCGAGCACCTACAGTTATCGAGCGACACACTACACCGAGCACATGTTTAGTACACCGTGTAACACCCCAAAATTGACATCTTGCAACCCTAACCAATTTTGTTGCATTTGTCATTCTTCTAGATCATCGAAGTCCTATTGTACTAGGCAATTCTGAGTTTTAACTGACTCTACTCGACCTAAATGTCAAATGTAGAAAATCTTAAATCTGCATTAATCATACATCATATTTAATTCCTAAATATCTATTTGGCTAAACAAACCATATGATCGAATTAATTTAATTATAAAGTCCTAGCACTTTAATTAAATTAAATTCACCCTCTTTAGCTAAGACACATGAAAAAGGAATTAAATAATATTTAATTATTAAATAAATATCCTCATTTCAA
>MU228145.1:380308-417856 GCA_018584345.1 Thuja plicata | reverse complement strand
TTCTTAGAATAATCTTGCATTGTATTGCATTCATGGAGAAAAATCCTTCATTCCTAGATTGGTCTATGGTTGTGAGACTCTCGTTCTGAGAGCTATTTCAAAAACCCCGTCTGGATAGAAGGCAACAAGTCGAATCATGCAGGCAGGCAAGATGAATAACTCATATTCATTCTTGTGTGTAACTGGTGAAGAAGGACTATGTCGAAGTGTATGGTGAGTTAACAAGGCCAAATTTACCACATACATTTCTGGCGCCCACTGTGGGGCTCGAACCCACGACCATGGGTACTCTCCCGTGTGATCTTTCCCACCTAATGGGGTGAAAATTTGCTTTATCGCGCGAGATTTCCCTACGGGCCGCGCAAAGAAACTACTTCTTCGCGCGAAAACCCATGGACACTTTCCTAAAAAATGCGGAAAAATGTGAAAAATTGATCGAAATCAACAAAATTTACAATGCAGAGAGGTTTATCGACTACTTACTGGAGGTTCGTATGCTGCGGGCTGGCTGTGCCTCCTCGATCGCTCGAATCGGTGCGTGTTGTAGGGGACCACCATTTTTTTCACTCAGAGCTTAATTCTCAAAAGTCAAAAGGTTGAAATGATTTGAAAATGACCTTTTCCGTCCTTATATAGGTTTTGACCTAATTTTTCAAAGTGCTCCATTTTGCGTGAAAACTTTACCATTACCTAATTTGACCACTCTGAATCCATTTTCATGATCGAAATTGAAATCTGACACTTCTATATAGCTCAAAATCACATTTTACAATTATTGGGACCGACGTGATCGGACGCTTGTGCAGTCAACTTTCTGACGTCGCTTTCTTGTCAAAATCATATCTTATCATCATTTTCTCAAATCTTTGACTTTTTCCCTCAAAAGTCAACTCTGGTCAACCCTAGTCAAACTTGGTCAACCAAACCTCGAAATCGCTTGAAATTGATTATGGATCTTCCAAATTCTTCCATAATCTGTTCTGAGTTCTTCTTGATCTCTGATTCAACATCTATCTGTGATTTTTTTCTCTCCATCATCATTATGATGTGTCATCTTTCCATTTCGCTCCCGAGGGGGCAGGATGATTACATCATTGAATCTATTCCAATCAATTTGATCTAATTTTCAAAAGTCCTCATTGCTAGGGGCATCTCGTCACTTGGGGCTTGTTCAGTTTTTTGTACTTCATAGTCAAAAATGGATACTCCGCAATCAATAAGGCATCTTTGTTCCTTACATCTTGTCATCTATTAAGTATCTGAGCAATCTAACTCAGATTATTGAGGATCAAGCTCCGTTCTGGTTATGGAGATGGTTCTCAAAAAACTATCTTTTGGGACAGGTATTGGGGCAATCTAACCCTGACTCCTGATAATCAAGCTCTATTCTGGAGACGATTCTAAATCTCTATCTACTATCTTTTGAGACAGGTATCGGGGCATTCTAACCCTGACTCCTGAAGGTTAAGACTCATTTTGGGGATAGCCTTGTGAAAGATGTCAATCTAACCAGTGTCTTGGCAATCTAACCTAGATATTGGGGGGACTAAGCTTGATTCTAGAGATAGTCCTAAAATCTCTATTGATTATCTTGTTGGATAGGTATCGGGGAAATCTAACCTTGACTCCTGAAGGTTGAGCCTCGTTCTCAGGACAGTCTTGTGAAAGATATCAAATCTATTTAGGTATCAGGGCATTCTAACCCGGATCCCTGAGGATCAAGCTTCATTCTGAAGATGATTCTCGAAATCTTAATCTGTTAGGTATCAGGGCATTCTAACCCAGATCCCTAGGGATCAAGCTTCGTTCTGAAGATGACCCTCAAAAACTCTATTTGACCGATGTCTTGGCAACCTAACCTAGACTTCGGAGAGTCAAGCTCTGTTCTGGAGATGGCTCTAAAATCTTTGCATCAATGCGCTACTCAGACATCAATTCAAAGAGGGGCAAAATGTAACACCCCAAAATTGGCATCTTGCAACCCTAACCAATTTTTTTGCATTTGTCATTCTTCTAGACCATCAAAGTCCTATTGTACTAGGCAATTCTGAGTTTTAACTGACTCTACTTGACCTAAGTGTCAAATGTAGAAAATCCTAAACCTGCATTAATCATACATCATATTTAATTCCTAAATATCTATTTGGCTAAACAAACCTTGTGATCAAATTGATTTAATTATAAAATCCTAGCACTTTAATTAAATTAAATTCACCCTCTTTAGCTAAGACACATGAAAAAGGAATTAAATAATATTTAATTATTAAATAATATTTAATTATTAAATAAATATCCTCATTTTAATAATTGAGAAAAAAACAATTATGAGGTCATATTTATTTAATTAATTAAATATTGTCAACAAAATCTTCTCTTCAGTTCAGAATTGGAAACTTCTCTTTAATTGTGCTTTAAAGAGAAAGAAAACAATTAAAATCAAATAAAACATAATTAAATCAAAGAAAGAAAACAGTTAAAGCAAAGGGAAAACAATTTATTGTATTCTTTTAAATAAAGCTTTCTATTCTGAACTAACTTTTCTATCTGTTTTATTTCAAAAGAGGAAACTTTCCATTTTGAACAGTCTCAGAGTCTATAAAAGAACTCTCATTCTCTCATTCAAACCCCCACTCGTTTTCATGCATTGTTAGAATACTGAATTATTGCCACATTTCTTGTTAATCTCATATAGAATAATTTCATTTTGCAATAGATTACTTTCAATTTCTAGAATAATTGCATTGAAATCATGTCTTAGATTAATCTTACATCTTTCAGTTCTTAGAATAATCTTGCATTGTATTGCATTCATGGAGAAAAATCCTTCATTCCTAGATTGGTCTATGGTTGTGAGACTCTCGTTCTGAGAGCTATTTCGAAAACCTCGTCTGGATAGAAGGCAACAGGTCGAATCATGCAGGTAGGCAGGATGAATAACTCATATTCATTCTTGTGTGTATCTGGTGAAGAAGGACTATGTTGAAGTGTATGGTGAGTTAACAAGGCCAAATTTACCACATACACACCGAGTTGATAATACACCGAGTATTGAAGATAATTTAATCAAGTATTGAGGAGTTACTCAACTGAGTTAGATAGTTAATTCAAAATGCAACCAGATCACATTTAATGGTTTGTTACATGATCAATGATTGAAATAATTCAGAGTGAAGATTTAAGGCATAGATCAAGCGACAAAAGAAAGTTTGTTATTTCTAAGAAAAATAACAAGTACCGAGGTAAAAGTGACATGTCACCGAGCTGGAAAGAAGATCTAACAGTCAAGATAAATTCACAACATACCTAACACATAAGATTAAGAGGTAAAACTCATCTATTTATTGGATGAATTTGTAAGTTGAAAAAGATAGAGAGAAGAGAGTTGAAGTTGTTTGTTATTCTTGTTGCTGAGAAAGTAAAAGAAGTTATTGAAGAACAAGAGCAGAGCAAAGAGCACCGAGAAGAGATTTAGTTGCACCAAAGCAGAATAGAGTAGTGTTACAGTTTGAGATTGAGGTAACACAATCAGAGCACATAGAGTCTGATCAACATTCACATTTGATGCACTTATTGCAGACATTGTTAAGTTATTTGATATTATTATATTGAGATCTTTAAATCCCAATACTGGGTAGATCTTAACTGATCTTATATCTATAAATCCTTTAGTAGGGTACATCTCTAAGTGTAGAGATTGTAAAAATCCATTAACCAGGTAGACCTAACAAGTCTTTTATACTCTTAAACGGGTAAGCTATCATAAATAGCTAAACTTTGTAGCTCTAACCGAGCACCCTTTATACTACAGTTAGTGAAGGTTGTGGGTGTCATCCCCACTAGAGTTTTGTCCTCTAACCAAGGATTTTTGCCTTACCAAAATCATGGTGTTATTTAATGTTTTGATGTTATGGTTTTATAAGCTTTATATTACTTTCATTTCAAAGTTATGAACTCGGTAATCATTAAGCAACAATATATGGTTTATTAGTGAATGTGATTAGAAAGTTTTTAGTGGCACTGATTCACCCCTTTCCTCCCAGTCCCAACTTTCCATAGTTATTCCAACAATGTTTACATGTTCATGTCCTTCCGTTAATGGGCTATTGCTCATATATTTAATGTATTATTTAAGGTACTTTAGGTGTTGTCCATGTTCCTTTGCATACACAACCTCAGCCGACCACATCATCCACGCCTATGTTGCTGACTCAAATGTCGACAACACACAACAAGCAAATATGGACTAGTGCACCAACCTATGCAGCATGACATGTACCTGGGGATGCAAAGGCCATTAATGGTGACGTTTTATCAACATTTCTTGGATCTTCCCGTATTACTAGTACGAGAACGTTGCCATTCATATTTGTGGTGACCGATGATTTTGTTCCCATAAAGATAGAGAGGGTTGCAGGTACTTTAAAATTATTATTATATATAGTCCAATTGTAATTTACTTATTGATCACTCTTTTTGGACTAATGATCTTATGATTTTTTTGCAGGCAATGGTGTTTTTTTATAAAAAACTAAATGATCTTACATTGGATATCTTCAAGCCCACCATACACACACGGTGAAATGCCTAAAATAAACAATTAAAAGATGAACTCATTATTTGTTTAGTTTTGTTGTTAGGAAATGACACATTCAACAAAACCAAGGTCCTTCAGAAAGCTGACACATATCTAAAGTATGTGAGGGACCAATATAGGACACATTTAGAGAAGAAGAAAAAAGTACGAGCGTCTCCCTGATTCCAGAGAGGGAGTGGAAGGACTTGGTCTCTGATGGAAAGAAGAAAGAAGAAAAGAGAAAAGGACATACACCATCGGGCTAAAGAAGATATGTGATACCATCAACAATGTAATTATATATTGATTACTTTTTATTTTTACATAACCTAACATATTTCAAACATTTTATAGGCTTCCTGAAACATCGAAGGCAACAAAGGATAGAATAGAAAAACATGGGCAACACAAACTTGGCTCTAGTAGTTATATGAAAGTTTTTGCACGAATTGTAAGTATCAATAAATGAAATATCACACCGAAATAATAGATTGCAAACAATTTTTTTTTAATCACATAATAGAAGTGAAATTCATGATATTATGCAAAAATGCAGGGCTCTGAATTCAATAGAGTGCCCACAGAAGATGCCATAAAGATGGTCTTCTAGCAAGGCTATGCAGTTGTGGATGAATGCCTAA
This sequence comes from Thuja plicata, assembly GCA_018584345.1. NCBI lineage: Eukaryota > Viridiplantae > Streptophyta > Pinopsida > Cupressales > Cupressaceae > Thuja > Thuja plicata. Next base: position 412,642 of record MU228145.1, on the reverse strand, counting down.
GAGAATTGAGTGGGAAAATACAAGCTTCCAGTGCATTCGTCACGTAGGTAAATAACCTAAATGAAGATTATTTAAAAATGAATACTTGAGCAATAATCTATTCGATATTAATTTCCACCATAAAGTGACTATATTTGTTTTAAATAAGCAAGCAATGATAACAATGCACATGACATTGGAATGCAACATAACAACGCCCCTTGCAAATGATACATACGCAACATAATTTTTTTTTATCTGCAACAACAAATCAAAACCACAAACCAAACAAGAAGAGAAAGAAATGTAGAACCTAAAGCCTCTCGAAGACCCGCACCACAAAAAAAACTGTATGTTCTACAAGCCACAACCACCATCACTTCCTTCAAAAGTTACCGTCATGAATAAACAACTTCATCTGTAGAGGGCACCCAAATAAAAATGAAGACGAAAACCAAAACAAGACTCTGCAAATAGAGGCCACCAAACAAGAAAAATCACAGTGAATGCAAAATATGTCGATGAGAAATACCAAAAAATGACTCACCAAGCCACACAAAAACACATTAGTCACCAATTAACTCGCCACATAAGCATTGCCATAACAGAGGCATGTCAAAACACCACGTCGTCCATCAAAAGTGCAAAAAACAAATGTAAGCCCAAATAACTATTTTCACAGATAACCAATATTACCTGTAACATATTGAACATTGTCTGTAAACCCTATGCACCACAACAATTGAAAATTGAATTCCAGTTAGGGTTTTCATTTGTTGTGGTGGCTAGGGTTTACAGAGAAGCACCAAACAAATAATATTGCAATATTGTCTCTAAAACCTACACACCACAATAATTGAAAATCAAATTGGTAGGACAGTTTACATTTGTTCAAACAAATAATATTTCGTATAACTTACCTAACCGCCACAACAAAACAACAAACAACAAGTTAGAACAGAGGAAATAACAATTTTTGACAACATGAAAATGAAATTTCCAGTGTTGCGAAGAAACAAATGCCCGCTACATACCACGCCCACCCTATAGAAAAGTTATACTCTGCAACAACAAACAAGCCATCATCATGTACGCTCTCCTGCAAACCCTACGCACAATGCAAAAATGTTATTCTCCGCAAAAAAACAAAAAAAAAACCAAATGAGCAAAGAAGAAGAGCAAGAGACACAAAACCTAAACTCTCTCCAAAAGCCCCATGGAGAAGATGCAACACTTTGTCTCCAAGCCCTAGTGACTAGAAAATAGCGAATGCAAAAGATGTCGATAATGAATACCCATAGCCACCAACCAACACGGTCCCCTGCATACCCTATGTATTATAGAGTAAAGTTAAACGAAATGAGAAAATGGAAAGTCCAATAAAAATAGAACCCAAAGCCACCACAAAAAAGACACATATGCTATGCTAATCACAATGAACACCACTTACTTCAACACATACCGCGAGGAACAAACTCCGCAGATGACAAGCAAAGGAAAACAAAGACGAACAATGAAACAAAACTTTGCAAACAGAGGCAAGCAGACAACCAAAACCATAATGAATGCACAAAATGTCGATGATGAAACCCAAAAAATAACCCATCAAACCACACATAAACGTATTAATCGCTAGTTAATTCCCCATAGAGTCATCCACGTAAGAGGAAGGCACATCAAAATGTCATGTGGGCCATGAAAAGTACACTGTTGCCACGACGACTGTCACGCCCTCCCAAACCGTCGGTCGACTGACGTTCCTGGAAAGCTGACACTTTCCCAACGAAGAAGTCCACACTAAATGCCTATTAGCGTAAATATTTTTTTAAAATTAAATTTTATTAAGTTATTGTGTGAAATTTTAACTTTGTAATTCATAAAATGTTTTTTCTTCAATTTGCTAAAATCATTGAGTGTTATAATAGCGAATTTCTAGAAATGGTAAATTTTTAGATTTTTTAGGATTTCTTTATATTTAAAAATAAATGTCTATTTTAAATAGTTTATTTTTTATTTGTGTTTAGTAAAATGCAACTTAAGGGGTTTGCACCCTTAGTAAAGCATGATTTCCCACTAGGCCAGGCCATATACAAGGAACCTCGTCCCTTAAAAAAACACTCCACGCATAAGGTTCAAGATCTCATCTAAATGATATATAAGATATAGGGGGAAATAACAGTGTCACAATGAGAATTTCACTCCACTTTTGGTACGAGTGTGAAGATGTATATCACATTGAACCTCATTTTTCTTCTTTTTCCTTTGTACCATTGTTTAGATACCTATTGAGGTCCCCTCCCCTTGGACTCGATCCACATTTTCTATGAATTTTTCTTACCTAGACATGAGCCACAATTTCTAGAAACTCCTCTTGCCTAACATATCCTCTACCAAGGGCTAGAATGGCCTTAACATGCTCCCTCCTTGAATGAGAAGGATCAAATAAAACCTTCCATGTATTTTGTGTTTCACTTGGTGAAGTCTTATGGGCTACCTCCCCTATATTTTACTATGGAGTCTCAACATTGGTATTTTCATCCAAATCCAAATCTTCCTTTTCCACCAAATAATGATGAGGAGGGACATCCTTCGACGAAGTAGTCTTGTCATCATTTCTTCATTTAACACATTGGATAGTCATATGACCAAAATTGATGCATCTATGACATTAAAAGAGTACTCCCTCATAGTCTAAAATCTTGTTGTAACATCCATTTTTTGTGCTGAAAGAGATCTTTGGAAATGTCAATCTCAACCAATATGTGTGCATGAGTAGTATGCATGTATTTTGAAGATCCCTCATCAACCCCTGACAATTTACCGAAAGATTTTCCAATAGCTTTAAAATAAGAATCAAGCCATAACTACAAAGGGAAATTCATAATCCCTCTCCAAATCAAAATAAAATAGAAAGATTTACTATTCGAATCAAAAGAAGGATGCAACAACTTCAACATTAGCAAATACTAGTCATAATTCCATTAGTAGTTACATGAAATGGTATGATAATCTCAGACCTTGTTAAATGTTGCAACAAAAAAACCCTCGTGCACATGGCTAAATTTGCATATTGCCTAATAGGATGGGGTGCCATGTATCTGATGTCCATTTGTGTAGTCCTCCTGGCTTAACCATAATCCTCTAATTCTTCCTATTAAACCAAACCATGTTTGGCGAAGAAAGCATCATTCTCTATCACTTCTTGAAGGATATCCTCCCCCAACTCAATGTTTCATTTCCTTGGCAATGAATGAGGGGGCTGACCTATCCTCACCAAATGTGTCTTGTGATGACATGTAACTGATTGAATGTTTGATAATGTTAAGTTGAAGATAATGCAAGGCATTAAATCATTTAATGGTTTGTATTTTCATTGATGTCAACTTGATATCATCTGTACAGTCATATACATAATGCCAAAGACTTCAGAGAGTCAATGGAACAGAGATTATGCTTTCAACAATGCATAAAAGTCAAGTATTCACTAAGTGACAGACAACACTGACGGAGTGCACACCATCAGTAAAGCCAAAAAAAGAAGAAGCAAAATCACAATGATACCCGACGAGGAGAAGACAGTGTTGCCCAACAAAGCAGAATCACAGGATGCCCGACGAGTTGAAAACAGAGTTACCCGACGAGAAAAATCCAATGATGCCCGACGGACGGAGATCCCGAAGCTGACTGGAGTCACACCGATGGAACTGGCAGTTATCACCGACGACTAACTGTAGAGTTGACCGACATAACAAAGAGTTCAGAAATTGACAAAATATCTAGCTGGCAGAGCTTAAGGATAGACTTAATTGGTTGTTTTCATTGTTTTATTCGACTAGAGTTAAGTAATTGATTTAAAGAAGATTTGTATAATTGGCAAGAAGATAACTACAAGATAAATTAGGAGTTATGCTTTAAATCAGATTGGCTAGATTGTTGTTCATGCCAAGAATCAAGAATCAAGAATCAAGAAACAGTGAATATCATGTCTATATAAGAGACAAGCTTAATTCATTTACGAATGGGATTAAGGGGAGTGAATAGAAAGAGGATGCTGAAGAGAAACTGATGAAGGATAACTTCATACAGTCTTGATCAATCAAGCTGAAGGAGAGCTAAAGAATTCTGTAGACACCGACGAACAGTGAAGCATAGCATCACCGAGAAGAAAATGTGGAGCACAAAGAATTGAATTGATACATTGATCAGAGAGGTATTGTACTTAGATAGATCTGAAAATCTGTAATTCAAGTTGCATTAGAAATAGGTCATTATATTTCAGTTTAACCATTGAAGCATCAAGTCTCTTAACAGAGTAGGACTTAACAGTCTTCTATATATTGAGGTACATCCCAAGGAGTGCCAAAAAGGTTGATTCATGAAAGTACCATTGAAATTGCCTAAAGCCTATTGACAGTCTAAGAAGAAGGTTGATTCAAGGATGGTAGCAAGATTTGCCTAAAGCCTATTGACAGTCTAAGAAGGAGGCTGATTCAAGGATGGTAGCAAATAGATGCCCGATACTAAGTGACAACCTCTATGTATAAAATCCTCTAACAAGGTCACACCTAACAGTGTGTTTGTAACCTTTAAAAAGGTTGGCTCCTAACAGGGCTCACTTCAGAAGAGTGAAATTTGGGGTACTGGTCCTAGTGGTTTTTCCCTTAACATGGTTTCCACGTTAAAATCCATGTGTTATGTGTGTATGGTTATTACTTTACTGTTTTACATTTCACATATGCATTTATGGATTGATTGGTATACTATGCATATTTACTGAGTGTCGGTAAATAGTTTTACTGCTTATCAGTTATCAAGGAGAATAAGGTCAGAAAAGGAAAACCGACAGATAGTTAATTATTATAAGCATTTCATGGCATGCATATTGTAGGGACTTAATAATCTAAGGTTTATTGATTGGTGGTTAAAGTTTAAAGGATAATTTTTGAAGCCACTGATTCACCCCCCCTCTCAGTTATTACTAACATCTTGTGGTCAGCCACAACAAAGTTTTGAGCTCTACGCCCTTCATATCTTGAATACATGGGGGAAGTCTCCATTCGCTCGCATTGATTGCCATTCCCCACAAACAAGGAAGCCTTCACACAAGGAAATGCCACATTCTACTCACAGTTGGGTGCCCTCAGAGTCTTGCTCTGTTGTCATGGGTCGCCTTCATTGCTCCATCCACAAACATTAGAAAAAAACCCTCTCGTCTACCAAGCACAATCGAGGCTGCATTTCATTTGCACTTAATATTTGAATTGTATAAAGAGGTAGAATATTAATTTTTAATTTTTTAATTTTACTCTATAAATATATAAAATTTAATTTTTTTTTAATCTTTCAAAATATAGGCAATATAATGCATTATCTATTTTATAAGGATTTAGATTACAAAATTAAATTAAAACACACTGGAGAATATGATTTTACATAGTTAAATATAAATATAAATTAAATCTTAAATTACTTCATTACAATCATTTCTATTATTATGATTTTTTAAAATTTATTAACTTCAAAACATAAACAAATAAATATGAGAATTTAATTAAAATAACTAAAATTAAAATTTATTAACTTCAAAACATAAACAAATAAATACAAATAAGAATTTAATTAAAATAACTAAAATTATTATAATTATAATTAATTTATAGGATCAATATATGAATAAGCACAAAATTGTGGTTATACATATTCAATACTAAACAAATTGAATATAAAATAAAAATCATTAAAATATGATTAGTAAACATAATGCTATGTGAAGAGATTTAGTATTATTTGTTGAATCAAACTTGAAGTAGGTATATTCTCTTTTTTTATGAGGATTTTTTTGTGCGGAAGAGAGTCTTGACCTCATCACTTAAAATGTAGAGCGTTGCACTTAGCAAGATTTGATTCTTTGTGGACTATTTAAGAATCTTTTAACTTAGCAAGATTTGATCCTTGGTGGACTATTTAAGAATCTTTTAACTTCAAGAACACCAAGAGCCTCTTGAATCAACTCCATCTTTAAATTAATGCATAACTCATTAACAATCAAAATCAAATACTATTATTATTATAATATTACAAAAAAAACAAGTACTTTCATTCAAACATTTTGAAAACAATCTAACACGTTTTCAATAAGACCTATTGAAACAACTCTATCTTTAAATTACTCCATTAACTCATCAATTATCAAAATGAAATACTATTATTATAATATGTAAAAACAAGTACTTCCACTCAAACATTTTAAAAACAATCTAACACGTTTTCAACTCTCTCCTTGCATGAGTGCTTTTTTCAGTTGGTTGGATAGCAGAGTTTAAAAAAACTGTTTTCTCCCAGGAATATTGTGAGGTAAGTAAACCTTTATTTTGAAAGGCTAACATGAGGCATTTCACGTTTCACAGTTGGATATACAAATGCAAATAGGAGTCAATTTACAGGTGAACCACGCTACCGGTGGTGCGCCTAGTTTTGACAATTGATTATAAATATAATACTATTGCTGTTGTGAGCACTGAGACCAACGAAACACAGGTTTTATGCCTCCGCTATAAAAAGTTCAACTCTAAATGCTCAATTGTCAAGCGATTTCTGAACTTTTCAGAGTACTAGAGTTGTGAAATATGGGGCGGGACATTGAAGTAATTAGAGGTAAGAATAGCATGAGAAATTGGTCAAGAGCCAAAAGAGCGCAAGGAGAAAAAATATGCCTGGTACCTACAATGGGGTATCTTCACAAAGGTCACCTGGCACTTGTAGAAGAGGCAAAAGCGAGAGCTACGAGAGTGGTGGTTTCAATTTACATTAATCCAGCTCAATTTGCAGCTGGAGAGGATTTTTCTACATACCCATCAAATTTTGAGGGCGATTTGAATAAGTTGAAGGATTTGGGTGTTGATACCGTATTCTTCCCCTCGGATCTCTATGTAAGGGAAGACAATGCAGGGGCTGCAAAGAGGCAAGATAATATTGCAAGTGGGTGTATTTCTTGTTTGGAGGGTAAGAGTGGAAATGGGCATGAGACATGGATCAGAGTTGAGAAGATGGAGAAACCGCTTTGTGGAAAATCCAGGCCTATATTCTTCAGGGGAGTTGCAACGGTTGTTGCCAAACTGTTCAATATTGTTGAACCTGATTTTGCAGTTTTCGGGAAGAAGGATTATCAGCAATGGCGCCTCATTTGTCGCATGGTAAAACATGATCCTGAAATATTTTCTTTCCTTATTTTTTATTTGAATAATCTTCTTTGGGCTACAGCATTGGATAAGTGTGGGTGTTGGGATATATTGTTATTCATGATTTTTTTTGTAGAGCATTTTGAGGTGCTTGACATAGGATTAGTTACGATTCTATACCTGGTGGGGCGAATAACAGTCAAAGCAACTACAATATATTATTTCTCATAGCTATTGATTTCTGAACTAAAAACATAAAACACAGAAGGAAAAGATCCCAAAGCCAGAGTATATGCTTTATTGTAATGTCCCTTTCGAGAATTTTATTGAAATACAGATTTAAAACACAAACTACAATATTCACCAAATAAAGTAAACACAGTCTTCACCAGAATATATTCAAACTACGATAATTACTTATACTCAAACAACGCAGATAAATTTGCACAAACGACTCAAACTCCGGTAAATTGTATCGATTATGATTTTATCTCTATAAGAAGGAACTGTTATGATAGTGATTCCACAGCAACATAAAACATTAGCCAACAATGCACATACTGACTCATGGAATTTTCTTGCAATTCTTTGAAGTAACCGAACAATGCCCACACCGACTCACTGAATTTTCTTGCAAATTTTTGAAGCTCCAATGCATTCTTTGGGTGAAAATGCTCTCAAGAACCAAAGGATGTTTGTCTTCTGGTTCTGACAGTCAATGGATTTTTGTCCATTGATCACAATCTTTTGTGGGTTTCCGTCCACAAAAGATAGCTGAATACAAATGCCCAGAAGATACAGTAACATAACAGTCATGATCACAATAGAAATGTTTTATTAATCTTATATGCCTCATAACACACAAATACCCAAGAAGTCGGCCAAGACCCAGAATGGCACCGAGGCTCAAATTTGAATATCCACATGCTATGTCATAGGCTGGTCTTATAGGCCTTACAAACTTCTCTGTTGGAGGTTTGGAGTTTCTCCTGTCTTCTGACTTGACATGAGTTAGGCGATAACTTCGACCCCCAGCCCTGCTGTGTGGTAGAGTTTGCACTATCCTTCCATTGTGGCATTTGTCAGGCGATATCCCTGAACCTCAATCTCCACCTTTGATATGCATTGGGCAACATGTCTGATACTTGACCTCTGATGACTTACTGGCATGCCTCAGGTAGCAGGTCCAATCCTCGACCTTTGATGACTCCCTGGCATGCATCGGGCAGCTGGTTTTATCCCCAGCCACCGATGACTTCTTGGCATATGGGCAGCATGTTTGATCCTTGACCTCTGACAACTCCCTGGCATGCATCAGGCAACAGTTTTCATCCTCGACCTCTGATGACTCTCTGGCGTGCATTGGGCAGCAGGTCCTATCCTTGATCTTTGACAACTCTTTGGCATGGGATAGGTGGAAGCCTAGATTCCCGATCTCTGAAAAGGGACATAGAAAGTCTTTCCCCCTCAAAATTTCTTGTCCTCAAGCAATGCAAATTAGGATGCTTAAGGATCTCAGACCCTTCCCATGTGGTATCTATGATTGGTAGGTCTCTCCAACTAACTAGATGCAATTTGATGCTCCTATTCCTCAATTTTTTGATGCGGCTGTCCATCACGTCTTTTGGAATCAAAATCAATTTACCCTCATCGTCTAAGGCTGACAACTTCAATGAGGGGGTAATGTGCTGACCCAAGACTTTCTTTGAACAAGACACATGGATAACTTTATGAATCTTGCTGTTCGGTGCGAGCTCCAACTCATAAGCCACTTCTCCTATTCACTTCACAATTTTGGACAGTCCATAGTATCGAGGTTTGAGCTTTTCACTTCCACTCATTTTAATAAAAGTCTTCTTATATGGTTGCACTCTCAGGAAAACCATATCTCTCACCTTAAAAGACCTCTCTATTCTCTTTCGATCTACATAAGTCTTCTATTGATTTTGTGTTTGCTGCAGATCATTCTTTAGAGTCCTCAATATCTTTTGACTACGACCCATTTAGTCACTTGCTGTTGGTGCCTTGCTGTTTGCAAGTAGTAAATCAGTGAAAGAAAGTGCATTGTAACCATATAGAGCCCTATAGGGTGTTATCCCAATGGACATGTGGTGTGAGGTATTGTAGCAATATTCACCCAGGTGCAACCATCTAATCAATGCGGTCTACTTGTTTGAAACATAATTCCTCAAGTACCCCTTGATCCACTTATTCACTATCTTTGTTTGTGCATTAGTTTGGGGATGGTAGCTGGTATTGGTTGTGAGCTCTGTAACTATTAGGCAAAATAATTCTTGTCGAAAAGGATTGAGAAGTCTGCCAGTCCCTGTCACTGACAATGTTCGTAGGCAAGCCATGTAGTCTGAATGTCTCCTTGAAGAATATATCTTCTACTTGAGGTGCCTTGAAATCTAAAACAATAGCAATGAAATGTGCATATTTTGTCAATCTATCAACCACAACATAAATACAGGCTCTTCCTTGTACCTTAGATAAACCCTTGATGAAGTCCACAGTCAAGTTCTCCCATTTTTGCTTAGGAATTGGTAGTAGTTGAAGTAGGCCTGTTGGAAACATTTGTTCCCCTTTGTTTCGTTGGCAAAACATGCATTCATAATATGCTTATGAACATCTTCCTTCAATCCCTTCCATGAAAACCTCTCATGCATCTGCTTGTATGTCTTATAATACCCTTAATGTCTAGCTGTTGGAGTATCATGAATGACTCCCACAATCTTCTCCTTGATCCTAGACTCAGGCAGGAACCCAAAAGATTCTGTTTTGTAGAGGATTAGCCCATCCCTCACAACATACCTATCATTTTCACGACCTCATCAATGACATTTGCAACAAATTTATTCTTAGCATACTCAGCAATGATGGAACCCTCTAATCAGCAGAAGGAACAGATAATGAGCATAAAGTAGGTCTCCAAGAAAGTGCATCGAGTATTCCTCTTGCCCTTAATGTACTCTATTTGGGAATCATAAGGTTGCAGCTTGCTTACCCATTTTTGTTGGTGATCATTCAGTTTTTTTGATCCAAGAACTTCAAAATATTATGATTAGTCTTCAAAATGAATTCTCCACAAACTAAATACTGTCTATACTTATCCAATGCATGCATGATGGTCAACATCTACTTATCATAAATGGTGTATCTGTTCTCTAAACTAGTCAATTTCCTGCCTCAGAAGCTATTGGATGCCCTCTTTGACTTAGGACAGCTCCAATGCCTTCTTCAGAAGCATCACATTCAACAACAATGGGCAACGAAAAATCAGGAATGACAAGGACAGGGCATGAGCTCATTACCTCCTTAATTATATAAAAGCCTTTTGAGCATCTTCAGACCATTTAAAAGCTCTCTTCTTTGTCAAATTAGTTAAGGGTGCAGCCAATTGAGATAAACCCTTCACAAATCTCCTATGATAACAACATATACAAGAAACCCATTCAACTGAGTTAGATTGGTAGGTGGAGGCCAATCAAGGATCACTTAAATCTTCTATTGATCTGCTTTAATACTCTTGTAACTTATTAGACGACCCAGGTATAGAATCTTAGATACTCCAAACTCACATTTGGACAGCTTAGCATAAAAGGATTGCTGCTTCAAAATGCCCAGAACTGTGTCTAGGTGTTCCAAGTGTTCCTTCCAAGTCTTGTTATAGATCAATATGTTGTCAAAGAAAACCAGAACAAATTTTCTAAGCTGCTTACTGAATACTGGATTCTTGCATAAGTGGAATGTAGACGGGGCATTTGTGAGTCCGAAAGGCATGACCAAAAACTTAAAATGTCCATAATGTGACCAAATGCCTATCTTCTCAACATCTTTGCCTTTCATGCTTATTTGATGGTATCTTGATCTCAAATCAATCTTGGGGAAGTATACAACTCCATGCAATTCATCTATGAGTTCATCTATCCTTGGAATCGGATACCAGTTCTTGATGGTCTTCTTGTTAAATGCTCTATAGTCAATACACATCCTTATAGTGCCATCCTTCTTCACAAGAACCATTGAAGATGCAAAGTGGCTGAAGCTAGGTCTTTTGAATCCCATGTCAAAAGTTCTTTATAGCTTTCTCTATCCCTTCTTTATGTCCTCTTGGATGGTGGTATGGTGTAGTGATAACAGGTTTAGCCCTTTCTACTAACTCTATAGCATGTTGAATCCTTTATTTGGTGGTAGTTTGAGAGGCGTGTTCCTGAAAAGTACACAATGCTTGTTGGGAATTTTCTGAATATCAACATGATGCATACATTTCTTGCCCAATGGAGACTTTGTGGGAAGAATCATGAAATTTGCTGCCCATGCTACTTGGCTTCTATGATAGATTCTCTGCATCCTCTTTGCTGTCGCTACTTGAGGAACTCCATTGGAGATCCTTCCAAGGACAATCCTCTTCCCTAAACTTAAGTTCCATGGTCTATAATTCTATGTATGCTCCCCTAGAGAGTGCAACCATTGTACTCCCAAGACCATGTCATTATCTCCCAAACCAATCACATAAAAGTCATCACATACCTTATGATCTCCTAGCGTGATATTTTTGAACCTCCATCCCTGCCAACTCTTCGGCATGCGTCAGGCAACAAGTCCGATCTCCAATCATTGATGACTTCTTGGCATGTGTCGAGCAGCAGGTCTGGTTCCCAATCTTTGATGACTCCATGGCATGCATTGGGTAGCAGGTCTGATCCTTGACCACTGCGACTACTTGGTGTTTGTCGGGTAGCAGGTCTGATCCTCAATCTTTGACGACTCCCTGGCATGCATCGGGTAGCACGTTTGATCCCCAACTCCAATGACTCTCTGGCATGCATCGGGCAGCAGGTTGCATCCTCAACCCCTGACAACTCTCTGGCATGGGGCTGGTGGAATCCTTGATTCCTGATATCCGAAAAGGGACATGACATTCATCACAAGGCATTTTGAAAGTGAAACCCTTAACAAATTGAGAACTGCCCTTGTGAATTTTTGTAGGATTGGCCATGATATTGTAAATCCTTTCCCTTTTATGTAGCCTAGTGCTATCTTTCACAATCTACATACAATTAATAGTTCATAAAATACGTTACACATATTGTTGTCCTTAGAAATGGTTTCCGGAACAAACTACAAAGTGTCAGTTCATTATCTATTTTGAATCTTATCAGCTTTGACACCATAATTGAAAACTTGAAACACCAAGTATGTTGATAAGGAGATATTTTCCACAGCAAGTCAAATTGTGATATAATTATCAGGATTCAACTGTGTAGTTTTTGAGTCAAACTCATTGACCCATGTTTCATTGACCAAGTATGTTCCTGTTCATGTAATCTTCCTTTATGGTTGTTTGTGGCATTGTTGAAATACTCTGAGTACTCGGAGAACTCATCAGTACTTGTGCAGGGAAAATGCTGACGAGTTACTTGCCATTTTACTTGGCGTCAAGTATTGTCAAAAATGCATTGCAATTTTTTTGAAAAAACACGCAAAAAACCCGTCGAAAAGAAATGCAAAAGTGTTTTAAGGAAGCACAATTTTTTACGGATTTTTGGGCATTTCAAAGATGTGAAATGAGTGACAGAGGGGACGGCGGTGGTGCATGGTTGCAGGCATGCTCTCATTCTCCGTTGACCATTCCTTGCTTTGTAACAAGTTAGGGGTAGTTGTATAGAAAGAAGACAATGATGATGGTTACAGTTGATGCCACAATCATTCGTAACATTTCCTCTATACAAGTAGCAAACTAATTTTTGATATACGAGATAGAAGCATACCATCGGCATCATCAACTAGAATTAATTGTAGTTCTAGAAAACAGTCTTTTCCATATAAATAAAAATGAAATTTTACAATGGCAGATGGAAATAAAATTTATTTGCTGCTTAAGTCTTCAACTGAAGCTCCCATTACTTGTTCATAAAAACAAAATAAAAAGGGTGAATACAAAAGCCATCAAAGGCTTATAGAATAAGATTCTCAAAACATTTGCTGGACTTTGCAAAAACTCTTTACATCTAACACAATCACCTAATCTTGAAACCATAGCTTTAAAATAAATATTTTGTTTTAATTCTTAATATGGTTTAGTAGGATCAGTATTGCAATTCCACTAATTATCCCATTCTTAAGGACTCAAATCACCACTTCCTATTCTTTACTATCACCCCACTTGATTATTACGAATATATGACTTTATACACTAAGTATGCCAGTGTGAAAACATCATAGAAAATTACTTACCGTTGTAATGCTGTGAATTTAGCTTACATAAGGAAGGAGATAAAAGAGTAATGAGTGGATTTAACATACCTTATAAAGAATAGGCTAATGTCAAGTATAGTGTACAATGGTACACCTTTTGTGAAGTTTATCTTTGGATTGGCTGATTGAATATCTCTTGCCATTGTTGCATATTTCACATTGACAGATTGAAAGTGCTTCAAAGTTAGTATATTTGTTGTTATCTTTGGGAAAATCCTATTAGATACTATGGAGTCATGGATAGACAAGATAGTAAATGTTTTTTGTTTGTCTTTAACGATATGGTCATTGTGTTTGAGCCGAATTCAACTTATGTTTCCCAATCAGCTTGCAAGGTCATTTGTGTCAAAGTTTTACTCTTCAAAGTTTATTGATTTGTTTAAGCATTTCATAGTAAATTAATTTGAATAGTGAAATTGTGAAAGTATTGTAGACATGAATTTGGTATCATTGTCTTGTGCTTTCATTTTTTATTTTTACAATTTAACTTTAGGTTCTAGCACTGCTAACTAGAGTAAAGCTTTTGCACGTAAATAAACCGGTGACAAACCAAGGGATCCTTGATAGAAACATGGGACACGGAGTGCAGTGCGAGGAGAGGTTATTTGTATCCATTGCATTAAACTTATGAACGGTGGCATAAGTCAACTTCAATATCACTTTGCGCGGATCCCTTGCCAAGATGTATGTTAGGCCATGTGAAGTAGCTAGTGAAGAGGTTGAGAGGGAGGCGAAAGCACTCCTTGCATCATTTGAGTGAAGACATATAAAAAGAGAACAACAAAGGCAATGGCAGCCCCAATCCCAGATTTTAGTTCTACAAGGTCACAGGGAGATATGGGGGCCTCTTCTTCCATTGGGCCATGGATATGAGGATCAGGAAGTGTGGACAGCCATACTTCTAGCAATTTTTGTTCCCTGTAACACTCATGTTGCACAACCTTCATTGCAAGGTATTGCATGGAATGAATAATTTCAACACGAGGCAAAGTTGGCTTGTGGCAGATTTTGGTACTTCAAAAATATTTTATTCAGTGTTGCTTCTAGTCCTTATTTGGAACAATTGGTCAATGCATTGACCATGGCATATAAGGAGTTCAAGACACCAAGTCATCATGAGTTGAGTGGGCCATTATCGCAGGATGAGATCCAAACACATGTTGACTAGCAGAAGAACAAAGGAAAATTTGGGAAAAGAAAGATTGCACCATTTTATTTGATTGGAGGATGGTTGGCAAAAATAGGTTACTCACCAACCTTTTAGTGGCTTCAAGGGGTTAGTTGGTATTTTTAAATCAATCGATGTCTCTACATGAAATAAAAAATGCAGAGACCTACAACTTGTTGGATGAGGTGGTGATGGAAGTAGAGGTGCAAAATGCCATTCAAATTGTGATCGACAATGCAGTTGTATATGTGGCAATTAGTAAACTTCTAGAGGTGAGGCACTCAACATTATTTTGAAGCCCTTGTGCTGCCTCCTTGAGGGCATAGGGTAAATAAGTTGGGTGAAGAATGTGGTTAAAGATGGAAGGATTATCACAAAGTACATCTACAACCACACACGGGTCCCAAATCTAATGAGAGAGAATACTGATGATAAGGGCCTCATGCAATTAGGAGTCCAATGCTTTGCTACTAATTTCTTCACCTTGTAGAGCATATTAGCTACATTGCCCAAGCTTAAGCGCATGTTTGTAAGTGAACGATGGTTGGAGAGTCTTGTAGGAAGCTTGAAGTGTAGGTGGTCATGAAGACCATTTTTGATGATAGATTTGCCATAGTCACGGAGGAGATCATCAATGTAAGTTTTTAAATTGATGAATTATTTTTTAATTTTTTAAAATTGTAGTTTGCTGATTTTGTTAAATTTTTGATATTTAGGTGTCAGAACCATTGATTAGGATTCTACGATTGGTGGATGAGGATCAAAACCCCATGGGGTATCTATACGAGGCCATGGACAAGGCCAATGAGGCGATTTGACATTTTATGGGTCAAACAAGACCAAATATGAATCCATATGACACAAGTAATTGAAGGCAGAATCAACAACTCCGACATATTCATGTTGTTGTCTTCTATTTGAACCCCAAGTTTTATTTCTCCCCTACTTACAAAGCGGATGCAAAGGTTCTTGGCCTTAACACATCTATTGAGAGATTGGTTGATGATGTTAACCTTCAAGTCCCCATACTTGATGAGATACAAAGTCATAAGGGGGCCAAAGGGGCATTAATTTTTTCAAATCCTTGCATTCATAGGAGGGACGCATTGTAGCCAGGTAAAAAAGACACGTGTTTAATGTTATTTTACCATTTATTTTAAATTTTAAATTTTTAAGTTTATTAAAATCCTTACTAAGTTATAGATGGCAATTGTTATTATTGCAAATTTGTGATAGGAAGATTACGGTGTCACAATGCCTAGTCTTTAAAACACAATGCGTAATCTTTAAAAGCTTGCCATCTTATTCAGCCTTGTAGTATTGTTAGTTGTGAGCACAACTGGAGTGTTTTTGAGGCCATTCACCCAAAAAAGCGCAATAGGTTGACTCAAAAGTGTTTGAATGACCTTGTCGTGTGGTACAACATTTAGTTGCATGAAGAAAATGTACAAGGGTAGAGTTCACATGACGCACTTGACCTTGATTACATTAAACCATGTTTAGATTGGATTGCTGTGCCTGATGATGTTGATGTGAATCCATTGTTAACTAATGACGAGTTCGCTGATTTGGAGACAAAGGCCGCTGAATGGGAAGCGAAAGTGGTAGCATATGAGGAGGTAGAAGGTAAGGTTGGTCAGCTAGCGAACACAATTTCCTCACATACACAGCTTGATCCCATTACTATGAATGAGGCACCTATTGAGGATGTTGCCGTTGTACCATCTACCTCAGCATCACCCAGAGCCTAGTCTTCAAAACACAATGCCTAATCTTCAAAAGCTTGCCATATGCATTTGTCTCAGCCTTGTAGTGCTGCTAGTTGTGAGCACATCACTATGAATGAGGCACCTATTGAGGATATTGCAGTTGTACCATCTACTTCAGCAACACCCATAGCCTAATCTTCAAAACACAATGCTTAATCTTCAAAAGCTTGCCATCTGCATTTTATATCAGCCTTGTAGTGCTGCTAGTTCTGAGCACATCTGGAGTGTTTTTGAGGCCATTCACTCAAAGAAGTGCAATAGGTTGACTCAAAAGTGTTTGAATGACCTTGTCTATGTGTGGTACAACCTTTGGTTGCATGAAGAAAAGGTACAAGGGTAGAGTTAACATGATGCACTTGACCTTGATTACATTAAACCATATTTAGATTGGATTGCCAAGTCTGATGATGTTGATGTGAATCCATTGTTAACTAATGACGAGTTTATTTATTTGGAGAGAAAGGCAGCTGAATGGGAAGCAAAAGTGGTAGCATATAAAGAGGTAGAAGATGAGGTTAGTCAGCTAGCTAAGACAATTTTCTCATGTACACAGCTTGATCCCATCACTATGGATGAGGCACCTATTGATTATATTGCAGTTGTAACATCTACTTCAGCAACACCCACACAATGACCAAAAACTTTTTTGAGCTTTAGTTGTAGACGAAATTTAGGATTTATGTATTTCATTGATACCAAAACTTGAAATTAATATGTATTTAGAGGTTGTATTGTTTTTCGGTCTATGATATGTATTAGACTCAAATTTCAATTTATATATGATGGAAATCAGTATTATATTCTACAAATTCATTATATATGTGTGTTTTTGAAGAATATTTCAAAAAACTATGTATTTTCAAATGTTCGATAAATTTGTCAAGTTATTGCTGAGTTTTTCTTGTAGCTTTTGCGGAGTTTTTCCTGAAGTTTTTGCCCAGTCTCAAGTTTTGAGATTTTTTGGGCCTGCCGAGTTATTGCCAAGTCTTTGTTTTCAACTATGGTTTGTAGATTAATTTACTCTCAACACCTATTTTCTATGCTAGTTATCTGAAGAAATTCTTCAAGCCTAACTTGAAGGAATCTCCACGTTATGAATGAAATTTTGGATGTGTGACATCTCTTTCTGATGTTTTTGTGAATCTGCCTTACCATGGCTCCTCATACCTTAATCCCAATCTGATAGACTTGATGGTCATATTCATCATCTTTATGCAGTCCAGCGGTCCATTTTGAACATCTTATATCACATTATAAAGGGTCCCTTCAACCTTTGAATCTCTAAATAAACATATCACCATTCTTCCTCTTCAGCTGGAGCACATTTGGGAGACATCTTGTCTGCTTCCTTTGTTGTCTCCATGTCCTTCCTATATTCCATGGAGTTACATCTCCAAATAATATTGTTCCCCTTCTGTTGTTGGTTGTGGTCAGCCTCTTTTGCACTCCACAACTGCTTAGATACCTCAAAAAACCATCATTCTGCTCCTTCATAATGTTTTCTCCTTGGCTTATTCAAGAGGATTCTCTTGCCGCTACCTTCAGAAACTTAAAGGCTAAGTTCAAAGTTTATAGGCTCATCATCTATGAACAACTATTTATCAATTGCTTAGTCCTGGATGCTTTCATTGATTCTCCATCCTCATGCTTACCATTCACCGATTAAGATAGATGCTGAGAGACTGCTCAAAGCCAGATTTTGTGTCTTAAATGAAGATGGGACTTGATCTGCATGTATTTTCTGTACTTTCTCCCTTGACTTTGGTCAGGTGATGCCTGCTTACCATTTGTCTTTTATACTTACAAACTTGGGCATTTGGGAAAGAAGCTACATTCTTCTAGTCACAGAAGTGCCAGCAAATAGGAAGTGAGATATTTCTTGCTTATTGCTCCATCACTCTATCGGAATCAGAGTTGATCTTTGATAGGACCAAAGCCCAATTATACCTCATCTCATAACAGTATTTTGCTTATTTAATGGCAGATCCACATAGAAATGTCCATACACCTCTGTTCAGTACCAATCTGCACAAAAGAAGGGAGGCTACCAACCTCACATAGAGTAAAGCTCAGCTGGCTTCTATCCTCTGTTCCCCTCATTATTGGATGTGGGATAAAAAATATTGGCTGCCTTCTATTTCCATTGTTTGCTTTTACTTTTTCTGCAACTTGGGAATCCAGAGAATACTTGAAACAACTCAATTAGACATTTTTTTCCATTTTTTTTTCATAATTCTTCAACAATGTGAGACAGACCTAAACTATAACAATGGCAACTCTCTCATTTGCCTATTCCATGACTCACAAAGTTCACATTGGTGAAGCAAAAATAATTTCTAGGTAGACTCCTCTCACTAATTGCTGTCTCAGGCAGGCTTTTCAATTGTTAAGCAATGCAAGGGCTTGTACGTGGATGGGGGTATAGAATTAGGACACTTGTGGGGACTGGTGATATACCGAGTAAAAAGGGTTTGAGCATTGATTACTAGTAGTAATAATCTGTTTTTGTATTCTATCGAAATGTCTTTGTCATGACCACTGCAAGTGTGTGTTTTCATTATCAACTCAGATTCACATTACTAGTGAATCTGAGTGGATTTGTATTTAAATAATGTTTTTGGATCAAGGTAATCTAGCCTTCATGCACTTTCAACAGAATTATCTGTATAAGGATCTCTGGATCTGAATTTGTCATCATTCTTGTCTTGATAACGAGTCTTGAAGGAGATCTGAAACATCAGTGCTATTTCTTTCCATACACATTTGTCCCCAAATCTCCCCTTTTTTTTACCATTAGCTTTGTATAGCCAAATAACTGAATAATTTTTTTCATTCCAGGTTCGAGATTTGGACTTTGCTGTGGAGATTGTTGGCTGTGGAATTCTACGAGATAGTGATGGCCTTGCTTTGAGCTCCCGCAATGTGCACCTATCCCCAAAGGAGCGACAAAAAGTATGTTTTGCCATTTCAAGGTTTCCATAACATTTCTACTCTTAATATTGGATCTATACACACATTCTGATTTGAACAGGGGAGACAATAAATAATTACAGATGTACTCATTTGGAATGCCAAATTTATGAATTGAGTTTGAAAAGCTTCTAACTAAATGTAAAATATAAGAACGTAGAAAAGTACAAAAAGTTCAGTGTAGTTGATCTAACTTAGTATATCAAAAATGTCTTCAAGTGGTTTGATTTGTTTGGTTTCTGAATATTTCTTTTTCCATGTTATAATATATGCTACTAACTGCTCTCACTTGGAAAATAGATTCGGATCAAACTATTTTCAAAGTTTAAATATGGCTTTGAACCTAGATGAATCTGTTCTTTTTGTCATTTTTTTGATT
Source organism: Thuja plicata (assembly GCA_018584345.1). NCBI lineage: Eukaryota > Viridiplantae > Streptophyta > Pinopsida > Cupressales > Cupressaceae > Thuja > Thuja plicata. Next base: position 392,938 of record MU228145.1, on the reverse strand, counting down.
AATGCATTTGAGGTTGTGTTTGTCAGTGCGTTTTATCATATGGTCCACACCAGTTTTAGTTGAAGGCTAAATTATTGAGATTTGAATTGATCCTCCTACTCTTAACCTCATGCACATATTTTTCTGATTACAGTTTTGGAGCATTTTCTTTTAATCATTTAATACCTGAAAGTAGACATAGGCTTGTAATTACTTCTAGAGCACATACAGAAAAACCCAGCTGGCTAACTGGGCATATGTGTGGGTGGGAAGATGCATTAACAAACATTTGACATTTGACATGGAGACAACCAAATGGAATAGAAAATTGATAGACAGTTGACTAACCAAGAGGCACATCGTGCAAGACACTAAAGCAGAGGTGAATTATAAAACCATAAATAAGATCAGGAGGTAACCTGGGCCTAATAGTTTTGAATATTAACACACTCAATCTAATATCCACAATCTTCAGGGCCCAACAAACAAGTTCTGTATCTTGGGAACATTCTACAGAATCTTCTTGTGTTCAATCACGTGTTTCCAAAAATCTGTTTGTGCACATGAACTTTTAGGCCCCTAAAGTACATTGTTTAATGTCCCATTTTTGAAATAGGATTTAATAATAAACAATAACAATAAAATTAAAATATAAAAGAATAAAAATAAAATTTAAATTAAAAACATAAAAGAATAAAATCAAGCATAATTAAAATATAGTTAAGTTTAATGAATGGTCAGAAGGTATGAAATGAAAAGTTGTGAGTCCCTCGGACATTACATGTAAAAAGGAGAAGAGAACTGTAGAACACAATAAAGACCGGATTTCAGATGAATTTTAGTTGATGCCAACAATTAAGATCAGACTTCAAGTGCTCTGAGACATTCCGTAAGAACATTCTATAATTCATTTCTGTTTGCAAAATATGATTTTATCATCAAACTGATCTTGTCTAGTTTGTAGATTGTGTCACACGGATCAAACTTTGCAGATCAAATTTTATTTAATACAGACCAATCTGAGTGCGCAGATACAGATTGAACATATGTTTATTCTTTTTAGCATTCATTCAATTTGTTTGTGCTTAAATATCAATAAAACAAATCTGTTTTGTGTCCTTTCAATCTGTAGATTTCATTAAACTACTGCAACTGCTGTATGCCATCAGATTTGCAAACACAATATTTGACATCAATGACAAAAATGCTAACAATCTCCCCCTTTGGCCTTATTAGAATAATCTTTTATTATTTTTAGTATTAATGCTCAATATTATAACTTGCTGTAAATATCTTGTTAAGATCTTTGATCTTTCTGGCAGTTTCTATTTTAGAAACTTGCCTCTTTGTAAAATCTGTATAGCCTATTTATTGAGCTCCGCTCTTGTTAATAATAATATTTATTCATATTTTTACCAATTACTCATCGTAATATGGTATCAGAGCTTGAAGATTTAAAATCCCGTTTTTTTTTCTAAAAATTTTGATTTTCGAAACTTTTTAAAGATTTGAAAAAAATAACAAAGTTTTTGTTTTGCTGGGCCGTTTTTGCAAAAACACAATTTTTGCAGAACCGGACTAGGGTTTTCGTGGACATTTTAGCCTGAGTTTCTTATTGCTGGGCGACATCAAATCATTATTGCTGGGCCGTTCCTGCTCTGCAAACTGCAAAACGTGATTGTTTTGCCCTCCATTCACGCGACTCACGTCTTCTGCAACTCGCGGCTCCTCTTTGGCAACTGCAACTCACGGCTCTCTTCTGCCGTTTTTAGCCATTTTTCTCAGCGATCCGTGATGGCTTCTTGTCTTAACGGCGACCATTGCTGGATTTAGCACCTTCACTTGATCAAATTAGCCATTTTCAGCCACCAATCTGCATTTTTTAAAGGATTGATCAGCCGGCTAGGGTTTCTTTCAAAACTCTCGTTTTCCGTGCTAGATTCCAAATTTTCTTGTAGATTCGTTTTGGGTTTTTCGAGAGCTCAATTGGGTCGCTTTCCAAAATTTCTGGGTGCATTGTTTTCCGTGCCTCAAAATTTGTGCCAACGGATTTCAAATCCCTTCTGGGTCCTTGTCAAATTTTTCTGGATCAGTCGGAAATTTTCTTGAAATCCGTGCCAGATGTACTTCATCTTTTTTTGAAGTCTGTATTTGATTTAGCCTTTGTTCTCTGCTTTGGGATTCGTGTTAGCGCATCTCTATTTCTCGCTTTTTCTACATTGGGAAGCGTGCAAGATGGCATCACTCACCAATTTGATGTTGGAAGGCAATCAACGATTCAACAGCCGCAATTATAACATCTGGAAGCAGCGCATGTTGACCATCTTCGAGTAACGTCGCTTGGATGAGCTTGTTCTAGGCACAGAGACTCGTCCGACCTCTGTCCTAGCAGATCAAGACAAGTTTGACGATCGGAATCGAGACACTGTTATGCTTCTCAAGTTCTCTGTCATAGATGATTAGTTGCCTCAGATTCCCTCTGGCAAGTCTGCTGCTGACATTTGGAAGTATTTAAAGGAGTTGCATGAAACATCCGACAAGAGTCGCGCGTTCTTTCTGAAGAACCAGTTGTTCTCCATCATGATGGATGAACGCATGTCCTTACAGGAGCATCTCACAAAGATTAAAGACATTCATGATCAACTTGAAGCTATCGGTCGGAAGATGGAGGAAGAAGATATGGTAGTCATTACTCTGAAAAGTCTAGCACAATCTTATGAGCACTTCATAGAGACTCTCAACATTACTTCGACTAATGTTGACCTGAAATTCCCAAAGTTGTGCACCAAACTTTTGCAGCAGGATCGTTGGAAACAACAGTTTGGTAGCAGTGCCACCTCGTCCTCCTCAGAGCAGGGCTTTGTAGCCCAATCTTTTCACAAGGATTAGGGCAAATTTCAGTCATATCAGTCTTTTCAGCAGAAGGGCTCTTCTCAATCTCAGGATGGTTCTAAGAAAAAGGTGTAGTGCAATTACTGTCACAAATTTGGTCATATGATCAAAGATTGCCGTACCAGACTGGCTTCCGAGCAGCGGAAGCAGGGAGGGTTTCCGCCTCAAGCCAATGTTGCTGAGCACACAAAGCAGCAATAATCTGCCTTTTATGCCTGTATGGCTAAAAGACCTGCAGATCATGTGAAGTCTTCTGCTTGGTACATTGATTCTGGTGCTTCTCGTCATTTCACTCACAGGCGTGATTGGTTTGTTGATTTCTCTTCCTACACTGACTCCATTATTTTTGGAGGTGGTGAAGAGTACACTGTTGTCGGCAAGGGCAACGTTTAGATACAGTCTGGCAGGAGGAATCTCATATTCCTCAATGTGTACTATGTTCCTGGCATGGAACTTAATCTCCTTTCAGTCAGTCTAATTATGCGGCATTCTCCTTAGCTGGATGTTGTTTTCAGTACACATAAGTGCTCGATTGTTGATCGTGCTTCTAGCACTACTATAGCTGTTGGCATTGAGGATCATGGTTTCTATAGACTCGTGGACACATGCGATTCTCTTGAGCATGCCTTCGCAACACACTCTTCCTCTATCACTAGTCTCTGGCATCAGCGATATGGTCACCTGAATATTCATTATCTTGCACAGCTTGTTCGGGACGACTTAGTTCATGGCCTACCTGATATTCAGACTCAGAATCATCAAGTTTGTGAAGCTTGCCAGGCTGGGAAGAAGCACCAGACACCATTCAAGGATGGTGACTCATGGCGAGCCTCTAAGGTACTACAGCTGGTCCACGCTGATGTATGTGGTCCTATGAATACTACTTCTGTTATCGGGTACAAGTATTTCTTGCTTTTTGTTGATGATTTCAGTCGTAAAATGTGGGTGTATTTCCTTAAGCAAAAATCAGATGTGTTTACTGTATTTCAAAAATTTAAGGCCTTAGTAGAAAAAGAGTCTGGTTTTTCTATTATTACTCTTAGGTTTAATAATGGGGGGGAGTTTTGTTCTTCTGCTTTCTCTACTTTTTGTGATACTCATGGCATAAAATGTCAGTTAACCACACCATACACCCCTCAGCAAAACGACGTTGTAGAACGTCGCAATCGCACCATTACAGAGATGGCTAGGTCTATGATGGAACATAGAAACGTTCCTAGGAAATATTGGGCAGAAGTAGTATTCACAACAGTCTATCTTCTTAATAGGTCACCAACTCATGCTGTTAAAAATAAGACTCCTGAGGAAGCATGGTCTGGTCACAAACCTAGGATCAGCCACTTGAAAGTTTTTGGCTCCTTATCGTATGTATGGATTCCTGATGCCAAGCGCACTAAGTTGGATTCCAAGAGTCAAAAGCTCATGTTTACAGGGTACAGTAACAACCATAAGGCTTACCGCCTGATTGATGTCGACACTGATTGTTTTATCTTCAGTCGTGATGTTGTTTTTGATGAAGAACGAGGACCATTTCAGCTTTCCTTGTCCCAACATCATTCTGAGGATCAACCTTTGAAGGCTTCTGACTTGGGTATTGGTCTTCCTTTTAGTTCACCTGATGGGAGGGATGATGCACACTCTGTATTTGATGATGCACTAACTGAGTTTCCTCCGGAAGATGCAAGCCTTCCTCCTACCCATGCTCCTGATCCTGATCCTGATCCGCTTCCTCTTCCAGTTATCCCTCCTGCTCGTGATGTTGGCACCTCTACTCTTCGGCCAAAATGGTGGGCTAAAACCATCAGTGATCTTCGTCCTGATGAGCTCATTGAGGGTAGAACTTCCAAAAATAAGGGCATCCAGCATAACACAGTCAATTTTGTTCTTATGGCTAACATCCACAATATCTATGAGCCTTAGACATATGCTGAGGCCAAAGGAATTCCAGAATGGGAACATGCCATGGATGCTGAATTCCAAAGCCTTCAGAAGAATCTCACTTGGGTTCTTTCAGATCTTCTTCATGGGAAGAAACCCATTAGCTGTAAATGGGTCTATAAGGTCAAGTATCATGCTGATGGTACGTTAGACAAATATAAGGCCAGATTAGTTGCTCGAGGATTCACACAGCGAGAAGGCATTGACTGCAAGGAGACTTTTGCTCCTACTGCTAAGATGAGTACTATTCGTCTTCTTCTCGCCATTGCAGCTCAGTATGGTTTGAAAGTCCACCAGATGGACGTGAAGAGTGACTTCCTCAATGGTGAATTGCAGGAAGAAGTCTACATGACACAACCTCCTGGTTTCAAGATTGTCGGTTCAGAACCAAAAGTGTATAGACTCCAGAAAGCACTCCATGGCCTTAAACAGGCTCCTCGGGCTTGGTACATAAAAATTGATCAGTACTTGGTTAATCGTGGCTTTCAGGGTAGTCCTTCAGACAGTAATCCGTATATCAAACACTCTGGTAATGATATTCTCTTTCTTGTTGTCTACATGGATGACTTAATCATTACTAGGAATTCAACACATTTGATCTCCAAAATCAAACAGGATTTGTGAAACACTTTTGATATGACAAATCTAGGGCTTCTTCATTATTGTTTGGGTGTTGAGGTTTGGCAAACTGACCGCAACATTTTCCTTTCTCAGTCTAAGTATGCTAGAACCTTGCTTGACAGGTTTCGCATGCAGGATTGCAAACCAGCCTCCACACCTATGGAGACTAGCTTGAAATTGTCCGCCACGTCTGATTCTCCTCTTGTAGATGAAACCCAATTCAAGCAACTAGTGGGTAGTCTCATCTATCTCACTGCCACTAGACCTAACCTCAGTTTTGCAGTGAGCTACATATCACGATTCATGACAGCCCCCAGGGTTGATCATTGGGTAGCAGCGAAGCGTGTCCTGCGCTATGTGAAGGGCACCTCGGATTATGGCCTTCTCTACACTAGATGTGATGATCCTAGACTCAGTGGGTTCACAGATTCAGATTGGGCAGGCTCAGTTGATGACCGGAAATCAACTTCTGGATATGTGTTTAGTTTGGGATTTGGTGCAGTCACCTGGACTAGTAAGAAGCAGTAGGCGGTGGCTCTCTTCGACTGAAGCAGAGTATAGAGGAGCTGTTAAGGCAGCTTGTGAGGCAATTTGGCTTCGCCGGGTACTTGCAAATATGCAAATATCTCAAACTAGTCCGACTCCTTTGTTTTCAGACAATCAGGGAGTGCTCAAACTTGCCAAGAATCCAGTCTTCCATGAACGGACCAAACACATAGAACTTCATTGTCACTACATTCGGCAGTTGGTTGAAGACGGATCCATTCAGTTGCTGTATGTTCCTACCTGGGAGCAGCCAAAATATATTTTCACCAAACCTCTCAGTTCAGATAAGTTTGTAAAATTCAGGGGGTCTATTGGTGTAGTTGATAGATTGAGCATTAAGGGAGGGTATTAGAATAATCTTTTATTATTTTTAGTATTAATGCTCAATATTATAACTTGCTGTAAATATCTTGTTAAGATCTTCTTTGATCTTTCTGGCAGTTTCTATTTTAGAAACTTGACTCTTTGTAAAATCTGTATAGCCTATTTATTGAGCTCCGCTCTTGTTAATAATAACATTCATTCATATTTTTACCAATTACTCATCGTAATAGGCCTTGCTATCAAAACCCCAAATGTCAACAAAACATATTCAATTTGCGAAACAATCATCATCAAAATCATAATCTGAAAATAGCATCACATTCTGAACCAAAATCAATAATCTAAAATAAACTCTGCAATCTGAAAAATTTACCATCAAATATCAAAGCATCTGCAAACAACAATCTGAAATATCCATCAAAGCAATCTGAAATAAACTCTGCACTTTCTCCCCCTTTGACATCATTGACAAAGGGCCAGAAACAACAAATATGACAATTAAATACTCCCCTTAAGCAGATGCTTGTATGTGAACTCGATTAGAGAGAAGGTAAAACCCTGAGCGTCCATCTATGCCAAAGACAACTGTCATCAACTTGTCCAAACAAACAATGTTTACCTTTTACCTCTTTAAGATCATAAACATTACTTTTTGTCCTTTCCCCTTCAGCCACTAATTTTCCCGATTTAACCTTTCTGACTTCACACCCCTGAGCGTTAAATATTACAAAGTACCCATTATCACACATTTGATTGACACTTAACAAATTATGCTTCAATCCTTCAACATATCAAACATTATGTGTTTTTAGAGTATCACTAATGCTCAATGAACCTTAACTACAAATTTGAACTGATGATCTATCACCAAATTTTACTGCACCACCATTTCAACTAGTAAAGGTAGTAAACTTACTCTTATCACCTGTCATGTGATTTGAGCAACCACTGTCTATTATCCAAAGATTTTGCCTCTTCACATGCAATGCAGTTTGAACAATAATAGATTTCCTTTCTTTTTCCTTACTTTTTCTGCTTCTTTCTTGAAACTTTCAAAACCATTCAAGAACTTGCTCCCAATCCTTTTCTGTTTAGCAAAACTCATGTGACAATTTCTTGCAATGTGACTGACATTTTGATAGTTAAAACAGATCATAGTGAAATCTTTCAAAGAATCAAATGGATTTCGACTAACAAAACTGGTTTTCCTTTTTTCACACGACTCTACAATCAATTGCTTTATGACCAAAGTAATTGCAAAAGTTACAATGACCATAAGAAGGATAAAACTTGTTTGTTGTCATTCTTCTTGTAGGAGGATGCCACCGTGGATATGTTTTTTGCCTTTGAACCTTAACAAATCTATCACTATTTTCCTTTTTATTAAAAGAATTAGTTGAACTTTGGCCTTTATCAAAACCCAAACCAGATTTACCATTGTCTAACCTTTGTTTGTCTAACAAATCATCTAACATATCAGAACTCTTCTCAAAGAATTGATTACCTCTTCTCATCTTTTACCTTCTTCAATTTCAATTTTTAGATTGATAATCATTTGATTCCCTTCAAATTCCTTCTTTAGGGCTTCATTTTCCGTCAATGCTAAAATCTTTTGCTGAGAGTTCTCCTTCAATATACTAATTTCTTCTAGGGCACATAATGGTTCTCCTTCAAGATCTCTTTCGCCCTCCTCAACATCATGCAAATCTTCATCACTCTGATTTGTAGTGAGCGATCCAAATGCCATGAACAAAGTCTCACAACATTCAACATTAAATTCTTCACTATCTTTTGAATTTGAACTTTCTTCTTTAATGTACAAACTTTTCTTCTTTGAGAAATTTTGTTATTTGGAAGAAGTCTGGCATCTGTTCTTCTTCTTGAAGTCTTCCTCTTTATCTTTATCACTTTTGGCATAGGGACACTTAGTAGCAAAGTGCTCAATTTTCCCACAATTGAAGCATTTGAAGGGCAGCTTCCCTTTGTACTTGCCAAAACCTTTTTTGAGTTTCTTTACAAGGTTTGCAAGTTCTTTATCCATATCACCATCTAACTCTGAACTTTTTTCCTTTGCTTTCTTTGTTGCTTTAAAAGAAATCTCTTTTAGAATCATTTCATATGTTGTTAAAATGCCATGTAAGTCATCAACTGTAATCTTGCTAAGATCTCTTGCTTCTTCTATGGCAGAAATTTTAGCATTATATCTAGAAGGTAAAGATCTTAAAACCTTCTGAACAACCACAAAGTCTTTCATTTTTTGCTCCAAGACCCTTGATTGCATTTACTATCTCATCAACTCTTAGGAGATAGTCTGTAGTCTACTATTCTTCCTTCATCTTTAATCTTTAAAACTTAGCCTTGTAAGTTTGTAATTTGGCTTTGCCTCACTTTATCATCTTCTTTGTAGATACTCTTCAATTTGTCTTAGATGGCCTTAGTTGTTTGACAATGCATCACCTTAACAAATTCAGTGTTAGATAACCCACAAAGAATAACACTTTTTGCCTTAGCATTGTTTTCATATTACTTTTCAGCAGGATCAATCAAAGGCATTTTAGGCATTGTATAACCATCTACTATTGACATTCATACATCAAAACCCGGAGAAGACAAATGACTTTTCATTTTTATACTCCAAAAAGCATAGTCGGTACCATCAAATAAAGGTGCCTTATTAGAAAGTATCCTTCCAAACTAGCCATGTGCTCTATAACCAAGATTTACTTAGACTGATCAAGTCTTTTTAATTTAAAGCACTAGGCTTTGATACCAATTGTAGAACACAATAAAGACTAGATTTCAGATGAACTGTAATGGATGCCAACAATAAAGATCAGACTTCAAGTTCTCTGAGACATTCCGTAAGAACATTATATGATTCATTTCTGTTTGCAAAATCAGATTTGACCATCAAACTGATCTTGTCTAGTTTGCAGATCATTTCACAAGGATCAAACTGTTTGCAGATCAAGTTTTATTTAATACTGACCAATCTGAGTGTGCAGATACAGATTGAACATATGTTTTTATTTTCAGCATTCATTCAATTTGTTTATGCTTAAATATCAATAATACAAATCTGTTCGTCCTTTCAATCTGTAGATTTTATTAAACTACTGCAACTGCTGTATGTCATTAGATTTGCAAACATAATACTTCAATGACAAAAATGCTTACAAGAACTTCATTTGAAAGGGGGAGAGAGGAAGGAAGAGAAAAGAGAAGGTGTAAATGAAGAAATAATTAATGGAAGAGAAAAAAAGGAGGAGAAGAAAATAAGGAAGTGACTGTCAAAAGGCAAAATTATGAAGGGTTGTGACACTTTCAAAGAATGACGATTAGGAAAGGTTGTGACTCCTTCAAAGGGCAGTAATGAAAGTGTTGTGACTCTTCCAAAGGGTGGTAACTGTGAAAGGTCGTGACCATTGCAAAGGGCAAGCATGATGAAGAGGTGCGACTCTCCCCATATTGGGAGATATAATGGGGAGAAGGTTCATTTGAGGAGGACGTCCACGGGAGATCAATTTGGAGAATAATATATTATTCTTGAAGGCAATAATGAAAAGTGGTGACTCAATTCTTATGAAAGGTTGTGACCCTTTCACCAATAATTTAATAAAGTATAAAGGAGATTTTATTCCAAGTATTGAAGGAGGACTTATCAATCATCATCCTTCATCCATCATCCCTCAAGAAATCAAGCAAACAACCAATTAACAAGATCAAGCAAACAACCATCAAATCCACATCAATCATCACTTCATCTTGGGGATCAAGAAAACATACAATTCAGCAATCAAGCATCACTCTATCAAATCAACATCCATTCAATCATTATCCATCAATATATCAAACTAGCATGCATTATATCGTCACTTTTCAATCATCTAATCGACAATTACATAATCATTACTCACCAATGCCTCGAATCACCAAACCAAAGGAATTCTTTCATTCAATCAATCATTCAACAAAAATCGAATGATCAATCAAGATAAGACACACCGAACCAATCAGACTCAAATTATATTGATCTTACTCAGCCATAGTGAATCTGAATACTATATCTATAAATTGGTATGAAATATCAGCTCTTATAATAGGCAGCATAGTGGGTCTTATTTATAATTTCTTGCTTATGAATAATGTGTATGAATGTGGTTTTGTTATGAGATCTTTTATTTGAAGAATATGTGCAATAATGTGTAACCTTTTATATGTTTGTTGTAATCGATCATGGTAGGGATAATAGGGGAATACCAGGAGGGAGAAACTGTTGTGAGGTTCTCTTCTAAGCACACCATCTCATGGTGGTGACGGAAGTCCCATGAGGCCAAGGGGACACACGGATGCCCTGCCCTTGGGCTTAGAGGGGAAAGGTGCTCCGAACACCCTATTGTAGTTTCCTCTAACCCTTACCTTGGTGGACCATTATGTTAAGGAACTCTAATCATAAGGAGGATAAGGTGGTAATGGAAGATGGGAATGTCTATGGATTCCTCACTAGGTGCACCCCTTCATATGGATGGCAAAGGGCCACATGAGGCCAAGAGGGATGACATCCGCTCTTGGGCCTAGGGTAGAGAAATGTTTAAGGCACCCTAATATGCCCCTTATCTTAGCTCTCCTATGGTTGAATTCCATCAATAAATTAAATATATTTCTATGATTAAATTAATGTCCTTACCCCTAGTAGGAATGATTTATGCTTTTAATGTCTCTAATAAGGAAGATCTACTTTGTGGATTTTTATTTCTATGATTAAATCCCTAGTAGGAAAGATCTATGCTTTTAATGTCTCTAATAAGGAAAATCTATTTTGTAGATTATGTTTCAATGATTTCCTAACATGTTGTAGTATCTCAACTAGGTGCATGGATGTTACTAATTCTATTCAATTTTTTGTTCTATTTGGAATTTGTGATTTGGGGCAAAAACTAGGGCATTTACAAAAGGGGACATTGCATATTGCTTCAACTGAAATAAGGAAGTCTTTTTCTTTGAGTAATAAAGCAACTGAATATAAACAATGGACTCATCGAAGAACCAATTACCTTGCACAAATGCCCCATCCCATATAGGCATCAATACATGCCAATACAATGCTCTCTCAAGCCTTGCAACTTAAGTTGTAATATAAGATACCTAGCTAAGAAGAAAGAATGCAAATGAACTCACACAAGTAAGGACAACAAGCATAATTCACAAATTGATCTACGGCTGATTCTGAAGCACCATTATACCATGCGTCAATAAATAACAATCAATCAGGAATATGATATTTCTTACCTTAAGATCACTTGTATGCCAAGATCAAGATGGAATCCTTCCTTTTGACAAATGGGTTCACTCGATGCCATTCTGATTTGAACATATACATTCTGCAGCACGATGACACACTCACATTTTTTGTTCTCCATGTCAATGACTTGTTAATCATAGGGAGTCACCCATCCACCATCAAGGCAGTAAAAGCTGCTTTAAATGATAGATTTTTGATGTCAGAATTAGGCCTATTGCGTTACTTCGTGGGAATTGAGATCACTCAGTCATCTTCAGGTATCTTCATTGCATAGCATAAGTATTCTTTTGATATGTTCTACTAATTTAGCATGGCTGACCGTAAGCCTGCATCAACTCCATTTTTGTCAGGGGTCGAACATGAGGCTAAGTGTTCTTCACCCTGGGTTGCTGGCACTTTATATCGACAACTTGTTGGGAGTCTCATCTACTTGACTGATAGGAGACTTGACATTTCATATGCTGTGGGCATGGTTTCTCAATTTCATGCAAGAGCCACATGAGTTGTATTGGAAAGCAGCTAAGTGGATCCTCCACCACATTCAGGTACTTATAGTTATGGGTTTTAGTATGCAGCGGGTGTGGATATTGTCTTGGTGGGATTTATAGATTTTGATTGGGTAGACAATTATTAGGATCGCGAGTCTATTTTAGGATATTGCTTCACTTGAGAAAGAAGAAACTTGCAATTGCTCTTTCATCTATAGAGGTTGAGTATTGAGGGGCAGTTAATGCCACCATTGAGGCTATTTGACTTCAAAATAATCTCACCGAGTTCGACATTCCATTCTGGAAACCAACAATCATCTTTTGTGATAACCAGAGTGTGATACAAATCTCAAGGAATATAGTCCATCAGCAAAGGATAAAACACACTGAGATTCATATGCACTACATTTGATAGTTGATTCAAGAAAACATCATTGATATTAAGTACTATTGAACATCAGAGTAAATTGCAAACATCTTCACCAAAACCTTCATTGAAAGCAATTTCCTGCATTTGCAAGCTTTGGTGGGGGTGCAACA